>CM073541.1:24207500-24733293 GCA_037074615.1 Leucaena leucocephala
AAAAAAATGATTTTTAGAGAGTGAAAGTCCGTAATAATAATTAACTTCCTAAGTTGATCCCCCACTGAAGTTCTACCTATGCTCAAAGTCAGTGGATCTTTATTTCGGTGGCGGGACGGTGACCTGCGGAGTAACAGTTGGGAAAAAGAAGACGACATTATAGAAATTAACAGGTGAAGGGTTTTGTTAGGGGACGCGGGCATTATTGCGATATTGACCTGTATTTCCAGTTCTTAATTATTGACTAATTAATATAAATATAAATATTTTTTTGGCCCAAAATGTAGGGTAATCTTTAAGAACATTCTTTGCTTAAATATAGTGTTAACAATTTTTTGGGTTTCACCCCTCCTTTTAGAAGGATGTTTCATGCGTGATTAGTCCGTTTTTAAAATGACTAATAAAATTCAGAATAAATGAGAGGGAGGTATTTAAAAGAATATAATATAAATATTAATTTAATCATAAATAGGAACGTGATTAAAAACAATTGTTACTTTTTAAGAGAATTAAGCATACCATCAATCAACTTTTCCTAAGATACGTATATTAGTTTTCTTTTACGTGAAATAGATGCGTATATTAGTTAGAATTGTCATATATATCAATGTCGCCGTGACCCAGTGACCCCATATTTGTCTTCATTCAAGCTAAACCACGAGTTGGATGCCTTTTACTATTACTTGCTTATCAAAGAAAAAAATATATAAGAATCGCCCGCCCCATGTAGAGAAAGCAATTCTCAAAAATATTCATCTGATATTATATATATATGATTTATAATATATTATTGTGTGTGTATAAATCGGCATATAAATTGTTATATTTTTTTTTTTTGGTGACCTGGATGACTTGAAAAGATTGACGTAATAGAAAATAATAGTCGGTAGACTTAATTGATATTATTAAACAAAGAACTAGAGACTGTAATAAAATAAATATTAAATCCGATCCGTGAAAATTAAGATCTGAACGGCTAATGGTAAGCGGCAGGGAGACGGCGTCTCTTTACTCTCACAGTCTCACTGCACTCCGCACTCAAGTAGTAAGAAGCATTTAATTCCGGAAGGAGCTGATCTGCTCCGACTACAAATATCGATCTCCTTCTCCGGTCTGTGTGTAAGTGGCTACGAAACTTGCCCCGAGATGGGTTCTGTTTCTCTTAAAATAGGGGATGGCACTGCCAGATTTAAGCGAGCCACTTTTTGTTCTTCGGCAGTCAACATTCTCATGATCTTCTGTGTTATCACTACCAATCTTTTTGCCCTATATGCTTTCACCGCTTCCCCAAAACACCATAGCAACCACCTGCTTCTCCATACTCAAAAGAACTTCTCTCTCATTTCTGAACAGGTCTCTCTGATACTGAGAGAGATCGATTCGTCCCAGAAAAAATTGGCCCAGATGGAGAAGGAGCTTCTTGGCTATGAAAATGTTGACCTTTCCAGGCCTAATATTGCTAGCGAACTTAAACTCTATCTACAGCACCACCAGCTCCCTCTGGGCAAAGATTCGAGAACTGGGATCACTGAAATGGTCGGCTCTGTTGGTCATTCCTGTGAGAAATCTGCGGATTTATTGTCTCAATACATGAATTACAAGATTGCTGGACCTTGCCCCGACGATTGGAGTTCAGCGCAGAAACTGATCTTGCGCGGATGTGAGCCTTTACCGAGGAGGAGGTGCTTTGCTAAATCTGATTCTAAGGTAGGTCTTTATCCTTTTCCCATTTCCCTTTGGAAACCCGTGGGTAATAAGACTGTTAACTGGAGTGGCCTGGGTTGTAAGAATTTTGAATGTTTGAATGGTAAGCAATTGGGTAGAGATTGCATCGGTTGCTTTGATTTGGTTAATGGCTACGAGAATCAGAGATATGTGAAAGCTAGAGGTAAGAATGATTTTGTCATTGACGATGTGTTGGCATTGGCAAGTGGAGGGATTAGAATAGGGCTCGACATTGGAGGTGGGTCCGGATCCTTTGCGGCTAGAATGGCCGATAGGAACGTCACCGTGATTACCAACACTCTGAACATAGACGCACCATTCAGCGAATTCATTGCTGCAAGAGGGCTTTTCCCTCTGTTCTTAAGCTTAGATCATAGGTTCCCATTCTATGACAATGTGTTTCATTTGGTTCATGCGTCTAGTGCGTTGGATGTTGGAGGGAAGCCTGAAAAACTGCAGTTTTTAATGTTTGACATTGATCGAATTTTGTGTCCGGGTGGCTTGTTTTGGCTGGATAACTTCTACTGTGCCAATGATGAGAAGAAGGCGGCCTTAACTCGTTTAATTGAACGTTTTGGATATAAGAAGTTGAAATGGGTTGTGGGAGAGAAGGTTGATAGTGTGGGATCAGGCAAATCTGAAGTCTTATCTGCTGTGCTTCAGAAGCCTGTAAGAGTGTAAAGATTAGGAGCAGCTTATACAACAACAACAACAACAAACAGCAAGACGAAACAACTCTCTGCTTTTGCTGGCTCTCTTTAGCACGTAATATGTGTTAGATCATACAACCAAAATAAGTGCACTGTTTGTTTATCTAGTCTCAGCCTACTGTATTTTCAGTTCTGTTTTACATCTTTATTCTGTATTTGGGTACTTAGATATTTTCTAGTTAAATTAAATTGTTATGAGATGGAAAATGAATTGCATTTTTTGGTCTGATCTTGTTGCCTTAAGTCTCTTGAATTGCAAAGGATTCAACCAATGAATTGTTTCCCATCTGAGTGATTAACATGGTAATGTACTTGTAGCCGCAAGATAAGAATTGCCATGCCTGAATCATACCTGTTTTCATTGGATCGTCTCCTCGCAAAGATCCACATTCCAACTTAGGGTGGGTCTCATATATATGGGTATGAGAGCGAGTGGCGAGTATAGCTTGGTATAGATTATATATTTCATATTAATTTTAATTTAGTTGTTGTAAAATTGTTACTCGATCCTTATTTTATAACTTCTGGATGGCAAACGTATTGTATGCACGCACGTTCCGGGGAGCAGAAATTCATTGGATGCCTAAAGAGATTATTCATTTATTTCCATATTCCTGTACCTTTTGCGGAAAGGATAAAATAGGCCCATATTTTAATTTGTGCCATGATTCTAAGTTTCATATCTATAGACTAGAACGACTGAGGGTTAGTCCGAGTGATAAACGGTCCGATATCGTTTAAGTAAAGTCTCAAATTTAAACTTTAGCATACGTAGAAAATCCCCGTTGGGAGACTTACCCACTATAGTCAAGTGCGCGACGCGGGTCGGATCTGAATGTAGTCGGGGCAAAATTTCGGTGAATCGGGTGGACAAAAAAAAATATCTATAGACTAGCAATTAGAATAGAAATAGAAACATTATTTTAACAGTGGGATCCTCTTTTACTAAAAAAGTGGGGAGAATTCTTCTTAGCAAATCCGTCTGTAGAAGTGTTGTTATTTTTGACCCAAAATCCATCAAACGCTTGGAGACCCCCTAAAACCACAACTCATCGAACTACGTAAAATCATGCAATGAAAATCCAATTTCATCACCAATAGGAGTTGTTGGTCTGAGTGATAAACGGCTCGATATCATTTAAGTAAGATCTCGAGTTCGAGCCTTGACGTACGCAGAAAATTCCCGTTGAGAGACTCGCCCACTATAGCCAGGTACGCGACGCGGGTCAGATCCGGATGTAATCGGAGCAAAGCTCCGGTGAACCGGGTGGGCAACTAAAAAAAATCAAATTTCATCATATTTTAACATAATTTAAAGCATAAAAGTGGATATCATTAGACAAGTCAAAAATGCAAAGGAAGAATTTTCCCCGCCCTCTGTTCCCCTATAACCATTTCCTTCTACTTCCTTATTTTGAACCAAACATAAGAGTTTTTATATATTCATGCGTCAATTTTTTAAATTTAAAAAAAAACACAACGAAATCTTCCTACTGACCCTATAATTACCCATTTCATTGAATCCTAATGAGGGGTGATTCGATTTCATTGGAATCATGGATTCTTAAAACTCTTACAATTGGCTATAAGAATGCATCACTTCAAGTATATAATACTTGTCCGCAACAATCGACACAAGCTACATATGGATAACCTTGAAGACATTGCTTGTCACCTTCATAAATGAGAAAAGCTCATATACATCCACAACAAATGCCTTTACTTGAGAGACTAAGAAGGACAAATTCAGTTAGATGGATGGAAATGCGCAAAATTCGGTTTAGTGGTCCTAAGGGCAGCCACCTGACATGGGTCCATTCAACTGTTGCACGGCCGCAGCACTGTTCAGAAGCTTCATTCCCTCCTCGCTCATCTGTTTTACTTCAACAGGCGATAAAATCCTGATGCACCGGACACATCCCACGAATTCCCTGTACCACATTCAATCACCCAAATTTAAAACACTAATTGCTTCGCAGAAGCTATGGAGGACATGGTAACTAATCAAATACTGAAACTTGAACGTAAAATATCACACGCTGCATTGTGAAGAGGTTGGTAAATCATCCAAGGAACTTACTCCCAAGGATCATCCCCGACGAGCAGAACATCGTTTTCATAATCTACATATACCAATTTCCATCCTGAACCTTTGGTGTCGTTCAGCAGACCCTCAAGTCCAAACATCCGTTCAATTGCGGAGATCAGTTCCCCGTAGTTCTTAAAAGTGGTTACATCCAAGGATCTTCCTACTGACCCTGCCTTCTGAACCTGTAAGCCCAGAACACCAAAACCATTACATGATAAGTACGATCTTGTAGATTAAATCGAAATTAGAAGTTCTTGACCAAAAACCTTGGTGTAGGTTCGCACGGGTGCAGCAACTTGCGCCCATGAGTTATTCTGCAGAAAGCTGCTTTCATCGAAATCAACGTGGCTCGAAGATGTACCACCACCTGAGTTGTCTTGCAGAGAGAGAACATGTGACTCGGCTAGACTTGCGGAGGCTATCTGAGACTGGACGTCCTGGCTCAAGCTTACGTTGCCAAGCATGCAATCTGATGGGTTCTGGAACTCCCCATCCTTCAATACGCAAAAATCATCCAAAATGGTACTCGAAGTTGAAGGATCAACCATGGTACTTACACTGTTACTGGCATCAACATTGACGCTACTATACACCCCGCTTTGATTAATGCTCTCAGCTGATAGATCCCTCAGATTGTTTGAATTAGATATACAATTAAAGTTCTGCAACCCTTGCTGTGATATGGGTGTTAACTGGTCCGCTTGAGGTGACGACTTGAAATTTCTAAGATAATGATCCCACATTTCTTGACTCGCAGAGGGTAAAGGGGTATTAACTGCTTGTGGGAGAAGTAGAGACTGTTCCTGCAAAGGCCCAGCTGATCTACTCACTCCAGGAAAAGATTGGCAGGAGGAATACAACATCCATTCATCAACGTCTGCCTGAGGAAGAAGGCCATTTAAAAGAGCATAATCAGGTTGAGGAATATCAACCATCTGAGAAGGAGATATTGTTGATTCGAACTGAGGCTGCGGGGGCCATGGACTCTGGTTTTGATTAAGCAATGCCATTTGACTCGCATGGCCTGGTGGGTTCATAGGGTTCGCGGCCACTTTTTCCATGTTGCATCCTTCTATTGAAGGACAGTCAATAACATGATCAGTTAAGTCCACAGATTCTACTTTTGTTTTATCAGAAACTGCTCCAGAAGATTGAGCATTCTCAATTTTAGGCAGAGGATGCAATTTCCCGGTTTGATCACTTTTCAAAAGTGAGTGCAAGTTGAAAGCATTAGATTGATCAGGGAGAGATTGAGAATGATCTAGATCTTTTGGCGGTATGCCTGAACATACAATACTAGCTTTTCGGTTATCTGTCGCGAGTGTCTTCTTCAAATCTTGTGAAAGATCACTCTTGGCGGGAGATTCTTGCTGCATGACTGATGAGAAGGCTCCAGGATTGTTCACCAGTTGAGGTTTAAAAAGAACTTTCATCAGGTGTTCCATATATAGATTTTGTAAAGAGTTTGGGAGCTCCAAATTTGCATTTTCAGGAACTTGTATAAAAGGCCTTCTTAACAAAGCCCCCCACTCATTTTCTGTACCTAATAACATATTCCGTCATTAAATAGAAGCCTTACTTAGAGATGAAAGAAAGAGTTGACAAACCTTACCAAAAGTTCCAGATTGAAATGGTCGTTTCAGACTCGAAGTCAAAGAAGGAAAGATAAAAAGACTTTCAGGAGTCTCAATTTCCCAAGCACTAACTCTATTCTGCTTATCGCCACACCCTGGCTCATCCCACTCCACCTATTTAGTTAAGCATTGGTAACGACTTATCACCGACCAAGTAAAGCAGGACAGCCATTCTACAGAATTCTAATTTTTAAACATTAAATAAATGCAGAAGGAAACGCTTTTCAACGAGATGCGAGCAGCCAGATTCACCTGAATATTTCTCCACTTCGAACCAGGCCACCTCAAAGGATCCAAGTCACTGGTACCAACTATAGTGCCCATATACCTATAGAAAGGATGACAACCATGACACGTGTTAGTGTGTTGGTTGATATTATCTAACAAGAGAGGAGAATATTCCACATGCCATGATATTCTACATTCGGTCAACAAATTACCTGCGCTTCCCCGATTCCTCTGTCTCAAACATCATACCAAATCTCATGCCAACTGAGAGTTGGGTACCGTACACAGCTTTTCTGTATTTAGCCAGCGGAATAACAAATTCTGAAGGGCATGCCCTACAAATAAGGAGGAGACGCTACACTCAAATGAAATCATCCAAGACGCCATACTGGAACTAAATATTAAACATTAGATATACAAATATACCTTGGGTTGTAGAAAACGGTAAACGGGCTACGATTAGCAGCAGCATGAGCTGCGGCAGCTAGCACACCAATATGCATGCTATCAGCAGAAAGGACAGATGACGGCAATGTTGTCTGTTGACGATTTGCACGCCTAACACCAACTAGCAATTGTGATTTCTCGTCCCTGTTAAAAATGACACAAGATTAATTTACTTTCTTGTCCTCTGAACATTTCAACTTTAGTAGTCATTCATGAATTTTGCAGTCTTTAGTTTTGCACAAAAATCATTCTACCCCTGTCTGGATCTGATAATAGCCATTCATGCCGTTACTTGACTGAAAAGAAACTTATCCTGAATTGCTACGCTTAAACTCCGTGACTTCCTTTTTCCTGGGTGAAATGAAAATCGTGCTCTATATGTTGTATAGCTACATACAGATTGTGACCACTACTTTACCTGATAAAAAGAACAGCATCACCAGCTTTAAGCCTCTTTGAGCCAACAAATAAGCTCCATCCTGTTGTGAGAAGATGTCTCTTCGGCTGACCTACATAAAGAAGGCAAAACTACGTAACTTGTCCAAATCTCCCACTTAAGAGATGGGGACTTGAAGATACAAACATTCGTACCCCGGTAAATATGTCGGAATGTCCAGATATTATCATGTAAGTCTCGGACAACGAGTTCTTGTGTTGGTGGTTGAATGGTATAATCCTGAAAAATAAATATATAGGTTAAAAGGTATATATTATTGGCCTGACATAGGCATAGATAACTTCCGACGAAAAACTTGTTATAGGCGTACCAGTGGAGGAAAGAGCTTTTCTGCAGCTCTCCGAGGTACAGAAAAGCCACCGTGCGTGCTTGTATCGCTAGCAGTCAATGTTTTGCAGAAAAATTCACTTGGATGTTTACTAGGCTTCATCCCAAAATCAGATATAGGAAAGACATCTTTTTCCTGTCAAACAGTGAAATTCAAACTAAGAAGAACGTCCAATATCAAAAAATTATCCTTCCATCGCTAACAGTAACAAGTTGGATATCTGAGACTTTGTGGGTATGCAAGCTTACAGAATTCAATGGTTGGAGACTCATTTGAGCGTATATTTCGTCCGTGTCTTTATCTGCCTATTTTAAAATACAGCAAAACGGTAAAAGTTTTTCTAAAGATTACGCATAATCTGAAACGCGAACTTGAAGACAAAAGTGCAAGATGTAATCAATTAGCCCGGACACTCACATGAAGTGCAACATTTTGAACTTGACAAAGCAACTGAGATTGAAGATTCGGATAGTTTGGAATCTGTGAGGTTGCTGTTCTTCTAGTGGAAGCCGCCACCTGTTCAGATTTTAAAAAATAACAATAAAAAAATTGAGGCCACCATGCTTTAGTAGATCAATACTAATTGACCAATTAGAGAAAACTCGGCCGAGAATCGTTCCGACAATTACCGCAAAAAAAGACTTTTTTTTTAAGTCACATTGTGGCTTCTTCTGCATTTATCAGCCTCAGAAACAAGCTGGGCATGCAAAACTGATACACTACTAAACTCCCCACTTCAGAACGAGGTATATGTCTTAAATGTCTTGCCCCTAAAAATAAAACTACATCTACAGTGAGCTTGAGGACAATCTAATGGCAATTACATGCATCACGCACCACATACTTTTTTCCAGAATCCAAAGAATGCTCGGCGATGTGAAGTTGCATCAGACACATGTAAATGGACACATAGATCGGCAAACAGTAATTCCAATTTATCCGTTCATTTCGATGGGTTCCGAAAGGTCAAACAGTTTCAGATCTAATGATACTTGAACCGAACTGCCCTTTTTTTAAGACTTGAATGTTTTTATCCGGAAATGAACAAGTTATCTTTCAGCGCCGAAGGTTGGTTGACATACAGAACCCAAGTATTTTGTAAGACTATCCATGTCGAATGTATAGAAGCACGCATATAGAACTATTAACTGTTCTGCACCTTTGAAAACAGCCTCAATTATCAATATTTATCTTTCCGGATGAAAAAATTGTAACGGGAAACTGTAGCGTTCCAACATCTAACATTTATACTCAAATGTAAATCAAACGTGAGAACGAGACTAAGAATCGGAATGAGTAGTAGATTTACCTGTTCACTGTGTCCCTGAGGAAAGTAATACACCAGACTCCCCACCTGAGGCAAGCTTACGAGTGGACCAGCGCAAGCATGCCATAACTCGGAATTTATACTCTTTCGGACCCCTGAGATCAGCAGAATCAAGCTCAAGATGTATCATTGAAAATTTAATCTTGAACAATACCAGATAGGTGCAAAAGACCTCACCACGCCTATTAGAGAGCTATGTTTAACTTGAAAATGTTAACTGGTTGGTTCAAAGAGATTCAGAGATAAAATATATAAAAGCAGAATTGAGAGAGAAAATCGTGGCAATGTAACAAACCAGATTGATCCTGCATTTCTTTCAACATCTTCATCTCAGCAGCTAGAGATTGACCCCCAACAATGAATCCTCCGGTTTTAATCTTATCTTCGACGAAAGCCATCGCTCTCCACTTCAACGTACACCAGAAGAGCCCATGTTTCTACGTCTTGGATTCAAAACCTGTGCAGTCCACCAAACAAGAATTTCTTAATCCCGGTTGGAAAATAGCACATCGAGTGATCCCACATTTCTTGTTAGCATAAAGAAGCAAGAATCACATTGGTTGTTGGAGAAAACAAAAGAATACAAGCAAAAGCCAAAAAGCAAGCGCAAAATGAAGGAACAAAACCTGCAAAAGGAGGTCTGAAAATCTTAAGAGTGGGGCTCGGCAAAACCAAAACCCATGGTTTTGCATCAAAGCACGCGGACCGAAGTTAAGCACGAATGGGGCGTATTATAGAGTTGAGTACTTGTTTCTATCTTGAAAAGAAACTGACCTTTCAATGAAGCCTCTCATCCCATCCTTTACTTCTTTCTTGTCAAGTAAAAGCACCATTACCAAAGACCTCTCACCTCTGTTCTCTCTCTTCTCTTTGCTTCCAACAGCAAATAGTGTGCATGCTCCTATCCCGCCCTACACACTTTCGTACGCCCCCGATTCCTTTGCAGCTTTAAACTGTGAGCAAAGAATCAGACCCAAACAATAAGTTTTGTATACAAAAAATAAAAACGGGAAAAGCAGAGCTAGACCGTATGAACACGAAAACAGTTCAGTAGAGAGAGAGAGAGAACAGGAATGCTCCATACATCCATGATGTTTTTATTTTTATATTGATATTTCGTTTTCTGATTTGCAAAAGGAGGGAGAGGATACGTATGTGGAAAAAGAAACTCCAGTCTTTAACCTTTTAGAGTGTCGCGTGGATTACGAGGATTTGCATTTGCATAGTTCATCAGTTCGTCTCTCTGGTTGTGCTTGTGTTGATTCATTCTTTGCTCCTTCCCGTATCTGCACCCGCTTCAATTAACGTTACATCATGTTTAGAATCTTTTTTTTTTATTTCATTTTCATCGGTTTGTGTTTCTTATTTTTTTCCTGTCATTGACAGTATAAGTTTTGATCATTGCTGAAAGCTAGTACAGCAACTTTTGAGGTTTAATATAAGGCAAATACACGTATTTATGAGCTAGTTTCAACTTTCAAAGTACGAAAACACTTTTAGCTAGTGTGTAACTGACATTTAACATTTTATGTTGTTTATGCAAAATGCCAGAAACAAAAATTCTGAAAGCATGAGACCCGTATTTCGTAGGCTACCCCCTCTGGGAAAATGGTATGGTGCACCGTTTCAATGAAAGTTTGCTTTTAGAAAACTAAAGAAAATGGGGAAACGAAGAAAGCTTGCTCAGCTTCTGTGCTTATGATGTTTGACCGTGCCTCACGCGTGCGGTTCACGACAAAAACCACTGGGTTAAAGCCCCGAAAAGTGGGCTGACAGTTGCCGCCGATACGGAGTCTGTATACACGGCGCCGTTTTCCGCTTTTCGCATTTCTTGCACCAGTTTCGTTTCTTACTGAAAGAGCGCCATGGGAAGAAAAGGCCTCAAAAATCAGCGATGAAGGAAAATGTAGGGGAGAGGAGAAAGTAGCTTTTTTCATGGGGATTATGAAAAGGACCTCATACTTACTGGGCTATGTATTTTTGTTAATTTAGTGGAGTGACTTGTGCAGCAAGGAATGTTTTGATTATCTTGAGATGTACTCTGATCAATGCCAATCCCTTACGGCAATCCAAACTTAATTACAGCGCCCGGCTTTCCCTATCTCTTACCCTGAACTGAGCTCCTCACGTTATATTTAAAGAAAGGCGAGTGATACAATAAATTGCACGAAGTCTCGTGACCTTTTACTTTTAAAAGGTGGTATGTCGCAAGGCAGTCATCGGCATCTGTGTTTGGGGTCATCTATTCTACGTAGCAATATTCGCTGCCTGTTTGGTTTATATATACGATCAAATATCTTTTTGTATGGAAAGGGCCGGTTATAGCGGCGGAACCCACCACTTTTGTGCAATTACACGACCCTTGCAATGTTCATCATTCTTGACAATGACTTCCCATCCATGCCCTCGTATTTATTTTTCGCCCACTGTCGTTAATAGCGGGTATATGGCTCAAATAAAAATGAAAATATTATTAACAATGACTTTTGAGTGATGGTTAAAAATAGGGAGGATTATTCAAGGTCCAATCAAAGTCATTTTATTATTAAAAAATTTTAAAAAATTCAAAACTATTATAAAGTTTTTCATATGTCACCTGTGCTAAGAGAATCTAATTGTTAAAAAGGTATACCCTTACAATTAAAAAAAAATGTTCACTTGATTTGCACATTCCTCTTGCGTCCCTAGCTCTATTTGTTTAGTCCTTGTCGCTCTGTCATCGTGTTGAGGTCGTTGCCGCCGTCTCACCACTGTTAAATCGTCAACGCCTCATCATCCTTCTTCTTCATCCCCATGATGGCCTTTATCTCCCTCCCACTCTTACATTCAATACCATTTATAGTTCTCTATGGTAATTGCTTAACTTTGGTTTTTTATTGTTTGTATAATCGATTAGATTCCCCTTTCTCTTGTTTTTGATATATTAATATCTTATTCATATTTTTGTTAATGACCTGTCTGATTAGGTGAATTTAATCAGTTTATATGAAGGTTTATAAAGGGATTCTTTGTTGATGGCACTGGGGGATAGGCAGGATCCATGCAAGGTGAGAGGGGGGGTCTTAACTAGTGTTTTTCTTTTACAAAATATTGTAGCTTGTTCAGCTTTTGAAGCTGAGTATGTTGCTGTGAAGGAAGCATTATGGGCCTGTGACAGATTTCCTATAGAAAAGGTCTGTGTTGAAATTGATTGTGAGGAGTCGTTTAAATATTTGATTGGTGGTTCTGTTGTGGTGGGGGTGGAATGGCAAAGTGCTAACACTTCGAAGGAGGTACTCTTGTTAGCTTAGAAAAGGCCAGGTGTTGAGTTTTCCTTGGTGGCTCGCCGAGAGAATAATGCTACAGATCTTCTAGCAGCTGTTGGTAGTAGAGGAATGGAGCCCTATGGGTGGCTGTCATCAGCACCGTCCCTCTTAACTGAGATTTTGATGGCTGACTCAATCAATAAGAGTAATGGAGAGTTGCAGCAGGAAGGCAATCAGATTGTTGGTTCACCAAGTAATTCTCAACACTCCATCTCGATCATCAGAACCAGTTGATTTTTGCTCTAGTTTGGGTCCAAATACTGCTTGGTACCTATTATAAATACTTATATCACTTGTAGGTTCTGGTTCATTGTGGAATGTGAAGTGAAAGAATCTGATGAATTTCTTCTCAATGTTCTGTTGTGTCTTGGTCTTAATAGAAATGGTACAATCGGAATTGGAGGCTCATTAGCCCCCAACTTTTAACCACTGCTTATAGTACAGAGCAAACAGAGTATAGTTCCTTTATCCATTCTCTCATTGTATATTATGTTTAGAGCCTTCAATTTCTTCTGCTTCTCATGATCATGATGACGATGAGCTTCATGGTTTGAGAGGAACTCGAGCTCTTTTTTGTACCATATTTTGAGATGCAGAAGATGGGTATAAATAAATTCTCCCAAAGCTCAAGAAGTAAAAAGGTTCTAGCCAAAAATGGAGAATCAAAAGACACTCGTAGGAGATGTTTTGTAGAAATACGAACATTTTTCTCAAGCTTGTAAACTATAGCTAAGTTGAGCACAAGCAGATAGATTTGAATTGGGTATTCCACAAGTTGAGGAAGCTCCGTTGGAAGATGTTTTAGAAGAGTTCAAAGAAGCAACAATGGTTAAAAGCTCACTAGAATTCCTCAAGCTTGTAAGTCGAAGGATTTATGATAAAGTGCCGTGGATAGAACTAGCAAAGGGAGAGAAAAGCATAGATGGATAACATATATTATAATTAAGAATAATTTTATTTGTAATATCAATATATACTATCTTTATGTATAGACTTTGAGCGTTAACAATAATATATTTTGTATATTTTGTTACCAACTAGATTATGAATATTATATCAAATTTTATATAATTTAAAATCACGTTAAATCAAAATATGTAACTTGAAATGTGATTCTATCATAATTTTAAATCAAAATTTTAACAATAGAGAACTAACAAGTGATAATGTCTATATTAAAAAGTTAATGTTTAAGCATTGATAAGTGATGATGCTAAAATTGACATCAACTCGCCTTATATCATTATATTACATTAGCTCTTGAAAATCTAATCAAATGAATGGGAAATTATAAGTTCATCTACTAAAAATTAAAATAAATATCATAAAATATAAATTTGTATTAAATTTTGTAAGATCTATAAACTTATAATTAACAACTAAATTAGTTATATTAACGACTATCGCGGTAAATATTAACAACTAATGTTAACATGCATTATACACTTGTCATTGATAACTAAACCAACTATATTAACAACTATCGCAGCATGTATTAATAATTAATAGTAATATGCATTACTCACTTGTCATTAATAACTAAACTACCTATATTAACAACTATTATAGCATATATTAATAACTAATGTAAACATGCATCATACACTTGTCATTGACGATCAAACTAACTACATTAATAACTATCGCAATATGTATTAACAATTAAACCGACCAATGAAGGTAGCTTGGTAAATTTACAATTAGATTGTTTTACTCACATATCTCATAGGACTTTATAATAATTTGGACATATTTTAGGATCTTTTAATAACAAATTATAGGATCTCAAAGAAATTCTCCCTTAAAAAAGATAAGAATAAGAATAGAAAGGAGAAAATACATACTATATATGACAGGCAGAGACATAATACGGTCAAACACGCATACTAAGCATTTGTATCGGGCAAAAGAATAACGTGAAGTTCTGACAAAATGAATTATGCCCGTAATATCTTGTTTAATAAACTGTCAGGAGCATCTGGTTACTAGATTTTGAATGGAACTGCAAAGTATGAGGTTGACTTGAGTGAGAGAACAACTCCTCATAGTTTTTTCGTTCAACTAGTTGCCTCTCGCCTCAATACAACTCTCTAAAGTCTCAACATTAAAAAAGGATGAGGAGTTGAAAATGATGAAAGGAGGAGAGAATTTACGGGGGAAAGACAAGAGGGTTGATCAAGTCAAAGGTCTGAATAAGTGAGGGTGGCCTGGGGTGGGTCCTGCCGAGTGGCTGGAGGCTGGAGCATGCGCATTGTTGATATGGGCAATCTTACCACACAAAAAGATGGGCCATGGGGACCCACCAAGGGCACGCAATGCATCCGACGGTCTCAGCCTGTATCACAACCACCACCAACAATTTGGATCTTGCAAATTATCCAATCTCCGTCGTTGTAGCACTAAGGCAAATGCAGATATGGGGTTGGGTATTGAATATCTTGACATCCTGCATTAACCAAGTGTGGGAGTAGGGTGTGCAAGTAGAGATGAGATTGTGTGGAGGCCGAATCCCTTTGACTTTGCGTGAGCAAATGGTAGAGCTCCACCAAATGGGAAAACAAGAAAAAGTATCTAAGACCGGCAAAAGAGTAATTGAAACAATTTTGGGAGCTTAAATATTACAAAGTGAGTTTGTGAGTGGAAACTGGAAAGTGAGCTCCGGAAGGGGCCCGCCAACACCCCACAACGTATCTTGGTCAAGATTTATCTTCTTCGTTTTTTATGGTTGGATGCAAAGATCTAGCTTTTGAATTGAGAACTGAGGCATTTTACATGCACATTTGCTGGTCAGCAGTGTTAATTGCAGTTTATTTGATGGGGAGTATAACACGCGCCTCCTTCCTAATCATGACTATTAAATAGCCTCCGCTTTCATTCCCCCATGCCAAATCCTAATTACGTTTTGGAATTTTAGCCCTAACTCAAAACTTTAGCGGCAGTTTCACATATCGCTTTTGATTTCTGGCCTCAGCAGTATTTTCATATTTTTGACGTGCGGGCAGTGCTTTCTTCAATCTTTTGTTGAGAAGGTAATAAATATTGCTACGTTTACCACTGCGATTATGAATCCAGAAGGGGAGAGTTTAATGAAATCAAAATGGATTCACCTCACCTCAGCACATTGCATTAAACAAAACAAGAATATTAAAACAACCAATACGGTGGACGATAACTATGTATGTAGATGTAGTCGTCCATAATCCATGACTTGTAAGATGTAGCCCCGTCACTGTGGATGTGGAGAATATTTGGCGGAACCCAAGTCTAGGGTTTTCGGGGGGATTATACAAAAAATAATGATGCGAAGGTGCTGCCCCTAGGGTGATGCGGGGAGATGAGGATGGATTATTTAATGAAACACAAAAACAAGAATGTAGGAGCTTTACAAAGCATGCAAATGATTGAAATTATTTTTGTGGGGGTCATGAGGGAAATAGAAAAGGCGAGGGAACCGAATAATGGAAGGGGGGAAAAGGAGGGGGGAGGGGGGGAATGTTAATGTAGGAGTGGTCCAGAGAGCAGGGGGAGGCGTGGGGAGAGAAGGGCATTGGAGCAGTGTATGATGTCGGCATGTAGGGGGACACTGCCTTCTGTTCCTTCTGATCATGCCTATCTTCATTTTGTCTTCCACCCACTAAAGATACACAACACCAATATTCTAATATCTACAGCGTGCCGTCATCCATTATTCATAAAACCTCCCATAATCTCATTTTTCTTTGTACTCGTAAATCCATAGGCCGACTTCAAGACCGTTTGCCAGGCCTAGAATCGTGTTACCGTGTGAGGGATGACTTGCTTAGGTGAGACTTCGAGTGCAAAAACTACGACGAGTGCTTTAAGAAGCCCAGCCTCCAGGACTATTGACAACGTTTTCCCGAATATGAGAAAGATAAGTAGAACAATTTATTTTTTAAAAAAAGAAAAAAGTAGCACAATTTAATTTTGAAACATATTCTGAAATTATCGTCTCTCCTGTAATGAACGAGGCGAGGGGGACGTTGGGTGCTCATATACTCAGAGTTGCTGTACCAACACAAAGAGACGTGTCAGTGTTAAGTGGAAAGCACACGTGCCCCACTGATTCAGGTAATGAGACTCCACTCCCGAGCTCTGCTGTTTTTGATAATCTCAACGGCAGAGAATAACTCTCTCGAGCCTACTTCTGGAACGGGCTATGAACCTGAACCCGGGGCTTTACATTTCAGACCCTCTCTGATGTCTCTGGTGGGGCACCGTCACTATTAGCTCACTCTATGGGCTGTTTCAATCACGCACTTTCTTTCTCTCTGCCGCTTCTATATGTTTTGCTCCATAGGCCCATGATTCAGACCAAAGCCCAACGCCAACGTATAACGTTACCCCCGCGGATTTTTATTCGTTCAATCTCCGCCAAGTCAATGTGCCATGAACAAGATACTCCATCCTCGGTTATTAATTTCTCTTCAACGCTGAATCACCATCCAGGCACATAATTTCTGTGTTTAAAATATCTCCCAACTCATGGTTTTGAATTAATTGCGTTGAAATCCAAGTTCAGGACTTCGCTAGAAGGCACACCAGTCCACCGAGCAAGATGATAACGTACGATTGATTCAGATGTTGGCTACTCGTGTATTAGATATGAGATTACTTCGTAGTAGTGAGAATAAAAACGCCGACAAGTCAATCATTCACAGGCTAAGTATTCCAGCCAATCGTTATTGAACGCCATGGAATAGCCACATTTAAAACTTGGTAAAAAGGATATTCAACTGGAAACTCCATGGCATACATATGGCGAAAGCTAGATCGAGATTCCTGAGCTTTGGCATCCAAGCATGTGACACTATCCATTTTGCATTCGCAAGCAAAGATATGGGATGGCGGGAGGGATATTAATTACACAAATTTCATGTCTGATGGGGTTCGGGGGCGGCTCACTTGAACAAAAAAGTGAAGAATCATATAAGAATCAAATAATGGGAGTGCATAGTAAGTTAGAAGTTGGAGGAGATGGGAGATTCGGGGTTGGTGAAATATTCGCAGGGGCACCCAACACCCATGTGAGGTCTTTTGGTTTGATGACAGAAGTCTCTCCCGCATAATGCGCCATTCCAACTTGATTTCCCACTCTCTCCACCAATCACCATTCTCTTCCCTTTTTACCAAATACTGCTAACCCCCTTTGCTTTATATATATATATATATATATATATATGTGTGTGTGTGTGTGTGTGTGTCCATTCCCAAACTTCGTTTGGTTCACCTATCACTTATTCGTTTTTCCGTTGCCCGCATTTGAAGCCAATTCGTATTCATTCTAAACAACAACTCGTGATGGGGTATATGTAAATACAGCACGCCACTTGTTTCGCCAGTGCCTCGGGGTAATAATTGAAGGGATTATTTAGTCACATTGTTCTGTACTCACAGTTAAAACAATTGCCGCTAAATTAATTAGATATTATTGGCTCGCCTTCGGCGGACTTCGCCCGCCCCCATTTCGGGTGCAGGCATATAAAATTCTCAGCTTTCTATCTCGCAGTGCTCCCACGTCTCTATTATGTGTAGTTAGTTAGTGCAGGTAAGGTGCTAATTAAGTAATGGGCGCCAACCATTTGAGAGAATAAAAATAAACAAGTAAGGGAGTTAATGGCAATAATTAGGGGATTTAAATGAAGAGGGTGGGACGCCCACTCCCCAAATTAGAGGTGGTAATTTGGGTTGGGCCTACTAAAAAATGACGGGATTAGGTTGCAATATTTGTAACCCATTTTGATGCGGGCCCACTTTTTTTTTATATTATATATTTATATTTTACTAATTTGAGAGTCTTAACTAAATAAGAGATATTATACTTAATTTATATTAACTTTATCTCATTGAGTCATTTTTTTCTTTATATATATATTTATTTTATTTTATTATTATTTTCTTTGTGATAGATTTATCTATGGATAGTGGCAAAATTGACTAAATAAATATTTTAACAATTTAAGATATGATTTGAATCTAATTAATATTGATATATATAATTTTTTTAAAAAAATTGAAAAAAAATAAAAAAAATTACATATAAAAAATAATTAAAAAAAAAGATGGCGTGGCGGTCTCGGGTTGATGTTTCACCGGCCCGCCTTCACTTCAACCCGCGACGGGTTGGCCCGCATTACCACCCCTACTCCAAATGATTAAACAATGAATATATTATATGTATATGAATAGTGCTGGCTGTCCCACGCGAGATTGTGGTGTGTGAAAACCTATCCGCCTATCCTCACTTCCTTATCATTTGGTTGATTATATAGTCTTTATATTAATTAATACTCCATCTAGTTTTATATATTAATTATCTTTTAAGATAAATTAGTGAAGTAAAGTATTCATTAACTCTTGTTTTCTCTCAAGATCACCCTTATTATAACTTAATTCCTAATATTTGTTCTGTGAAGGAGATTACTTTTAAGTAGAGATAAATTTAAGAGTTTAACAATCTCTCCTTAATTTAAGGGAGATGGTCAAAAGTATGATATATTTAAGATATGATGGGATACATCTTATAATGGGATACATCTACCAAACTATATTCCCAATGCAGGCCTAAAGTTACTGATTAAATATTCTAGTCACCTTGGCTGGGAGATTTAATGAAGGCTACATGATTAATGGGGGCATAATCGTGGCTCTCTCTCTCTCTCTCTCTCTCTCTCGATGGAGCTCCTCCTGCAACCCACCCACCGAAAGTTTGTCCTGTCTAATTAAGCCCAAAGAATCAATCCACGATCTCATATTCCCATACGTAATTAACAATCTCTGCTTTAATAATTATATAATGAGCCATGCATCGAGTTGGTTTAGCATGATTTGGCAGCTTCATTTGAGAATACTAGCAGCGGCTGGCCCTCGTCTCTTGTAATCTTGATATGGAGTATTCCTCGTCACTTAAACATGTATATGTACTCTGCATCTGTTGAGACATCTCGACAATACTCAATGGATGATCCATGAGCAAGCTGCTTTATAACACACGTCGTCTTTCCATGCTCCCCATTAAACTAGTCTAGGGACGCCATTATTCCTCTTCGACCCTCCCCAACTATGACCTCCATAACAAAAAGGATCGAATTTAGTTTACAAAAAATGTTGATGGTGGAAATTGGAGGTGCACGTTAATTATACTTTACGTACAAATCTTTTTTAAATATGCTCTCTAAGACATATGGGTATAGTAGGCAGCATGTGATAGACAACAGATTAAAGTATACACTTACCCTTGAGTTTGCTTTAAATTTTAATTTAGTTTTATAAATTTATAAAAAAATATTTTTAGTCTATGGATGTTAACACTATTAGTTATATTTAATAAAAAATATAAATTTAATAAATTTAAATAATGACTCTGCAGACTCCTGAATGGTTACTTTTAATTCTTCAATATAATTATTTTTATATTTTAAAATTTCCTCTTCACTATCAATTCCCCCCACGTGCTTTCTCCTTCTCTGTTTTGTTCCCCTCGTTCTTCCTTTTAACAGGAATTAATCCAACCATCCATCTTCTAGTGGTCCCACACCCCACCCAGGCACCCACCATTCTCTCTTTCACCCTTTCCAAAATTTCCTCTGCTCTCCGCGCCTTCTTCCCCTCGCAAAGCTTGTTTTGTTTTTATTTTTAATAATAAGGGTCCCACAGAAATCAAAAGAATATTATGAGGCCCACTAGCGGTATCTGGGCCCAAGGAGAAAAGCGTCTAGCGTGGGTATTTAGAAGAGTGGGTATTACCAACAGAGTTAGTCTAAGTAGTAAGCGGCTCGATTTTATTTAAGCGAGATCTCGAGTTCAAATTTTGGCGTACGCAAACAATTTCCATTGAGAGACTCACCCACTATAACCAGGTACGCGACGCAGGTCGGATCCAGATATAATCGGGGCAAAGCTCTGGTGAATCGGGTGGACAAAAAAAAGAGAGAAAAGAGTGGGTATTACCCACCATAGTCAGGGACGCGACGCGGGTAGGATCCAGATATAGTCGGGGCAAAGCTCCGATGAACCGAGTGGGCAACCAAAAAAAACAAAGAAGAGTGGGTATTACCAACTGGTGTTGGTTTGAGTGGTAAGCGACTCAGTATCGCTTAAACGAGGTCTCAAGTTTAAGCTCTGGCATATACAAAAAATTCCCATTAGGAGACTCACCTACCATAGTCAGGTGCGCGACGCGGGTCAGATCCAGATGTAGTCAGGGCAAAGGTCTGGTGAATTGGGTGGGCAAAAAAAAAAAATAGTGGGTATTAACCAACGGGGTTGGTCCTAGTGGTAAGCTACTCAGTATCGTTTAACCGAGGTTTTGAGTTTAAGCCTTGGCGTATGCAAAAAAATTTTGTTGGGAGACTCACCCACCATAACCAGTTGCGCGACGCGGGTCAGATCTGGATGTAGTCGGGGCAAAGTTCCGGTGAATCGGGTGGGTAACAAAAAAATAAGAGGAGTGGGTATTAACCCATCATCCGTGGATTCAACTGACGAAAGGACGAGACATGCAACTATTTAGAGTGTGTTCGATCCCTGCAGAATACTACTTTATCGTAGTTTCAGTCGCGACGCTTGAAAAAACATCATAACTTTTGGGTGTCTAGGTTTATACCTGAGGATAATTGAATATTTGCCCTTCATGATATTGGTATCGCCTATAAAGAATAGAGATTTTGTCCTATCTTTAAATTATGATGAACCTAACATTTTTTTCATAAATTTTTATAACAAAAAAGAAGAAGAGTGTGCAAAGGGCTAATGAGAGTTGACACATATAGTAAAAAATGAACTAGTATTCTATAAGAACGCGTGTTTGATTCCCATTGCTGCTGTGATAACTTATTTGGTAGACAATCTCATAAGTCTCATGTAAACGCTTTCTGAGCTTTAAGATTATGCTCTGACTTTAATAAGAGACTGATACTTAACCCACTTAAAAAATCTTTGCACCAAAAACAAATAAGAAAAAGAAGAGTGTGCAAGGGATCAATAAGAGTTAATAAAGATAATAAAAAATAAATATATATCTTATAAATACGTGAGTTTGATTATTATCGTCATAAAAATTTATTTGATAAGCGATATTATAAATTTTTTATAAAATTTTATAAATATTAATAAAAAATATTGTTAAATATACCTAAACTTTTGTTATACCAGTGTGCATAGAGCTGGTAAAACGGGCCCAGCCCGCGGGCTGGGCCCGTTTTACCCTAAGGGGGGGGCGGGTTCGGGCTGGCAAAATGCCAGCTCGTTTTTGGGCGGGCTGCACAGCCCGCCCCCCCTCAGCCCGCCAATTTGGCGGGCTGGCCCGTTTAGTGGCGGGCTGGCCCGCCAGCCCGCCACTTTTTTTTTTTTTAAATTTAATATTATTATTTAATATTTATTTTACTTAAATGTTATTTTGAATACTCCTATTATCGAATACTAGTAAAGATAATTACTTATTTGTTAATATATGTTTACATATTATAATTGATTAATATTATGTTAATATTTATTTAGATTTATAATTATAAAATTTGAGATTTTTTTATAAAAAATAAAAATTTTTAAGAGTATAACATGAGTAATTTTTTTATTATACTAATATAACATTAGAAATTTTTTATTAGTATTTTAAAAATGTTAAAAATATTTTTTTTTAAAATTAAAAAAAAAAAAAAAGTGGCGGGCTGGCGGGCTGGCGGGCCAGCCCGCCACTAAGGGGGGGCGGGCTCGGGCTGACGTTTTGCCAGCCCATTTTGGGGCGGGCTGCACAGCCCGCCCCGTTTGTTGGCGGGCTGAGAGCGGGCTGGCCCGTTTTTGGCGGGCCAGCCCGCATTCCCAACTCTATGTGCAACGGTACTGATAAAAATATACTGTTAAAATCTGTAGAACTGCACTGAAAGACTATTACACTTTCCTATAAGTAGACGGTGATGGATGATTTTATATGAAAATAAAGAAAGTCACAGCAAGGGGCAGAGCCGTACAAAAAAGTAGGAGGATTAGGGCGTGGTGCGTCGTCCGTGACAGTGAGAGTACAACGAAGCGAACCCCAAAGGAGACGACTTTTGTACCAAAAGTAGCCCTCTCCTCGCCCTTTTTCCCTTTGACCGAGCCATTCGGTCGGACCCACTCAATTTTTCTTTCATTTTAATAAAATAATATTATACTGTTACCTACATGATCGACAATACGATTGAACTGATCCCTACATCTGTATATTATTTTACTAGTTTTTAAAAATAAAGAGACATGGGAATCTGTCAGTTGGGGATGCGTGTAAAGGGAAAGGAGGGGGGACGTCGATTATCCTGTAATTCACCCTCGACAACCGTGCTGTGAGGCAGCGACGACGACATGGAAGCTGTTGCCTTCCTCTTCATTCATTTGGATGGGACGATGGGTCCCTATCTCCCTTGTCTCTGCCATAGCATTGACATCGAAGTTGTGCCCACTTAATCGCTTCTTCTTGATACAAGTGGGGCAAACGTAATTTTCAATCTTTAGATCGAGCCTTGCATATTTTTCCCACGAAGAATAAATCCCGGGGCTATATTTATAATATAATAAGTATACAACTTAGATACTGCCACGAAGTGTTACATCGATGACACGCTATTACCATACTAATAGCATATACCGTTTGAATCACGTTGGTTAAAGTTGACTATGGTAAGATCTAAATGATATGCGTCCATAGTTGGGTTAGGGTCCGCAAAACTGAAGTTTTCACATCAACATGGAATGTGGATCCCCCCAGTCCCAATTCAGCCATCCACCCGATCTATTTCTCCTAATCCTGTAATAAACGCTCAACATACATACACGAATGCATGAACGCATACACACTAGTATTTCTTTCTTGACAAGTTAACATGGGACATGTTCCAGTGAAGAGGAAATGTTGAGAATGATTGATCTGAACCGTCAAATGGGCGCCACGTGAGTGAGAGATTTTGGCAGTTGGTTCTTGGGGGAAACGAGAGAGAGAGAGAGGTGTGGGGACACACGGTGGGGTAGGGGTAGGGGTAGGGGTTAAGGTCAGTTGGGAATGGCGTTGCTTTTATTTTTATATAATATAACAAATAAATGAATAAATATGCGAGGGAAGGGAGGCAGAGACGTAGAAGAAGGTGGCCATGTGATTTGTTGTAAGTCACTCACCGTTCAAATGCCAGGGATGCTCAAAATGTGGCCAGAGCAGAGAATGTGTCTCTTAAAATCAGTAAAGGGTGAGGAGCATGGAGCAAGCTTAGACAGTAACACATCAACCATCACCCAATACAATGATCAGACCCAGCGTCTCACATTTCTTCAAGCTGTTCACATTTAGTTTACACTCGTTGCCATTCCCCCTCTCTTCTAATCACTTTCACTCGGCTCTTCAACGGACATGCCTTCCACTTCGCCCGGACCGAGACCATCTTTTAATGGGACAAGTATTTGTCCAGAAAACAAAACAGATAAGAGCATTCTAACCAAATTGCACCTCTCATCTCTCTCTCTCTTTTTATATATAATGAATTTTTACCCATATCATTAACATTAAAAACCTTCAAATTAAAGTTAAGAATTTCTGAAAGTGTTACGTGTAGGACTTGTAGAACTTCTTAGAAGAAACATACTAATTAATGTTTTCTGACTTCAAAAATATTTTGAATTAAATAGATTATTATTCAAAATAATATTATTCATGCATGATTCAATTTTCATGATTTTTGTATTAGAGGACGCCACACGCCCACACCCTTATTGATATTATTTTAGACATAAAAAAATAATTAAAAAAAGAGCTCGTAAATTCATAAAGAGAGTGGGTCCCCTAGAATAGTGATCGCACTAAGAGTCTATGATCTACAAATCACGGGCCCTTGAATATGCCGAAGCAGTAAGCAGAGGATTGTAATTATAGTAAAGTTCACGGGTACTTTCGAGGCTTTGCCCCTATAAAGCCACGGCTCTTCCGCCTCTTCCAATTCCCCGCAAATTTTTTTTCCCTCCTCCTAGACGCAGAGTAGCCCAAGAAACCAAGCGCGGCTAGTTGCCTTCGATCACTTTCCAGGGAAAATGTCAGCCGGGCTTGGAAAATGCAGCAAAATCCGCCTCATTGTCAGGCTCCGCCAGATGCTGCGACAGTGGCGCAACAAGGCTCGCATGTCGGCCAGCCGCATACCCTCGGATGTGCCCGCCGGACACGTGGCCGTGTGCGTTGGCAACTCCCGGAGATTTGTGGTGCGTGCTTCCTACCTGAACCATCCCGTGTTCAAGGAGCTTCTGGTTCAAGCCGAGGAAGAGTACGGGTTCTCTAATCACGGGCCCCTGGCGATTCCTTGCGATGAAACCGTGTTCGAAGAGGTTCTTTGGTTTATTTCGCGGTCGGAGTCAGGGAGGTCGGCCCGACTTGCGAATCTGGAGGAGTTTCAGAGGCACTGCCACGTGGGAATGAGGAGCAATCTGGAGGTGTGGGCCGAATCTCGACCGTTACTTCATGGTTTCGCTGATAAAACGATTTGGTAGGTTGGAAACTGGAGACCGGAGAGGCCGGATGTAGCACTAGTCCCGGTGGTAGTTCTCGCGGCCGAGTGATCGAAGTAGGGTTTGGCAAGTACTAGTAAATATACTCGGCGACTCTTTTTTTAGCCGGGGCATTGTTTTGGATAATGATTGAGTGAGTCCCTTCGGCGATGGAGTAGAAGGGAGAGTGTAGCTTATCCATAATGCTGCGTAGGAAGCTGAGGAGATGGCTGATCAGTGTAGGACACGGAGTCGTCCCGGCTTCGAATCGGCCCGGAGGCTGGAGGCTGTATATCCATTGAGACTTTGCTTTCCTAAATTGAGGAAAGGTCACCGGCAATGTTGATGATATAACTATGGGAGTAGGGCCAAAGGGAAGGGGTGACTTTTGTAAACCGTGATTCTATTTTATTGGTCCCCCTTGTTGGAAGTTAATGAACTTGTAGAGAAATTTGAAATTAAAATTTCACATGTCCATTATTATGTTTATATATAAATAAACATTTAATGTAGTACCACATTGATGGAAGATGTACGAGATAATGTGAATATATTTATGATATGGTGTATAAAATATTAGGAAATCGTGTTTTGGGTTACATGGAGGTTCCAATGATGGAAGCCGTTGTGGGAGTTATAATGACACCAGCCCACGTGAAAGCGAAGCAAAGTCGTTTCATTTCTCCTGTTGACACCTGATTCCAGTTTGTCTCCACTCACCTCCAATTTTATTCCTTCGTCCACTCTTCCCTGTGACCTCTTTTTCTAAGATTCGTTGGCTTACAATTACAAACATCTCCTCATTGGTACCTTAAAATTTATCAACAACCTCCTATAACTGCAAGTGTATTCGGTTGTGGGTCCTCCGTCTGGTGTCCCAATTCAAAGCCCAAAATTGGAATACTGTTTTAATTTGTAAGATCAACTACCTGCTGCTCTGGACTAGGCTGTTACAAGGGATGTAGGGCCTGTTTGGATAGAATTTTAAAAAAGGGCTTATGGAAAAAAAGGGTTTATGGACAACTTATAGAAAAGGACTTTTGGAGAAGAGTTTATGGAAAAAAAGTGATTTTGAGTAAATAGGTGTTTGGATAGTTATTTTTAGAATGACTTTTTATGGTAGTAAATTACTAAAAAGGGTATGATTTGATTTAAAGTAAGAGAGAGGAGAGAGTTAGAGAAAAGAGAAGAGAGAGGAGAGAGGGAAGAGAGGAGAAAGGAGAGAGGGTGTAAAAAAAAGTAGGAGAGAGGATAATTTTCAGTCCCCTCCTGACCTTAAAAGCCAATGTTCAATTCCCAGTTACAAGGGATAGTTTTCTTTTTTGGGAGCAAAATGCGGCGATTTTCACTTCAAGGACAAAATTTCTTCGAGTTTTCCACTTTACCTTGGCGAAGTTGTATCCAGGCAAACAAAAAAAGTACTGAACTCTGATTATAATGTTGACGAATACATTGAGTAATCAATGGCAAACATTTTTGGACAGGAACTCCGGATGAAGAATCGATATTTAAGAATGGCGGATGGACTGAAAGTAACGTGCGCGCATATAAACAAAATATCAGAATTGAGAAAAAGATGGAGTAAATTTCAAGGATTGATATCGCCTGGAATGCACTTCGCTTAACAGAGAAAGAGATTTCACAAAAAGGCAAAAAAAAAAGCCCCTATCGTGGACAGTGTGGGTAATGTATTTTTCTATTTTTAATCTCGCTGCCATCTTGGTAAACTGGTAAAGTATATTACTCCTATATATTTTAGGGAATTCAAATCATGAACACCACTCTAAAAGCCTTAGTCAAAATCTTCAGCTAACAAATTAATTTCATCAAAATGATGAAATAAGAAAGGGTATGGAGAGGTACGTTCGACGATTAAATAGTTTATTCTACAATATGCTCTTAGTTGGGCACACATTTGTTCATGGAGTTCAAAAATATAAAAATAAGGATTGGTAAATAAAATAAAGATAAGAGGGTCGGCCTTTACTTTTGAACTGGGGGCCTTTTTAGATTTTAAAATAAATCGCAGCGAACCTCTCTAATTTGTCTGCTATGATGGTTGTCGTATTTTATGTGTATTTGCAATTTGTAGAAAAGAGAGGCGTAAAAGGGAGGGGGGGGGGTGTTACACTACATACTATGATG
Organism: Leucaena leucocephala; assembly: GCA_037074615.1. Classification (NCBI taxonomy): domain Eukaryota; kingdom Viridiplantae; phylum Streptophyta; class Magnoliopsida; order Fabales; family Fabaceae; genus Leucaena; species Leucaena leucocephala. Next base: position 24,234,409 of record CM073541.1, read on the forward strand.
AGGACAGGAGGAAGTTGACGAGATTAGACGAAGCGTGGCCAACACCACGTGAAGTCTCGATCACCATTATCACATACGCAACTTTCCTCGTTTTATTATTATTTTTTTTTTCCTGTGTCTGGACTTTAAATATGCGTGCAACATATGGAAACATCATTTTCACGAATTTGCATGCCTGCTTTTTGAGCAGAGATTAAGTTTTATCTTGGAATATAATTAGCATTGGCAATGGAGCATTTACGTGGCTTTCAGGACTCGGTCAATATAAGGTAGCACATTATAAAAGGGGAAAAAGCAAGAGGATTCCCAAGTCAGCATTCCCTTTTTTCTTAATCAGAATTCCAAATTTCCAATTATACCAGAGATTGTTAAAAAGGGAGAAATTATGGCCCAGAATCCATATCAGTAACAGCAACTTGGCAAATTAGGCAGGAGCATATAACCACGGTGGGAAGGTTTACCCTCCCTTCGTTACCTGAAATTGACAACGCATCCTTCAAATAGCACGTTAGGGTAAGTGGTAAGGGGTAGGAAGTAAAGCCTTTTCCCAAGATTGGACGGAAGTAGGCGCTGATTTTGTCATGCCATTTTCGAAGCTCAGCGAAAGCCAGCTCGGTGTCGGTCGATTCCACCATGGTGCATCGTTGAAGAGAATGCGTGAGCCATTTTGCATATGCCTATAGAGTGAGGAAATGTTTCGGCAACAAGTCCCATTCACGACCGAATGAATATAAACGCTGATACTTACCGCACCACGAAGCAAAGACGCGATTGCTTTGACGTTGCTGACCAGGCAGCAGTACTTAAATGTATTCTTGTGGCCGATCCGATCAAGGCTACGTACCTATTCATCAATTTCTGTGCTCGTGTGCGTGTACTCAGGTATGTTTTATGTGCTCCAAGGGCTTCTCAAATTTTATGTTTCCCTCAATCAGAAGCTTCTGTTCTTTTGTTTTTGGCCTGCATCAGAATCGTATCGAGTTTAGTGGGAAAAAGGATTTCTAGAGCGGATGAGCGTGGGAAATATTGTTGGATTACTGGGTGAAGTGGGCCCACCTGAAGAGAATTGGATGCAACGGCACAGCGAAGGATGGGCCGAAGCCCATATGTGGACGCAGCTTTGAGGAGGAAGAGGCGGTCGCCCCATGGGAGTTTGGGCAGTGAATTGCACTTGTATCTTGTAGGCCCAAAGGAAGCATTGAGGAGGTTATTGGGCGAAAAGGGAAAGATGGGGTGGGGGAACAAACAGGAGCAGACGTGGAAAAGGCGCGCATGTGAACCTTGAAAACGCGCAATCCCTGCCCTCTCTGGTATCCAACACTGTCAGGCCACCTCCATTTGCTTCCTTCCAATTGCCAAACCCCAACAATATCATCGCCTGCACATGGCCTTCTCCTTCCTCATTCTTCCCTCGCTGCATCCACATCTCCATCCATATCCACCCTTGCTTTCAACCATTTGAGTATTTAACACACACACACACACACACACACCCCTTACGCTTTTTCTTTGTTTTTAGGGTCCTACAGCTCTATGCTTGTATAGTAATTAATATACGTATTCTTTTCTTCTTAGTTACGACGACCCTTCCTTTATGAAAAACTGTCAACAGGTCAAGAACCAGCGAATAAAGTGATCCAACAACACACTCCAATTTTTGACGACAGTGACTTGTCATGATGGAAATTTTAAAAGACATAAAGATACATTATTGGCGATAATAAAAGGGGAACCACGTCAGGGGGGGGGGTGTTGTTCATGTTGTTAGAATCACGTCCTAAATTGCAGTGATTAATAGTAATAAATGTGGCCGACCATTGCTCCCGCGAAATTTTGTCTCCTACTCCGCCAAAGTCAATCTCTAGGGAGACTAAGTACTCCTTACTCCTCAGTCACTCGTAAGTGGGGAATAGAGATCAGAATTGGTAGAATACCAAGCGGGATGAATTTTTGGAAGAGGGGAAGAGTGCCTTTCCCTGGCGGCAACGAAATTCCCGAAATGGCAAACATCACCCCGCATTTTAAAAGCGCAGACACAATTCTTGCAGCGAAGTAAGGCATAAGCATGCATGTCCAATTGAATTCCAACACCTTTCCCACTTCTCACTTTCATCTCCCTCTCATTCTCTCTATGCATCCCTCACCGACAATACTCCCTCCACCTATTTTCGGACCATATATCCCCCTCCCCACTCTCTTTCTTTCCCCTCCAACTATCATTCTTCCACTCATCGCATATAGTATTTATCATTCTATGCCCCATTGCTTTAATACATTATCCATCTAGTGCCCATTCCCTTTCATATAACTTGTATCTTAAAAAGTTTCATTGATTCTAAATATAAGTTGCTTTCCAAAGTATAACAGCGTCAAGTTATTGTTTTCACACCCGTGGACTATTAATTGTGTTATAGAGAGAGGTAATATATAAAAAATAAAATTAACTAAAATAGATACGTTTTAAGTAGATTGAGATGTTTACAATTACAAACAATTATAATTTTTGTATAGTTTTAAAATTTCAAACTATTTTTAATTATTTAATTTGATTTGTGCAAAATAGTTAAAGGTAATTTGCATTCAAAGCTTAATGAAGTATCTCCTTTTAAAAAAAAACACAAAAATTGATTATGACTAATACAAAAGAAACCACATTTAATTGACCTATATGGGGTGTTTGGCAACCCCTCCAAAACTAATTTATATTTTTTATTATACGAAACTCTTTTTCCATATTTATTTTAAGTAGTATAAAGTTATTTAAAATAAAGTAAATTAAACACTGGCATAATCTTGCGAAAGAACGATGAACGGCCAGATTAGGGCCGTACTTTGATTTTATTACCGTCCATCGATATGCCAGTCAAATCCAGGAATGAGATACAGAGCATGCGGGGCCCACGAGTTCGTTATTTGGACGTTTCGTAGGGCCTGCTCCATGCACAGATCTTTCCTATTTCCACGTCCCTTCTTCTCAGCAGGTGTAGGCTTGTGACACGCTGCTCTGTTTATTTATTCTCTTTTATTAGACATGTTTTCATTTGATTTAAAAAATAATCCTATTATATATATATGGACTAGTTTCATATTTCTTATAAAAAAATGTTCAAAAAAATAGGAAATAAAAAGACAAGCGGGTGCACAGGCAACGCCTGTTGACACTGCTCTCTCTCTGATATGCTAAATTGGCGTTATTTAGGATTCGATTTAGATTAAAAGATAGGGTGGCTTTAAGTATTACACGGAGGCACCATTCAACCATGTCTTGATTTTTAGGTTAGTTCACAAAATTTGCTCAAGTCCCTAGATCCACCTTTACTCCTACACTCCCTTCTTTAATCTTTTCTCCCGAGACATTATATATTAGATAATAGCTAATTAATTAATTTAGATAGATTAAAAATTATATAATATAAATTTATTAGGATAAATTATATTTAGTTATAATTAATTTATTTAATTATTTAATTTATAAAAAAGATTAACTCTATCTTATAGATAAGATATGAGGAATTACTCCACCGTCCCTTTTTGTGAGTGATTTTTTCAAATGATTAAAAAAAAAGGAGGAGGGAGTAAACAAATAATACTAGTACTACCCCCACAGGGATATTTGAGTGTTGAATGCGAGAGGAAAAGGCAGAGTGGGTGTGGGGAAAGAGGGGAAAAGCGAGAAGGGAAAAGGACGGAGAAAGAAATAGGATCATATTCGGGGGATGGGTCCCACGCAGGGTATAGTTCTTTGATGCCCGCAAGATCTACCACATTATCCTTCCCCCCTTACAATGGTACGTGTCTTTTCTTTCATCTTTTTCTCAGCTATGGTATATATATGTTTTTTCTTTTCCAATCGCCGTCGATCATTATGCTCCATCCATCATTCTCTGATATGTCTTCCCCGTTATAACCACACTACCGGCAGCCCCACACGCCTCCATATTCTTGTATGTACAATGAATGGTTTTCAGTTTTTCACCTACCTATCTGTCTTTTGAGTAGCATAGGAAGGTGAATTTTTCTTCCCTATGTTACTTACTCTCCCCTCGCGTTGATTTAAATCACCGGTGCCTAGTTTAAAACCAATGTCTACCCTTCTTCACGCACAAGACAATTGGACCCGAAATATTTTGCCAACTAATTTGTTAACGGGGACATGCATGCAGGTGCGCCTAACCTTGGGGAAAATGACAACTATTCTCCAGCCTTGTGCTTCACACATTTTCATAACATCTTTCATCCCATGCTCATCCCTCCTCTAATACGATTATTTACGCGTTCCTGTCTCTCTCTTCTCTCTCCTCCTCCTCCTCTTACTTGTCATCCCCCACGTCAATCTTTTTCTTTGTTTGTCGGGTCAAGACTAGCCAAGATAAGTCATTAGAGTATATATATAATCTGAAACCGGTGGAATATACGGTAAACCTAATGTGTGACGACAAGGATTTAGACCAAAACCCATCTCTCCGCACCAAACCAATTAAAAATCAGAGCACATCCGTTGTCGTTTGTTCCATAATTCCCTACTTTATTCCATCTTGCTATCCTTCCAGCTGGCAGATTAAGTTTTTCTCCGTCAGTTCACACTGGTTACCAGCCGTCTTATTCTTTCCTTTCACCTTCACTGCCTTCCCATTATATGTATCTCTCACACATATTTGATCTCTTATTGTTTTACCCTCGGGCTAAGAGACAAGCCCAGAGAGGGTGAGACGGACGGGTGACTGGCGTGGGATACAGGTACTTTTATTATTCCAAAGTAATTATTTGCCGGAATCAATTTTGAAGTGTTGGGACAAATTAAATGAGAAGTAGGTGTATGACGGAAGAAGAAAGAGGCAACTACTATTAATTTCAGAGAAGTTTGTTGAGAACTAGTCGGTAGAAATCATGGTTTTAAAATTTATAAATAATGCGCGCAGGCGAGTTAAAAATGATTTAAAAAGGCAATGTCCTTTAAATTAGAGAGGGAATGTAACAAAAAATGGTATGGGAAGTGTGAGGAAGCTAAAATAATAATGTGGAAAGGGGTAAATGGATTAGGATTTTAGAGGTGATTGGCAAGGAGACAGCTGGGGACGACTTCTTAAAGGGAGTGTCCGCGTCGGGGGGCGTCATCCAATGGCCATTTTAATGATTGTCAATATGTGTAATTATAAGATCATCAAGCCGCCTTTGACGTTGATGTTTTTGGTCATGCTGCTTCTTCAATACTCCCTTCCTTCCCTTATATATACACACATATATATATAAATACTCGTACATGATTTCCGAATACTATAAGACAGAGGGAAGAGTCTAAAGCATACCCTAGGGGGAACAGCCAAGTCTCTAGTGTCTACTGTCATTTTTACTAATAGTGGCCTCCTCAGGGGACCCATCCCCTAAATGCAGACAAAACGTACCAGCACCATAAGATCGCTCTTCCCTCTCTCATGTTTCACCCACAAGTCTTGCTCCTCCTCCTCCCATTCCATATGGTGTTTAACGGCTCCAATCATGAGGCAGGGCATTACCACATATATATACATCATTGTGTTTAATCACTGCATGATATTGCTTGTAAACGGGTTGTTGCGCGGTCGACTTCACCGGGCATCGGTCTATGTGAAGGTGTATATATGGGCTCTTGATGCTTATGTCATGAAGCACTTGTGTCGTATATTATTGATCGGCCGGGGTTTCATTCCATTGTCAATTAATTAATTCGTTGGGCATAGTTGACTCGGAATAAGAAATAGTGCGCATGAAGATAAGGGGGAGGAACTAGGAAGAGATGTGTGTTTGTATGAAATGCATGGGATCATTGTTTACTCCACGAGACGGCTTCAACCCCAAATGTAATATGTTTTCCCCCTTAGGTTTGGAGAAGATAATAATATTCAACGCTGAAAGGAGAGGGGGGGGGTGTATTTAGATGGGACATACAATTGCAAGAAAAAGACAGTGTAATGTGATGCATAATAAATGGGGAAGGAGGAATGGGTCCGATTAAGGTGTTGACGTAACATTAAAGATTATTGAACGACATTTCCCTTCGCACCGTTTAATTTAGCTCTCCCTTATTATTCAGCTTCCATTTCTATCTTGTTGTTCATGGATACTTGACACTACGTAACTCCCTTCAACCTACTCTTAATGATGCGCGCATATTGATGCATTTGCCAGTAATCAACTGGACGGATATATAAAATTATGATCATCACGGATATTTGGGAAGTAGCTAGGAGTGGCGTTTTATTTCGGGGAATGCGTTAGAAAAATGGATTGTCAGGATTAGGAGTAAAGAAGGAACGTCATTATTGATTAAAAGAAGGAATGATGGTGGTTGAGTCGATCGTGTCACGGAGGGGTGAAGTTACGAGGAAACGTAGTTGTATATGATAAAATAAAGCTAGTAGTTGCCGACGCTTAGATGTTATTTTCCTTTGCTTTTTCTGGGTGGTTCCGATGAACTGAAAATCTGAAAGCAGAGGCTCGGGACGACGCGTGTCTCCCTATTCTGCGGGTGGAGAAGACTGCCCCACCGCCACCAAGTCGGGTGGGCCCCACCTTGATAATTATATCTTCCAGAGTCTTTTTTCCATACCATTTATTATATCTTATCAATTACCAGTTATCCAATTTTAAAATTTATGCTGTTGATTCCAATAAAGATATGTTATCTAGGAATTGAATTATAATCCCATATCAACTCGATATTGATCAATATCCCTAATAAGTTTTCTTACATGGACTTCAATTAAACCCAGTTTGGGATCGTAATGGTGGTTTTTTTTTATTTGTACTGGAAATTGTTAAAAAAATATTATGTAGGAGGCGGAATTATCTGGGATGGGAGGATATATGAAACGCACAGGCTTTGTTATGTGATCTAAGTGAGTACTGGGGAAATTTTAGTAGGAATTCTTAAAGAAGAGAGTTTGAAGCGAGAGAAGAAGAAAATGGGAAGGACGAAGAGTTGACAGTAGTAATAGTATGAGGAAAAATCTTGAGAATGAAGCTAAGAAAGAGGTAGCGTAGGGAGGGGATACAGGTATCCAAGCTGCCAGATGTGTGTGTCATCCTGCTCCATTTACTGTCCACACACCTCTTCCCTCCATTCCTTGTATTCATCCATATATACCATCTAGTAATTCCCCACAAAATGAATATACCCCCATTATTCCTTCCATTCCTCACCCTTCCAGGCTTCCCATCACGTGCTATTGTCTATCACATCTCTGTTTACCATGAAAAAAGTCTACAAATTCTCCATACGAAATTCATTCGCTTAAAAGCTACGACATTTAAATCCTATTCATACACCCTAATGGCTAAATCACCTACTAATTAAACATGATAACAATTTGACCGTACAAAAGTCACAACAAAAAAAAAGAATTATATAATGTTCCATTTGCAGGAAAAGAAAAAAGAGATCCTCCCGAACGGAACCAATACATACGGCATGCACGTTGAATTCAGAACCTACGTGTCGTGCTTTGTTTTTCCTTAGACCCGAATACAATATTCCACCTCACTCCCTTCGTCAACCGATCTCTGTTAACATCCGATCACTATTAACAAATCAAAAAAACCCGTCAACATTAGTTTTGGCGACGAGGAACCCAGCCCTTCTCAATATGTATCCCCTTCCCGATGGTATTATATAATGGCAGCAATCCTTTTTTTGGAGTTTGTGGAATGTTTGTTTGCGGCTGACTTACGAGAAAACAATGAATGCGTGAGTAACAGCTTCTTCGGATTCTTTTGGTGAGGAAAAAGGCGGGTGCGGAGGTGTGAGAAGAAAGCCGCCCACTCATGGAGAAGGAGAATGAAGCTACATAACAAATTGGTGAGCTGTACAGGATTGAATGCCAGTGAGGTGGTCCACAGTCGTATTAGTCACACTTCCATTTTTATCTTATTAATCTCTCTTTTATTATTCTGATTATTTCCGATCACTTGTCCAAATCTCAACCTGTCCCCTCCCCACCTCGATTACTTCCACTTCCCTTCCCCACTTTCTCCCACTGCTTTCTCGCCCTTCTCTCCATTTCCAGCGCTCATCACCTCCAACTATCACTCTTTCCACATATCTTTCCCCCCTGCTTGTCTCCATTCTCCTCTTTCCTCAAACAAAAATGTACAGATAAATTTAAAGGTGACGGGTTTTTGGAGCCTTACCAACGTCCTACCTTTTAAGTGATACCTAATTCTGAGCTCACCCAACCAACCCCACCACCTTCCCCCAGCTCCTCATTCCCCCCTTCGCCTTCTTGCGATTGCAGAAAATCCTCATTTGCCGATATATTCTGCCTGCTGCTATAGCTCTGCATTCGTAGCCGCCGCTTCAACATCATTATCTGACTCGTTTTGGTTCCCTCTCATTCTTTCCGGTAAGCCCATTTCACTCACCCTTCGTCTTCTACTTTTTCGCTTTACTGTGTCATACTTTTCTTCTTCTTGTCATTTATGGTTTTTGACTGGCACATTTCTCGTTAATATATCCAGCTCCTGATGGTTCCTCCTTGCCTCCCGTTTCGTTAGATTTTCCCCCCGACTGGATATTTTTTCTTTGTCGGTGAGGCTCTGTTCGGAGCGATCCTATTTCCGTTTATTCGGGTTAGTTGGAATGAAATCGTGGTAATTCCAATTCAGCCATTCATCTGTCGGTGGTTTATTCCTCATCGGGTTTTAAAAATTTCAACAAAATCTCTTACCGGCAACTTCAATGTTTGTAGCAGTCCTACAATCGCCTGCTCTGGCCCATATCTTATTTTCTCTTCTATAGAATCTGACTGCATAATTTGGATCTAATCTGAGCGATTGAGATTGCGAGCTATAAATATTCACTGACAAGACTATTTACCCACCCTCTTTCCCTCACGTCACTTCATTTTCTCCCGAGTTTTTGCTCTGAAAGTATTTCTCGTGTTTTCGCGTACGGCTAGTTACAGCATGTGTTTATATTCGTAGACTTCTGAGATCTTAGGCCATCAATAGCAGAACTGCTCAGTAATTAGATCTTCAAGATCCCAGTGGCCAAAACAACCCCCCCCCCCCGGGAGGTGGTGGGGGGCTTCTTTCGTTGCTTATGTTTGATGCTCTGCCACACTGCACCCTACTTCGGAGCATTGCGTGAATATAATAGTGGGAGTCAATAGGTGACGAATATTTGAATTCAAGCAACGCGTTGTACTTCTCTTTTTGCTTTTTGCGCAAGAATACTCGATTCAATGTGCTGTCAGCACCGAAGTTTTACTGACAACAGAAAATCATGATCATTTACATTTTAGGGGGTTGCGCGTAAAACCTGGTAGACATTATTGCGCCCTTCTAGTTGCCGCATTCTTGTAAAGTTTCACTTCTCAGGATAATGCTCATCAAGTAAACTCGGTAGCTGTTGAAAATTTAGGCTGTCCCGTGATAGCTGTGTTGCTTTACCGATACCGTTGCAAATTTTGAGGTATATTTCCATTCGTGGATGAAGAGCCAATTCCATTTCTCATGGCACTGTATTCTGTACTTTCACGGTTTGAGAATCTAGCAGTGCCGAATAAACCGCCTCTAACATTCGATGTTTCAGATGGACCGGCGGTGGCCCTGGAAGAAAAAATCATCTGACAAGGCAGTGCTTGACAAAGCAGCTGCCGCACTGGACTCTGTTAGCGCTTCCTCCCAGGGCAATCAGGTAACTTCATTAGTATTTCCTCAAAAGAAAAAAGTCTATAGCCTGCATCGAGAAAATTTTAATATTGAAAATGTTTACTTCTGTTTTTATTTTAAGTATATTTTTTATATTAATGTTCCTAATTTTTAACATCTGTTGCATTTTGTCTCACTAATTTGTTACAATTAAATATCTTAAATGTTCAAATTTTCCTTCGGTAAGTCTCCTGTTTGTTTGCCTAAGGCCGTAACATTCGACCTTTATGAACTTTATTTTTCCTTATAACATCTTTAAGCATATTTACACCGGGTCTCTCCTTTAAAATTTGAACGAACATTTAGAATGCTATAGCTTGATGTTTATATCGGTTTACTTGCATAAACTATGCATCTAGTCCTTTCTCTCTTTAGAACTTGTAACTTTACATGACTTGCGGCCCCTTGGTTTAGAGGTCTTGATTATTTGAACACTCTTCTGGTTTCCTAGACTCAACAGTGTTAATTACGTGTATTTTTCTCTTTTGTCTCGTGTTCCTGTCTTGTTCAAATAGGATAACTACAAAAAACCAAACTATGTCCAAATTTCTGTGGAGTCATATTCACATCTGACTGGTTTGGAGGATCAAGTGAAGACATATGAGGAAAAAGTTCAGACTCTGGAGGATGAGATCAAGGAGCTGAGTGATAAGCTCTCAGCGGCAAATTCAGAGATGACAACCAAGGAAAACCTTGTAAAACAACATGCAAAAGTAGCAGAAGAAGCTGTCTCAGGTATATATGCTTTTTGATGATGAAGCTACATACTACCTGAAAGATTAAACTTCAAGTTTCCGTCAATTCTGAGGGCTTGTTATTGTTCTTGGATTTAGAGTTTAATTATATCCTATTGGTGCAGGATGGGAAAAGGCTGAAGCAGAAGCTTTGTCATTGAAGAATCATCTAGAATCTGTCACTCTTGCAAAACTCACTGCTGAGGATCGTGCATCACATCTAGATGGTGCTCTTAAAGAGTGCATGCGACAGATAAGAAACCTGAAGGAAGAACATGAAGAGAAAATACAAGAAGTTACTCTCTCTAAAACCAAGCAGTTGGACAAGATTAAGGGGGAGCTTGAGGCAAAGATTGATAACTTAGAACAGGAACTCCTAAGGTCAGCTGCTGAAAATGGGGCTCTTTCAAAGTCTTTGCAGGAGCACTCCAACATGCTAATAAAAATAAGTGAAGAAAAGGCTCAAGCTGAGGCTGACATTGAGCTTCTGAAGGGCAACATAGAATCATGCGAAAGAGAAATCAATTCACTTAAATACGAACTTCATCTTGTCTCCAAAGAGCTTGAAATTCGCAATGAAGAAAAGAACATGAGTATGAGATCTGCAGAAGCTGCCAACAAGCAGCATATGGAGGGGGTCAAAAAAATTGCCAAATTAGAGGCAGAATGCCAAAGATTACGTGGTCTTGTGCGGAAAAAGTTACCCGGTCCTGCAGCACTTGCGCAGATGAAGCTAGAAGTTGAGAGTCTCGGTGGAGAAAATAGACTAAGGAAGTCTCCTGTCAAGCCTGCTAGTCCTCACATGTCTCCTCTGCCTGACTTCTCCTTGGAGAATGCACAGAAATTCCAGAAAGAGAATGAATTTCTTGCGGAGCGTTTATTGGTAATGGAAGAAGAAATTAAGATGCTCAAAGAAGCTTTGACTAAACGTAACAGTGAATTGCAGGCCTCAAGAAGCATGTGCGCAAAAACCTTAAGCAAGCTTCAAACCTTGGAAGCTCAACATCAAACATGTAACCAGCAAAAAGGATCTCCAAAATCCATAACCCGGATGACCCATGAAAGTATTTATAGTCACAATGCAAGCTATGCACCAAGTATAACCTCCATATGTGAAGTGGGAAACGATGATGAATTAAGCTGTGCTGAGTCTTGGGCTACAACATTAATGTCTGAGCTCTCCCAATTTCAAAAGGAAAAGAATACCGTGAAATCAAGCAAACCTGAATCAACAAATCAGTTGGGATTGATGGATGATTTTCTGGAGGTGGAAAAGTTGGCTCATCTATCAAACAATTCTAATGAATATACCTCTGTTTCAATTTCTTCTAACAAGACATCTGAAGTTGTGACCAATGATGTATGGAAGATCAATAATGGCATAGATGATTCTTCTGATAAACAGATTGTTTCAGATCCATTGTCAAATCTGGAGTCTTCTGTTGCAGAGTTGTCAGCACCCGATCCTGGAGCTGATGTTGATGGGTCTTCATTGGCAGAGCTTCAATCAAGAATATTGTCAGTTTTCAAGTCCATGTCTAAGGATTCCGATAAAGGAAAGGTCCTGGAGGATATTAAACATATTCTGGAGGATGGACAAGACACTTTTGTCCAGCACTCTTCAGGTTGCATTTCTCAGGTTGTCCAAACGCTCCAGCCTTCTGATTCTCCATGTGATAGGCATGTTAATCCTGAAGATGCTAGCGTAAGTGCTGAAAAGGATTCCACTTCATCCCAGCAAGCAACAGAATGTGTGCAGATAACTTTAAATATAGAGGCTGCAATTTCCCAGATTCATGACTTTGTATTGTTCTTAGGCAGAGAAGCTATGGCCGTTCATGACACATCTTGTAATGTAGATGGAATGAGCCAAAAGATTGAGGAGTTCGCTGTCACTTTTAATAAAGTTCTACGTAGTGAAGCAAGTTTGTCGGAATTTGTTCTTGACCTGTCTTGTGTTTTAGCAAAAGTGAGCGAGTTCAGATTTAATGTCCTTGGCTACAAGGGTGCAGAAGCTGAAAATAACAGTCCCGATTGCATTGACAAGATTGCCTTGCCAGAAAATAAGTTAACTCAAGATGGTTCCCCTGGAGAGAAATATCAAAATGGTTGTTCTCATATTCTAAATCCTTGTTCTGATCCTGAGGTTCCTGATGATGGAAATCTTGTATCGGCCTTTGAACCAAATGCTACATTCAAAAAATTCTCAATGGAGGAGTATGAAGAATTGAAATTAGAGAAAGAGAAGGCGGCAATGGATCTGTCAAGATGCACTGAAAGTCTTGAAACGACAAAGTCTCAATTACTGGAAACTGAGCAACTTTTGGCGGAAGTTAAATCACAATTGGCTTCCACTCAAAAATCTAATAGCTTGGCTGAGACACAGCTGAAGTGTATGGCAGAGTCATACAGGTCACTTGAAACACGTGCCCATGAGTTAGAAACTGAGCTAAATCTTTTGCTAGTTAAGACCGAGACTCTGGAGAATGAACTTCAAGATGAAAAGAGGGGTCATGAAGATGCTTTGGCCAAGTGTAAGGAGCTAGAAGAGCAATTACAAAGGTTAGAAGCCCGTTCATTATGATATTGGTTATCATTAGTTCTGAGTCATTTGTGTTCTAACTGCAGGAATATGTGCCAGCTGTTGATTGCAGTTTTAGTTGATGTTGCATACAGAAAGGGGGAAAATATAGGGCTAATTTGATTGACGATGTTAATTGTACACACCTTTTTTCCTTTTATCATAACCTCTAACAAGTGTTATTTCTAATGTTTTTGTCTTCTTTTTCTGTCAGGAATGAGAGTTCAGCAGCTGATGGTGACCAGAAGACCAAGCAGGTAATAATGTAGTTCCCTTGTGAAAATGGATTGCGATGTTGGATGTAGTATCTAATACAGCCAAAGATATTAAGGAAAATTCGAAGATGGGTGACATTTAGCATCCACTGATTGTTAAAAATAACGATTATATATGCATCTCATCTCAATCCATGTGTCCTGAATGAGTGTTAGATTAGTCAAAAAATCTGATTGAGATCTTTTGTTCACTACAGGAGAGGGATCTGGCAGCTGCTGCCGAAAAGCTGGCTGAGTGTCAGGAAACCATTTATCTTCTTGGCAAGCAGTTGAAAGCTTTGCATCCTCAAACAGAGCAAAATGAATCTCCATACGGTGAAAGAAGTCCAAAGGTTGGAGGCTTCCCGGAGGATGAACCTACAACTAGTAGCCCAAATTTGCAAGAACTAGATCAGGCCGAGTTGGAGAATGCTACTTCTGCATATATGCAGAAATTAGGCGGGGGATCGCCTCTACACTTCTCCAACACCGTCTACAGTCCATCAGACAATGAAGCAAACCTTCCGGACAGATCTCCGGTGAGGCCACCAAAACATAGGCCTACGAAGTCAACCTCCTCATCCGCCTCCTCCACTCCTACACCAGAGAAACACGCACGAGGCTTTAGTAGATTCTTTTCATCCAAGGGAAAGAACGGTCACTGAGCATGCAGCTGGCAGGCTTTGTGATCTTTCAGATTTAAGGCCATAAGGTGATCACAGGCCCTTTTCGAGGAGTTTTGGGTTGTGTTGTGTATTAGGGAATGAATGCCGATCATGTATCTAATGATTGTACATGGTAACCATACGTTGTTTTCTTCTTTTCCTTTCCATTGGTATTTTTATTTGTCTGTAAACTGATTGACATTGAGGAATGACAGACATAGTCTCATAAGTATTTCTGTCAATGTTTTCAGGACTGGACTAGCCATTGAATCAATTGGGGTATTGGTTCAGTAAATCATAGTCGATCTAACTTAAAATAACACTCATAGTTTAAAGAATATGTAAAATAACACTCATAGTTTAAAGAATATGTATGAAAAATAAATATATTGAAGACAGAATTTATTCATATCTTTATTAAATATTGTTAAACAACATCAACGATATTGTCCCTGCTTGAACACCATAACAGGTGCAGGGTTTTGTTCTTCGGGGCACTTGCTCCCGAAAAGGCCTCGTTATGTGGGAGGAGTCTCCACACCCTTATATAGGGTTGCTTCGTCTCAACCTCCCCCGATGTGGGACTATACTTTTACATTCCATCCACTTTCCGGATCCGGCAACGTGCCGGCACATCGGTGCCACCTGGCTTTGATACCATGTTAAACAACATCAACGATATTGTCCCTGCTTGAACACCATAACAGGTGCAGGGTTTTGTTCTTCGGGGCACTTGCTCCCGAAAAGGCCTCGTTGTGTGGGAGGAGTCTCCACACCCTTATATAGGGTTGCTTCGTCTCAACCTCCCCCGATGTGGGACTATACTTTTACATTCCATCCACTTTCCGGATCCGGCAACGTGCCGGCACATCGGTGCCACCTGGCTCTGATACCATGTTAAACAACATCAACGATATTGTCCCTGCTTGAACACCATAACAGGTGCAGGGTTTTGTTCTTCGGGGCACTTGCTCCCGAAAAGGCCTCATTGTGTGGGAGGAGTCTCCACACCCTTATATAGGGTTGCTTCGTCTCAACCTCCCCCGATGTGGGACTATACTTTTACATTCCATCCACTTTCCGGATCCGGCAACGTGCCGGCACATCGGTGCCACCTAGCTCTGATACCATGTTAAACAACATCAACGATATTGTCCCTGCTTGAACACCATAACAGGTGCAGGGTTTTGTTCTTCGGGGCACTTGCTCCCGAAAAGGCCTCGTTGTGTGGGAGGAGTCTCCACACCCTTATATAGGGTTGCTTCGTCTCAACCTCCCCCGATGTGGGACTATACTTTTACAAATATCTCAAATATTATGGTCAACCACACCAACTTTATAATAAAACTATTTATTGCCCATTGCACTAAAATATCAAATATGTCCCATTACTTTTCTAACTAAACCAATGCAACCTTTTATTATTAAATAAAATTATCATTGAATTGTTGCCAAAAAAATATCATTGAAACATCAAATATACATAACGTTAAAAAAATCAATTATAAGATAAATAAAAACACGATATGTTTTTAAATTTTTGGGTGCACTCATGTAATCATACAATATTAGATTAATCCATTATATACTGTTGAAGATTTGATTATGTAAAGCATGGGTGATGAGATCCCCCACTCTATCTATATATCTATCAACCCCGTGGACGTAAGAGCAGTTTCTTGTTTGTTTTGCCAGGGATCTAATTGAATAACATCAGTGCAAATTTCGTATGGTGAGTACGTGAAGCTTAAAAAACAAGTCGCACACTTTATTATTTGGAATATGGCTTGATAAGATTTTTGAATTATGTATAGACATGTTGGTATTAAAAGATTGGATTCGTTAACTAAGAACCAATTTACGAATAAAAGATTAGAAAGGAGGACGGACTCGTAAGGTTTAAAACTTAGGTGGAACTATAAGGGGACCAATTCAATTGTGAGCATTCTCAGAATCATCTGGTAAGTGACTGGATTGGAGAAATTCCCAACTTACTGAAGGAATCGCTGAGCAGACTAACTTGCTAATTGCTACGGTCACCAATTGAACGTCAAAGCCGTTTATGTAGATGATCTTCTTTTGAACTTTAGATACTTACTTTTTGATGATTCTACTATTTTTGTCCATTCATTAGAAGCACTAAAAGCAGATCTTGAGGATGGAACATGAAAAGACGAAACTTAATGCGCCGGGTAAAATCAAGGCCACCTCTACTCCTTGGGAATCAAGCATTGCTGTAAATTAAGGATAGCATCAAATCCATTTGACACTTGGATGGCGTATATATGTAAGCCAGTCAAATTGATATTCCGGTCACTTGGTTCAGTGTAGTAAATCTCAGGATTTTTGTTTGTTTGCCAACCTCATATTTTCTCATTTCAATGTTAATTGTCGTCTTCTCTTGATTACCTGCTAAACCTAATTCTTAAAAGACCTTACTGAGTGGTCTCGATGGCTCATGAGCAAAATCCTATTTCTTCCTAGCTTTTCTTTCTTTTGTTTTTTTACCCCACCTAACTATTTCTTCGAAGCTTGAAGCTTATGCTATGTTGAACATTCAAATAACGTCGACGTATACATAAAACAAATGTAAAGTCATATTCACTGGATCAAAATGCAGTGAGAGGATGCAGCCAAGGGAGAAAGATATGATAACAGAGAACCCTATACTTATTTCGCCTGCATTCAATTCAAGTATAATACAAAATTACAGAGACAGAGAATTAATTGTATGTAGAATCTCAAAAATATAAAGCAACAAATTACCAAAAATGAAGGAAGAAAAGAAATTGAAGACATGGTTGCCAAGTTGGATTTCGCTGCCTGTGTCAAGACATTCCGTTTTCTTGTTCCCGTTGGGAGTGGTTTCATTACAGATATAGCAACGATAACTGTGGAATATGCAGTTAGCCAAAAAGTCAACCTCGACATTGAATATTAGAACCCAGACAAAACCCTCGAAACGAGTGCTTGCCTGTCTCTACGATGAGAAATATGATATTACAAAGTTAGAGAGTTTATTCATTTGCCGATGTCGTGTAATATTGGATGCTATTACAGAACTTTTATTTAATAATTTATCTCACAAGAAAAAAGGATTACAGTTAGTTCTCCATAGGGTTCATTGGCATTGCACTAGCCAGCCTCTGCCTCCACCGCTGCAGGAAAAATTGGTAAGCTAATTTCTAGATCGACAGTCTAAACCCAGAACAAAATTTCATGGGTTTAATCTGTCGAGGTTAGAGTTACTAATTTAAAAGAAGGACCTCTTACAATATAAAACAAAAGAAGCAGAGAAAACAAAGTCAGAGAAGCAGTGAGGCGGCTTCGTACGTGTATAGCTATATTTTCATCTGAGAGTGGAAGTGAGGGACTCAAAGACGTCTTCTTCACAAGGGATTGTGAGACCCCTGTCGTGATCAAAGCCAAACTCTTCTTCGGCTCGAAGGAGAAGGCTCTGGAACTCAGGGCTGCTTAGAAATGATATTGGGACAACGTATCTACTTCTGTTTTCTCCAACATATATAACAAAGTGACCCTTGGGCACGTCCATAGGCAGGTCTTCTTCATCGTACCCTCGTTTCTTCCCTAAGCTCGAGCATCTCTTCAGAATTTGCTTCAGAACTGCTGTCTGAGGGAGTCTGCTGGGTTTCTTCAGAGCCATTATGGATATAGCTAGCTTGAGTGCTGATCCGATGTGTCTGGTTAATATGGAGATTGGAGAGAGCTCTATGAAATGATGAGATGGTGGGAAAGAACGAGAAGGTGTGTTGGTATTTATGGTGAGATTCAGAGGAGAGAATGAAAGAGAAGAAGAGACTGAGTTATCTCGGCTATGGCGCAAAGGACAAGTGGGGGGTTTTCCCAAGACAATGTTTGAGAAGGGCACATGCGAAGGGTGTTTTGGGGTTTAGCGTGAGGTGAAGGACATGTTGTTGGCCTTGTAGAGGACAGCTGGTCCCTCTCTTTCTCTTCAAATGATATTTTTGTCAAAGCGTACGGTACTAAAACGTAACATCCCTGCAATTTCCAATGTTGCCTTTTACTGCTTCTCCCATGCCATTCCTCATGAGAGGAATCCATTTGTACGCAGTCAAGTTGAAACCAAATGTTGAAACTTGAAACCGTCCCCGACCCTTTTTCTTACAAAGCATCGCAATTTGCAAAGGCTGTAATATTCATTCAGCTTCTGCTCCATCATCACCTTTAACTGATATATGTAAAAAAGGACGTCGACGTGGCCCCTCCTGTATATACATGCTTTGCCTTCTGCCTTTTTAATTGCACCACTGACTCCATCACATCGTTCCCGAGTCTCAAAATTACAGAATTCCCTTGCGCCAAAATTTTTCCATTTTCCTGTTTAGACTGAGATTATACGTACGGATGGTAACTTCTCCTGTCTCTAATTCCAATTGCTATTAGTAATAATGATAACAATCATAATAGAACCTCCAAATTTGATGGGTTTGAACTTGATACGAACCTTCATAACTGCATAAATTAAATAAACGCTGAGTGCTGTCGTTTTAACCCCAAATAGAAGAAAATTCAAATGAGCTATCCCCTATTGCCAATCAAGTTGAGCGAAATTATTTTGTAATTATTGAGATGATAAAAGGCGTGCGAGTAGTTGCATGAGAGAGTGGGGTTCATATGTTCATTCTTCATTGATAGGGTTGTGACAAATGACCATCGCATCTCGCCATCCCATGCATCCCTCTTTTTCAAACAGTAGCATTTTACTTTACAGTATTGCCCTTCCCCATCTGAAACATGGGACTTGCGAGGCCTATGTCCCAGGATATGCCTCTTCAGTTTCATCTTTTCTCTTCACTTCTCATTACTTATATATGTGACTACTCCATTGCCTCAAGCAATGACCTACCCTTAAAGTCTTACAGCAATCAACCTGGCAATCTACTCTCTTGTTGGTAGACTTTGCCACAGTTGAGTTGAATTGCTTGCAGAAATGAGAAAACGGTCTGTGATGGCCAACATATATAGCCACATTTTACTTTACTTTATACAGATTGCATTAATTAATTGACATGTGCCCCTTTATATGTGACTTCATTTCTCTGGCCTAGAACCACAGGGGGCTAGCCACGCAAGTCAAGATGAAATCAAAGCCACAGCCAGAAGTAGAACCTTCAACCATTCAAAAAGGGTATGGGCATCGAATCCAAATTAAAAGAGAAGATAGTATTTCATGAGGGTGTAAATAGGGCAAAAGAAACACGAAAGCTAAGGACTGATGAGAGTGGAAGCGCCACATGCTCATTTTGTTGCCTTGTATACACTTGGGGTCGGATTGGAGAGTGGAGGGATAACGTGGTCCTACATGTCCTCGTTTATAATCACACACAATCAGCAGCAGCAGCATGGCAGCTGTAGCTACAGAAAACAGGTTAACTTTCACCATAAATTGGTTCAAACCATTAAATGATGACAACCAAACCAACGGATGACCCAAATGTCTGCTGTGGAAGAACCACCTACAAGCACACATTGCCATCTCCTTAGACTAGTTCCCCCTCCCATGTTCTATGGCCAATAAAATGCCACCGACTAATATACGACACCGTACTCTTGGCGCTCCTTCACCATCACCCTTCATTTGGTTCCCACCTCTAAGTACCCCTTCACTTTACGTATATATCTCCGTGAGAGCTCTCCATACGGCGGTTGTTATTCGTAGAAATACTTAAAACGCATTTATTTGAATTGAACTGAATAATAGGATTTACTTATACTGGGAAAAAAAATCCCCATGCAAACTCATTACTTGACGACTGTCTTGTGAGTATGTCTCAAGTAAATAAGGCAGAATTCATCTATATAAATTCCCATGACTGCTGCATCACATCATAACTCCCGTCCCAAAAATAGTTATAATATATATAGTCCAAGGAGGCTATCAAAATGGTGTGGATCAATTCGCGCCACTCCTCTTCCTAGCTTCTTCTTCTGCCATTTTTAATAACGAGTGGTCGTTTAGATAGAAAAACTGCCAAGTGGACGTATGGAAGTTTCTCGCCCATCTTATCCCATTCAATTTTATCTTATGAAAATTTGTATGACTAGGCAGACAACCCGGCCCGTGGTTAAACAATGGATATGGGATGAGAAATATGTGTAGCTAGACGACATTATATGAACGACGCGGGGATCGATGGATGCACCCTTCCCCTCTTATTTGATATTTTCATGACAGTGCTATTGCAACCCCGTTTGCCCTTCGCCCAATCCCTATTGTCATCTCTGGTTTTGTGAAAAACTTGTTTGACCGGTCCTCTCAAAAAGGTTAAAGTTTGGACGACCTATCCACCGTTAAAACTTAAAACAACGCTTAAACAATAAATAATTAAATATCGAACGAATGTGAACAAAGAAATAAAGTGGTGGACCATCCTTGGAAAGAGTCTCACATAAAGAGAATTAGAAGACACACAGCGGAAATTAACTTTAAAAAATTTTTCAATTCCCAGTCAGGATCTACCGAATGTGTTTAAGTCAAGGAAAAAGAAGTGTTATCTTCGGTATTCGAGCTTTAGTCACGATCTCCGTATCCACTAGTCACGACTCCTCGCCTCTGGAACTTTCAGTCGCGACCTACTCAGCTTCTCGTCGCGACCTGTCTCCTCTGGAGTTGTTAGTCGCGACCTCCTTAGCTTCTCGCCGTGACCGGATATCTCTGGAGTTTGTAGTCGCGACCTCGTCGGCTTCAAGTCGTGACCTGTCTCCTCTTTTCGGATTTCTGACGTTCATATGCCCGTTTTAGTCGCGACCTTTGCGTCTGCAAGTCGCGACTCGTCGTCGTGCTGCTCTCTTCTCGATCACAAGAAGTCGACAACTCAGATCGGCTTCCTCTAACGGTATCCACACGAACAGCGTTCCAACCACGAACGACGTGCTAGCGCCTCTTGTCCCTCTAGGATTTTCTCAAGATTTCGTCCTCACCGTCTCTATTCTAGCAGTTTCTTATCTGCAAACCTTTTGCACTCTCCTGCCCCTTTTCTCTTGTGAGTTGTGTTGTGTATAGAACTCTAGCTCCTAATATCAAATATATAGGATGCTATCGGGCTTCTAATTGGGCCGGGCTTCAGAATTAATCTTATATTAATTCTGAAATTAATACAATATCATATATTGCATAATTTGATAAGAAACTAATTAAATAAATACGGTTTTTATTAAATCCGTCTCACATATTTAATTCACCTATTTATTTAATTTAAAATAAAGATAAGACGGAATTATATTTGATTTATTCTCATAAATCAAATTTGAGATATCTTATCAATTTGAATTTCAAATTCAAATAGATCATATCCATTTAAATTCAAATTCAAAAGTGATAGAAATTTAATTTATCCTTATAAATTAAATCTTGCAAATATCTCTTATATTATATATATAATATATATATACAAATTTTTATATATATAATATATAAATTCACCCTAGACTATTCATTGAATCTAGACATCTCTTAGATTCAATGAATCTGGATATCACAGCTCGAGTTGGGCTATTTTGTGTGCGACCCTGTAGGCCCATATGAAGTTGGCAGTGGGCCAATTACTATACTAACCCACAAGTCGTAAGCGGCCTCTAGCAAGACATGACGACTACCCAAAACATATAAGGATCGATGAACGATGTTACCTTTCATACAACCATATCACGTCCCTTTTGTCACACGATATTTCGGTCATGGATGAGGCATGGTGAACGTCATCCTCCTATTCCTGACCGTTACTTTCTTGATCCCTGAGTAGTCTGACGATAGAAATGGAACTACCCTTCCATTACAGTATGGCCATACATTTCTCAAACTCACTCATCGAGAGGCTCAGTAATATCTCTCTACGAATATGAGGGACAAATTCCATCTTGACCATTCATATTCCTCCGCATGAAAAAACACTAAGCCCGAACATAGCCTTTATGATCACTCGGTCAAAAGTGACTTTTGACTAGGTCAAAGCTGAGCGTTTGTCATGTAGGAATCCATGATGATCTCAGATCAAAGGGCATAGTGACATGACTTGTATATGAGATAAGCTTATGACTTAACCCATGCAGCTCTCATAGCGGGTCGGTCCAACACCTTGTACTCTTACATGTGCCTATGACTTTGATTTATATCTCTATATATCTTCAAAGTCATACTGGTCTTATTTCATCTCTGCTCCCGCATAGATGATCGACCAGAGACATTTAGGATAAGATCATGAGTTATCCAAGGATGGTCATCACAGTAAACATGCAAATAATGTGATAATATAATTAAAAAATTTATAAAATAATAATATTTATAAGACAATGATTAGCCCCTAGGGTACAATTTCCAACATCACAGTCCTCCTTTTTTTACTTTTTGAATAAAAGTAGATTCGTAAAGAAAATTACAAAGGGGTTCTTACAACCTACAAGCTTCTTTCACCTTCATCTGCCTCTGTTAGTGAAGATGGAGCTATGATCGCCCATAGTTTACGCTCAAAAAGAAACTCACCATGTCCTGTGAATGGGATTGATAAACACGAGTGGCCAGTAAGGAGTAAGTAGGAAACGGTGAGCCTAGCTAGCTACCACGGGAAGGAAATGCAAGAGTAGAAGGAGTGTGAATCAGAGCTGTTAAGTGGCATTTTAGGCCGAATTTTACTTATTTTTTTATTAATATTATTATTTATTTTATTTAAATATTATTTTAAATATTTTTATTATTAAATACTAATAAATATAGTTACTTATTTATTAATATATATTGATATATTAATATTATATTAATATTTATTTAGATTTGTAATTATAAAATTTGAGATTTTTTATAAAAATAATTTTTTAAACAGTATAATATTAATAATTTTTTAATTATATTAATATAATGTTAAAAAAATATTAATATTTTAAAATTTTAAAAATATTTTTTTAAAAAATATTAAAAATTTTATAAAAAAATAACGGGTTAAAGGACTGATAGGTTAGCTCGTTATTAAAAGAAGAGTGGGTTAAGGTTAATAAAATGCTAACCTATTTTAAAGCAGGTTGTACACTCTATTTCCTCTCAATTTGTAGGTTGTAACGGGTTGACTCAGCTCTAGGATGTTACTTTGGCACTCAAAAGCTGAATAGACAGTGAGCTGCGACTGTCAATACCATCAACTTTTTTCTGTTGGCCTTGTGTTCTACCAAAGCCCTCACTTTCCCTATTACTTATGAACGCCAAATATGCCTGCCTGACAGCTAGACCTGAGAAAATGAGTCAATTTGTAGGTTACGGGTCAGCCTATGAGCTGAGAAGGGACGGACTGACATTTTGACAACTTAAGTCCGTCTCATTTTAGTAGCAAGCAAATCCATTTCATTTTTTTATATAATTTTTTAATATTTTTAAAAAATTATTTTTAAATCTTTAAAATATTAATATTTTTTTAATATTATATTAGTATAATAAAAAATAATAAATTTATACTCTTAAAAATTCTTATTTTTTATAAAAAAAACTCAAATTTTATAACTAAATAAATATTAACATAATATTAATTAATTATAATATATCAACATACATTAATAAATAATTATTTTTACTAATATTCGATGATAATAAAAATATTTATTTAAATAAAATAAATAATAATATTAATAATTAAAAAAAATATTGATAGGTTGGGTACTTTCCTTAAAATTAGTTGATTTTTTGCCAGCTTGAGCCTTTTTTTTTTAATAACTAAACTCAGTTTACTAACTCTATTGATAGTAAGATCACTCGCCAATTAAGTGATCCATCACTTTTTGTAATATATAGGGCATGTTTGGATAATATTTTAAAAAAAAATTATGAAAAAAAAATTATACGGTTTTTAGATAACAGGTTATAAAAAAATAATTTTAAATAAATGAGTATTTGGATAGTTATTATTAAAAGTACTTTTGTGATTAAAAAATTATTAGAAAGGGTATGATTTTATTAAAAAATATGAGAGATGAGAGAAGAGAGAGAGTAGAAAAGAGAGAAAGTATAAAAGATAGAGAAAAATAGGTAGAAAGGAGAGATGAGATAGGAGAAATGATAGATATTATAAGAAAAAGTAAAAATAAAATAGTAATTGGATAGTTTATAAGCTATTTTACTATTTCAGAAGTTAATCTCAATAACTTATCTAAAATTTTATTTTAAATTATAATTTGATTAAAAAAAATTTAGATAAATATTATTTTTTATTTTAGATTTTTTCTAAAATAAAATTTAAGTTAAAAGTTTTTTAAAATTATTATTTAAATAATTTCTAAGCAGACACTCTAAACACACACGGTGGGGTACGTGCGAATGGGGCCATTTACAACTCAACTGAAAATCACGTGCGACCTAATTACGGACGTACCGCTCCGCCCCTGCATCCTGCATCTACACAATCAATCAAGCTTGTTTACAACTTAACAGTGAGCCCTAATGGGGAATGTTAACACGATTTTACCCTGAGGATCATTTCTATCTCACCTCCTTTACCCAGGTTAAAGCATTTAATTTGGATATATATTATACGTGTCTTCAAGTTCAATGTGACCTTAAAACCATAGTAATGTAACAGATCAGGCTCGCAGTAAGAGTTTTTTGGCCCTTGAAAAACAACCAAAGGTGGAAGGAACCTAGTATATGCAGGGATAATTACGACATCTTCATGAATAAGTTCACCAAAGACTAAACAAAAGGAAAAACCATTCAAGATCTTTCTTCTGGCACTTCGATTATTGTCTGAAAGGTAACTTACATATAATATCCGACCAGACCGAAACGGCGAACAAAAATGCCCGACGGGATGCAAAAAGTACGCTAACTAACTTTCTTCGTTCAAATAAATTAATAACGGTGAACAGTGCGTAGAAAGGAGAGTACCTGCATTCGATTTGGTACACACTCTTGAATTAGAACAACTCTTCAAGACGAAAGTCCTCTCTTGTTCCATGTTCATGCCATTGTCGTACGCATCATGGACGACCCCAACTCCTCAATCCCGCACATCATAAATCATTGATAGCTCAATTAATGCTCCTAAAAAACTTACATATAATATTTCGGTCAAAGAAACTGATATAACAATTCTAAAGAAATTTGCTTCATATTTAGAGTCATTATTGAGTTAATAAAAATTAGAGTTAAAGGACATTTTTAACTGAAAATATTGTACGAGAAGCTAATATCTTAAAAGTTTTATAAGGGATTTTTTTTTTTTGGACAATGTCGTTAATGAAGAAGTAACGGCGCCATGAGAATGATAAAATGGCAACGGAGATAGGAAACGTGGACGACAATGATTCAGATGCCGCCGTCATTGGTCTCTGCTTCCATCTTTCTCCCGGGGACCTCTCTTTCCTTTTGCTTTGCCGGGAATCTCATCAGTCTTAGCCATGCTCCCTCCCAACCCTCTCACCCTCTTCTGCCTATTAATCCTTTGCTTTTCCCTTGCCATTTCTTCACTGCCACTACTAATTTCAAACCCAACTCCTCCCAAACCGCCCAACACTCCAATTCCTAATATCCCCAACCCCATCCCCACCGCCATTGTTGCTCAATCCATTGCTTTCTTCGACTCTCACCGCAATCGTAAGAGTTTACACCACTACGTTCTCTCCCCCACGGAAGATTCCCATTCCCTAGGTTCCAAATAAGAGTCTGTCCTTGCAAGCACTCGATCCGCACCCAAGGACTCAACTTGCCTCCGGTAGCTACCGTCCCGTCTCTTGGCCGTGATTTTGCTGCGGGTAACTCTCTCTCTTCCCGTTTTCCTCTTTGTGTTTTTTTTTTTCTTTTTCATTCGTAGTCGAGGTTCGAACCCCTTCTTCCTCTGTGGTTTTTTTTTCCATTCGTAGTCAAGGTCCGAACAGAGTGGTAGTGAAACTATGGGTTGATCGAAGAAGGATACAAATCGGGGAGAAACATGGGATGGAAATCATCGTAAAAGAAAGCCGAGAGTGAGAGAGGATGGTTTATTGATGATTGAAAGAGGATGGTTTATTAATAATAGGGACTGTGATCAACGGGAATGAAAGAGGATGCCTTATTAATGATTGATTTTTGCTATGATGGCTGTTGCTGCAGTGGTTTAATCGTATGTTTTAAGATATTGCTGTTTGGGTATGGTGGAGGATGGTTTATTGCTACGATAGCATGGCTGAGAATGTAAGAGGATGGTTTAATGACGGAATGGAGTGGAGTCGGTTCTGGTCTTGTGTGGGTATGGAGGACAGTGACGGGAGAGGCTACGGCAGAGGGGTGGGTGAACGGCTTCCTTGTGCTGTCTGCTTCCCCCTGTGGGTGTGTGCGAGGAGGGAGGAGATGAATGTCGTGTACGGAGGAATGGGGTGAGATGGCGTCCAACGTGGACCACCTCACTGGCGTGCTGGAGATGGAGGTGTGTGTGGCCACTGTTGCTCAAATCTAACCTGGACCACCTCCGTCTGTCTCTTCGTTTACTCAGGTACAATTACATCAAAATATTACTTCCAGCAAAAAAAAAAAGAGATTTTAGAGGGCATTGCCTCTTATAAAATTTGTAAGGCGTATTAACTTATGACAGAATATTTTTAGGATAAAAATACCCTTTAACCCTAAAAATTACCATGAATCATGATGAAATCATTAAGTTTTAGCATCTATCATAAATTACATGGATCTAGATTCGTAACATTTATTTTGAATATCGTTATTTAAAAAGACATATAAAAAAGTAAATGCTAAATATAAAAAATATGAAATATGTAATTATATGTGTTCTTCTTTTATTGTTACCTTTTTTATCTATAGAATAGGATCAAATTCTTCTGTGATTTATGACTTTTTTTGTAGATAATTGAAGTGGGTTTTGCATGTCCTAACAAAGCTTTTTTTCATACGCTAATTTAAATCTATGACATCATGTTTAAGAGATTTAATCATCTATCAATTTTAAGCTTTATTAGTTGTAATTTATGAAGTTGGAGCAATAAAATATTGAAAGCCGAGTAAATTGAGTCCAGCAAGATTAGCCATTGATGCTGAATAAGCCCAGAAGTTAGGGAGCGTGTTGGGACCTACGTGATCGAATGGGCCCGCTAACACGCAAACCCAAGAATTCCAAGAGTAATGGCGAGTTTAAGAGCTATGTTGAGAAATTTTATGTGTGTTCGGTATGATGTTCCTGGAGAGAAATATTTCATTGGTATTTCACTTGTTTCAATGTATTTAGGATTTATTTAAGTTTAATTTTACTTTTACTCAGGAGCCATTGCCGCCCATTGTCGTTAGGTTTAAATTTTTATATCCAGCAAGAGACTAGCGCTATCTCTTGTTACGACTTTCTAAAGTGTGCATTGTTTATTCTGGTGTATACCCGTAAATAATTAATTTATATCCAAAAAAAGATTATGAACGAGACAAATGAAGTTTCTTACAATTCACAATGAATTTTATGATCGCGTGGCATCTTGTTTTAAGAGAAATAAAAGTTATGTTCGGAGAAGCAACTACAGACCCTAAAATTAAGATATTTAGTAATATTATTAAAATAAGAGAGAGAGAGAGAGGTCCTAGCTTTGGTGAGGCTAAATTATGTCCTCCCGAGATCATCTCCACGAGAAGGGACGTCTCCGTTGTTATTAGACATTTATGTATTTTTAAAATTTGTTTACCAGATCCACATTGGACGCTAGAAATATGGGCCTCACAATGGGAACGAATCATTTGTTGAAATTTTCTTAATCTCAATTAGTGGGGCTAAGACGAATTCAGTGACAATTGTACCAATCGGTCAGTGTCACTCTTTTGTTGTGTGGGGGAGATAGGGTCGCGGGACTTTGATTCCAAATTCGAGTTTGCATTCCAAACATTAATCCCGTCTATGTATTCCTACTATTTCGGCCTTCTAACTCAATATTATGAAGGTGAGCTCTTTTCCCCTTTTATCAATAAAAATTGTAAGTAGGGCAAATACCACCTTAAAAAGATAGTGGGATCGGATAGGCGCATCCCCGAGTTTACATTTCGTCATCAAATGCCTGTGTTAAGGCCTTTTTGAGAATTAATGCCCTGTTTAGTAAGTGGGAAGTGTGATTGAGGGAGTAGAAGTAGAAAATTTTATTTCTCTTGTTTTATACTAAGTCACTCCCATTTCTAATATTTTAAATCTATTAAAAAAATTAAAAATTGAGATGATGGAAGTAAAAATAAAATTTTTTAAACTATTTTATTCCAATTATAAAATTTCTAGACAATTTTAACCTAATATTTTATTCTAAATTATAAAAAAATATACATCAATTTATATCTATTTTTATTTCACTAAATAATTTTTTAAAATTTATTTTTATTTATACTTATATTTTTATTTCTGTAAAAAAATCTTCCCATCAAAGTTACCGTAAGGTTATTGGCGAACGGGACATCCTTCTCCAACCATGTGATTCAATGAATTTCCGGGGGACTTGTGTTGGGGGTTGGCGTCTAGTGGGGAGTTGACCGCTGATGCCTGATGGGACGTAACCTACTCAGACTTTGAGAAAAAGAAGACCACGAAAGAGATTTGATGAACCCCTTTAAAGCACGATCAATTAATGCCTGGGTGCGACTTTTGGCGCTCAGCAGTCATGAGAGTTAAATTCAGAGTCTTCCTATTAAAACTGGATAATTCACGTTTAATGTTATTTATTGGTATAGCTTAAATGTCTTTTACCTTATAGATGTAATTTCCCCCCAATTTTTTTAAAAATAAAATTATTATTTAAAAATTATAAACTAAATATTTAGATGAGTGAGAGAAACTGCCCATGACGGTCTAAATGCCCATGAACGCCATAATTGAACCCAAAGTCTTACCCACCAAATGATTGTTATATTCAAGTTTTCATTCCATTAATTTAATTTTATAATCTTTTGTTTTGTTATATTAGTCAAAGGATCTTATAACTTGTAATTAGAATTGATGTCGATCAATCATGAGTGTGTTAGTGCGTGCATAAGCATATGTTAATATTTAATATTTTCTAGGATGTAAAATCTACAAGAGAAGTATATTCATGAATAGTAACTTCAATTTTGTTATGTTCAAGATAGCAACTTCCATCTCAAACCCCATTAAGACTTATTAGATAATTCACTAATCATCCACGTCTGTTGGTCCTATATCCTCGATCTTCAAACTCCCTCCCTTCTTCTCACTATCTCATATCCGTATATATTATACCTTATCCTCCAATTACCGTCAACTGAGTAAATTATTCGTTTCCAACTTTGTTTTTTTGTCTTCCTTTAAAAAAGAAAGTAAAAAATGACCCGATGACTATTGATTTTTCCATCAAAATTATAACCTGTGGGAGTTTTTCAACCTTTATTCAATTATATTCGTTTTCAGTACAGGAATATAAATTTAACTTGCCCTAAAATTAAAGGCGGACTATTTTACATCAGTTAGAGCCAATGCTTAATATTTAGTACCCCTCACATTTTAGATATAAGAAATAAGTTATACATTTTTTTATCTTAAATATAAGATCTAATATATTTGATCTTTTAAAATTATATTTTTAAAGTATCCCTATATATGATTACATATACTAAATAAAATCTCTATTAAGAGTAGTTCAAATACATATAATTAAATACGTATTGTAGGGAAATTGACACATAACCATAATAATTACTAATTTAATAAATTTTTTCAATCTACTTTAGTTAAAAGTCTTATATTAAGTACATGTTACATGAAAATAGAATATATGGCATATCTCATTATCTTTGCTGTTATTGCCAGTTTTATCCTGAGAAACGCTAGCCAGATAGGTAAGTTTAACAGTGGATGAAGGCGGAAAGAAGGCTCAAAAGTGCAGGTGAAAACAAATGGAGTATTTGCAACTAACCCATTTGAAACAAAACGTGTGAAAAACGAGGATTAGTGAGCAAGAAAAGAGGACGCAGAAGTCAATCCCGAAACTAAAAAGGATAATTTGATTGCAAAGAATTAGGAGGTCGTGTGGCCAATGAAGGAATTGATTGAGGGCATAGACTTCACGTGTGGGGAAGAGGGAGGGATGGGTGACTGATGTGGGCGTAAAGAGTATTGTATAAGAGAGATCCCATGCCTCGAATTACCCCATTCCATTGCCTTCCCAGTTCCTACTACACACTTTCACTCAAATCTCAATGGATTCCAGGTTCAAACGCATCTGTGTCTTCTGTGGCAGCAGTCCTGGCAAGAACCCCTGCTTCCAGCGAGCTGCTCTTCAACTCGCTCACCAACTCGTATTCATTCATTACCCATCTCTCTCTCTGTTATCTATATATCTTATTCATGATTTGAACCCCAGGCCTGTATTCATAATCAAGTCTCGCAGCAGAGTCGGCGGAGTCCTCTGTTCTTACAATTTCTTCGAATTTCGGTTATAGCAGGGGCAGAGAGCGGGATTATTGCATAATTTTCGTTTCTCTTTTTAACAAATATGCAGGTGGAAAGGAACATGGACTTGGTGTATGGAGGAGGCAGCATTGGGTTGATGGGTTTAGTGTCACAGGCCGTCCATGATGGAGGCCGCCACGTATTAGGGTACCTCATATTCTCCCTTTCGCTCCACACTCCTTATGAAATTATATCATTTTTTATCAAACCCACATGCTGCCTTCTTCTATTGTTCGCAGAGTCATTCCCAAGACACTTATGCCAAGAGAGGTCAGTATATTCGCATTTAATGAGTGATTAAAGAGATCAGAGTAGGAGGAATGTAAATTCAGAATTGGGATTGGGTGAATGAATACAGATAACGGGAGAAACGGTGGGAGAGGTGCGAGCCGTATCCGGAATGCACCAACGCAAAGCCGAGATGACTCGACTAGCCGACGCATTCATCGCCTTGCCAGGTTCTCTCTCTTTCGCTAGCTAGAACCACAATACAACTAAAATACTACAACTGAATATGTTCATTCCCATACTTCTCCATTTTGGTTCACCCCCCAAATAATTGACTTTCTATTCTTCCTTGTCATTCCTCGGAATCTATATATAGAACTGTATCTTCCTGCGACTGTTGCTGCAAAGGAGAACCCCTTTCTAATAAATAACTAATTGTCTGTGCAGGTGGATATGGCACCCTGGAAGAACTGTTGGAAGTGATCACCTGGGCTCAACTGGGAATTCACGATAAACCCGTAAGATATTGGGATGTCTATTTATTAATTTTGAATATGAACAGGGGAGAGGTGCGTTGTGGTCAAAGAAATAATGATGGGGTTGTAAAAAGCAAGAAGAATGATTGAGCAATGAAAACAATATGTGCAGGTGGGCTTGTTGAACGTAGACGGCTACTACAACTCGTTGCTGTCATTCATTGACAAGGCCGTGGAAGAGGGCTTCGTCGCCCCCGCTGCCCGTCACATTATTGTGTCTGCCCAAACTGCCCAAGACCTCATGTCCAAGCTCGAGGTATTACTCATCATCCCACTCAAATTCTCCACCACCACTCCTATTCTTAATAAATATTAATAACAATCATTCGCTTAGAATAAATTGTCTTCTTATCTAAAAAAAAGGAAAAGAAACAGTGCTGCTTTCTAGTAGTATAATATAATGTGCTTGTATGATGCCATTCGTTTCAAAGATGCATGCACACCTGTACACGTGGCTCCCATGACACAACATGGAAGGCCCCCCTTTGCTATGTAGTCAACTCTTGGTTCCCAGATGATCCGAGCCCTTCATTACTTTACTCTGAGCAGGAATACACGCCCAAGCACAGCGGGGTGGCCCCTAGGCTCGGCTGGGAGATGGAGCAACAGTTGGTTCACACTGCAGAGTCAGACATCTCGCGTTGACCAAAACCATCCTCCAAAACGGAAACATGCATAGAGAGAGAGAGAGCAACCTAGATGTCAGCTCCACACATTTATTTTACAGTTTTTTTGGTTCCACGTTCGATTTATAAGATTTTGTTTTAACTATATTCGGATTTGATCCCCGCGTCGTACTCCTAATTATTTATTTTACAGTTAATTAGCCGTGAATTCCTTCCCGCTTTTAAGATCCAAGGTTAACTATATATGTGTGTGTAATGTCTTCTCTGTTCTCCTTTTTCTGACTGATGCGGCAGAATCAGGAGGGGTTGCTGCATTGTGCATTGGAATCTGCCACATGAATAAAATCAATTAATTAATTGAACACGAACGTTTAAAGTGAATGGGATGGGGGAGGTGAATACGCGGCTCTTCATTAAAAAGAGATGGACGGGGACGGGGAACGATGACGACATTTCAAAATTAGAAAGGGACCAAAACAGAGTACGTAGAGGATGAATACATTGGCGGACATCATGCAGCGCACCTACTGTCCTCGAGTCGCCAACGCATAAGGGATCATAAAACTGAATATTGCAAAGAGTTTGGGTTCGACAACAATGGATCTGTTTGGGGGGTATTTTTAGGTGATTTCATGAAAGATGGGGATCATACGCAGGGGAATAATAATTGAAGGCAGCAAACAGTAAAAGGACACCTGTCCTTGACCGTATACAGGGTGAGGAAGGAAGATGGAAGAAAGGTAAAAATAATAGTAGAGGTATATCTAATAATTTAAATTAATTTTAAATAAATAATTAGTACTTTAAATATTTAAAAATATGATTAATATTTTAAATTAATTTTAGATATATGATTATTATTATAAAATATTTAAATTATTATAATTTTATCTCTTTCTTAATAAAAATATAAATTTATATTTAATAAATGACACATAAATTTTTTATTTTAATATATTATTATTTAAAATATTATATATATAATATTATATTAATAAATTATATTAAATAAATTATAAAATTTATCAATATTCACGTATAAATTTTATATAATATTAATTTTATAATTTATTCAATATATTTTTTTAAATAATATAATATATATAATATTTTAATTAATAATATGTTAAAATAAAATATTTACGTGATATAGATATATATAAATTTATATTTTTATTAATAAAATATAAAATTATATTAATTAAAATATTTTAATATATTAATAGTATATTTAAAATTAATTTAAAATAATAATTATATTATTAAATATTTTAAAATATTAATTACTTTCTTTGAAATAAATCTAGAGGGTTAGATGCACTTTTCCTCTCCAAATAACGCCTGGACAATGAACCGGCGAATGGCCACGTGGTTTTGTCCTATCACCACTCTCTCTCCGGCGAGTGGCCACGTGGTTTTGTCCTTTTCCTATCACCACTCTCTCTCCATTCTCGTCTCCAGAAACGACTAATTAACGTGAAGCCGTCCCTTTCTCTAGGAATAAGCAGTAGCACCGGATAACAACTTCATCAACTCTATAGATACTGCCCTCTCCCGGTTATGACTCTTCGTAGCCTCCCCTTTTTACTGCTCAACTACATCACGATACTCTCAAACTCAAATTTAAAATCTTTCACATCTTGTCCTCTTCATTATTGTCTCACGTATCTACTGTGATTTTTGAGAAAGAAACTCCTTGACGATTTTAGACTCGAGAAGAACTTCATTAAAAGGCAAAGTCTGCATCTCTCAGAGATATCTCGTTTAAATTCGTACTCAAGCAAATACCTGCCGAGCTTTTCCTCCCGGCGTTCATGCCTTCCAGCAAACCTACTATTGTTTGCGTCACATATTTGTTTAATCATAACTGTGAATCATCGTTTTTTCCACACAAAAAAAACGTTAATAACCTCAGAATGAAGTCCAGTTGGTCAGGCAACGCAAAGGCTGAAAATCCGGGTGCTTTTGAAGAGTCATCAAATTTTAGTTTCCGCCCTTACCACAAGATAATATAAATAAACTAGTCGGTTGGCATGTATTTTAATAATAACCCTGCGATAATAATGACACTCCTACATGGCTGCACATGGGTTTTAACTTGTCTCCATAATCATAATCAATATTCACAGGCCTAAAAAACACTACATTTCTTACGCTGGTTTGAGATCCGAGGCATGGAGAGCTCCAAAGTCCAAACCATCTTTGCATACAGATCTCACAGTGAAGGCAATTCTCTATCGTAGCATCATCATTTCAACAAAAGAATTAATATATACTTTCAACAGAAGTACAAGACAACACAGTATAGCTCAAAGATATGTCAAATCAAATTTACTCGTGCGTGGCAATGCATGCTAAACTATCAAACACCACATCATACACTACGATGTTAACACTCGCACTCAAACATCCAGTTCACCTTCGGTTGCGGCCAAGACAAGCTATAACTTTCAGGTAAAGGATTGAACTGCAGACGATGTGGTGACTAAACTAGAGAAGAGGCCCACGGCGAGCGCAGTGTTATAGGTGCTTGGTTCAGCTTGCATGGAATTGTTCCTGGAGTCAATAAAAGTCTCATTTAAGAAGGGTCCACCGACAAGTGCTCCAGTGGCTACATTGGGATTAGGATCAGATGATTCGAGCCATTGGAAACCGTCTTTGCAACTAGGCTTTTCATCAGCAGGAATCGAAGCTCCCCTATGATGCACGAATTGTGGGAATTTATCCCCATATCCCACAAGATAACTCATATGCATAGGATTATTGCCCAAGACATAATTAGCCTGCAAGAATAGCAAAAAGTTTTCAATTTGGACCAGGATCACTTGTCACAGAATAGTTGTTCTGTGCAAATGAAAATGGAAGGTTACCTGAGATTTGGCAAAGTTCCGGAGATCTTCTGGGCTGAAAGAATCCGAATCACAGCTTAATTTGCGAGTCTTCGAAGTAATCATATAATCACTGTAAAGAGTAGCTAAGAATGCTGAAGCAACAGGTTGTTGCAGAGAGTTCCATTCGCTGACCCATATAAGACCATCTGTATTATAGGAAAAGAAAACTAATTACTGAACAAACAACAGTGGAATTATCAATATGATAATGAAATTTGATATTAATCATTGACAACATGCTTATCCAGAACCTTGACGATCACACTCACGGGCAACACTAACTTGTCAGCAAGTTAAACAACTTTATTTTTTCAGTGACGTTAAGAATGGAATGTAGTGCAAAGAAGACAAAAAACATTTTTGGCATGAGTATGAAGTAATAGCTTTTGTGGAGAGCATTACTATCAGTTATGCTTTTTGTGGCTGTTGGAGAATCTGGCAGAAGGCCACACATTACAGCCTCAGCCGTTTTCCTGTAACTTTGGAGACCAGAGCCATATGAGTTGGGAATGTCGTTGGCCTTAAAGAAGCTTAATCTGGATAACAAAACCTGCTCCAAGAAAATACAAGTATTGAAGATAAAAGAATACAGAGAAAAACCAATTCTTCACTGATGAAACCAGAGCATCATCTAAGGTGAAAGAAACAGTAGTCTCAATTAAGCTAAACCCTGTTATGAACACATAATTTTAATTTCAAGCCACTAGTCTCCCCCAGTCTTCTTTATGTCCTATAATGGGAACGTTATGTGTGGGTTGTAATTGATATCCAAAACCCATTATCAAATGAAGCATTCACGTAACCTGTGATGGTCTTTGGCCAAAAGATACATATAAAAGCTGGAGAAAGATTGAATATTTCCCAATAAAGGAGGATCTACCTGAGTTCCAGGAAGCTTGTTGTCCCAACTAAACCAGGTCGGAGTCCCCCATTGAGCATAGTCTTCTCCCTTTTGGCCGGTCACATACTGAATATAAGAATCATCATTTGTAGCATGATAGAGCCAGCTAGCTGCCCACAAGAGTTCATCACCGTATCCTGTTGAATTATAATACGTCTGGACTTCAGGAATACTCTCACTATAAGATCTCCTGTTCTTTTCCGCAAAATTAAACAACTCTTTTGCATGCTTGAGGAGAGTGCTTGAATATGTAGAATCAGTTTTCCTAAAGACCAAAGATGCTGAGGCCATGGCTGCTGCAGTTTCTGCTGCTACATCTGTTCCAGGACTAGATGTGTTGACCTGTGTAAGTGGCCGTGCCTCAGTCATGTCTTCAGGCCTATCCCAGCATGCATGATCTGCCTCAGGATTGCCCACCTGCACAACAATAAATTTTAGAAAATGAAATATATCAGGTTAGGTCATCAGGAAGCCAGCTTGGTAAAGGCGTGGGCTGTTGAGGAAGTTCTGACACAGGAAGAGAAGGGCTGAAAGCAACTGGCACATGAAGAGGGCAAAGAATAATTCATATTTATATGAACACTATCCATTGATCTGTCCTATACAATAATCAACACAATGCAGTGAAGTCTGAAATGCATGAATAAGAATAATACAAATGTCAGGGAACAGTATTAAAAGTCCAAAAAGAAAGGACACTCTAAACACAATCATTTTTCTAATCTCAATGCATGCCATGGCGTTAATACCAGAAAAACAGAATTACAGAATATAGCTGTCCAACACTATGCAAGAGTCATGATATGAAATTTACGCGCACACAATAGCTAGCTTGCACATATAGCTGGCATCAAATGTATGTTGAAAACTCTAAACAATCCACCCCCACCCCCCAAAAAAACAAAAACAAAAAAAAAACCCAAAAAAAAGGAAGTTGAAGCTACAGTAACCTGAACGTAAAGCACATCCTTAGAAGGATGAGCATGGATGAGATAGTCCGTGATCCACCTAAGCGATTCTTTAGCAGGCTGCAATTGGCCAACTTTATCCATATTATTTCCATATTCCAAGATGGACCAAGATAACACGGTGGCAGTAAATGCCATTGGAAAACCAAACTTCATGTGATCCCCAGCATCGTACATCCCTTTTGATAAATCCAACTTTGCTTGGCTTCCATCTTTAAGACCAGAGTCCCCTCTCCAGGATATTTTGTTGTCCACCAACCTACCAGCTGCATTGAGGAATTATGGTTTTAATTCAACTAGTCCATAAAGATATAGGGATAAAAAATTACGAAATCTAAGCAACAGCATAGCACACCATGATTGAAGTAATTAAGGAAATTCCAAAGGCCAACAAACCTATGGAACTCAAATTATTTTTTATTTCAAGAAACACATGATCTCTTGAGAGATTAATTTTTAAAACCAACAGATCAGAGGAGCAGTATACCACTCTTTCAATAAATAAAAATAGAGAACATGATATTAGCAAAAAGAAATAGAGAACATAAAAGGATGCATGAATGCAAAGTAAGTTTCAACACTCAAAAGAATACAGATGTTGATATTTGGTTTGTTGGTTCAACTAGTATGCTTCAGAACAAACACCAATACTTGGAACGAAATAAGAAGTTCATCTAATTTCAGATCCCAACTATTTCATACGAACAACCAGCCACAAGACAGAAACCGAGAAAATGGAACTCCCTCGCGGGGGAAGAGTGGAACAGAATGAAGAAAAGGCATAGATAGAAACTCAACAATTACATTGGAAAGCAACAGATAGAAAAGAAAACAAAAAAATTGTCTATACAAAAATAGAAATGCATTTAAAGAAAAGATAGAACAAGAAGCGTTACATTTTTGTATATCGAAGAACTGCATTGAGAGTTTGAGAGCGGAGGCATAATCTTCGTCGTTGGCGCTCTTATGGTGGTGACCAAATTTCTTCACTAACGCATATGCAACGGCACCGACGACGATAGCGAGAACGACAAACGCCACGAACCAGCCCCCACAAGAGCCCCTGGAACTCGACTTTTCGCCCATTTCAGAGAATGCGCTTTGATTATTGCGTCAGCCCCCGGATCTATATCAGACTCAACACATTGTCCAAAACAAGGGTCACTTCCAATGTACCCGTGAAGCGCAACGTTCGAGAGAAATTTATAGATACCTGACAGCGAGAAAGAAGAGAGATCTAGCTTGAGACAACACCTACGTTTAGAATGCAGTTATCATACAGGCTTGAATATCGACTTGAGATGCATGAAATTGAAATTGGAAAACCTAAAGCATGCAAGCGAAGCACCAACAACAGAAGAGTTGAATCGGAACTAACCAGGAGAACACAGGACCCGACCTGATCGCAAGGTGGGAAGAGCGGAAACTGAAAATGGCGGGCTCCGAAGAACACCGACGAAGCTATACTTGAGGCATCGCTTCGCTTCTTTTGGGGTTAGTTGAATGACGTAAATGCCCCTACTGAAGTTGTAAAGATAGAAAGATCAGGAAGGTGAGGAGGGTTATATATGTAAAAACATCAAGTCAAGATATGCCGATGTCCTTTTGTCGGTGGGCTGGTGATGATCTGGACCTGAAACTCGAGTGACATGGACCCTTCAACCTAACGAACCCCTTTTAACCCTATCTTCTTTTATAAAAAAAACATAATTTTAAGTGTATGATTAATGTTTCTTAGTAAAAATTATAACACGAATTGAAAATTGTTATAAAAATCTGGAAAATTTGAAATGAGATTTAGATCACCCCAATTGAGTTTCAGTTGAAAAATATTAAACATCATAACCTAATGGTATTGGAATAAAAAAATTATTTAATTTAAAAAACTCTCAGCATCATCAAATCATAATCTGATAAATAGTTAATATTCCTCAATTGATAGAGTCTCAGATGATGGAATTCAATTTAAAATTAAACATTTCAGGAAGAAATATCGTGAATAATATCTGTATGGGGCAGATGTTATTTTGGTTGAAACTACAGCTTACTGAGTGGCATCCCATTGCAAAATCAAATATTTTTATTGAATTGATTTCAGTAGTTAATTTCTATGTAAAAATGGTAAATCTGAAAGATAGTGGAGGTGTTACGCTAACAATCGTACATAGGCCCTTGAGTATTCCTTCAAAGTGGGAGAAAAATTTAGTTTGGCAAACCGCAGGCATCATTCTATTTATGACATTTGGAAGCGACCTCGCACGTCCCAACAAGATGGAAAGGATCAATCGTGTGTTGGAGAAACGTAGAAACCAATCCTCTTTCTCTCTCCCCGTCTTAGGAACCTCCACACGTCCGCATGCCTTTATCCTGGTTTCTTTATACGTACATATATTTAAGTCTGGGATGATCCGATTACCCCTTCATTATACGTAATACCTGTAGGAGTCCATTTGGCATTCTCAAGTCAAATCTGATTAGCAAATCGGGAAACATGAGTAGAAACAGTTAGTAGACTGTTGAGATCGATCTGGTAGTGGCGAATCAAATCTTGTTTTTGGAAGTTCGCAGCATGTGGGCGCCTGATCCTTCGTTGAATATAACAGACGTTGGATCTTGTATAGCGAGATTGTCGCAACAAATCTACTCTCCAGTTGACTGTCAACAAATTTTATTGTGCAATTTCTCTGCTTTTTCTTTACCGACCGATGATGACAGTTTGGAAGCAAAACCCATCCGGCGAGTTTAGTACTGTAAGATTTGATCTGGAAAATTAAAAAGGAGCGTACTATTCCAACAGTGTGCTCTTTGTGATCACATCATCGTCCTACAATTTAGGCCTGTGTTTTTGCAGGGGCACTGTGGTTTGGCTCAATACTAGGACTGAAGGATAATTTTGGATCGAGCAATTATTATTATTATTTTTTTTGGAAAGGGGGATCGAGTAATTAGATAAGTCTAGTGCCGAATGTACCGCCTCAAATCCAGTAATTAGATAATTTTGTCATTCGTGATTCGTGAAGGCCTAAAGTTTCTTCACCGCCTCTGAGTTGAGAAGGAATGATGTTAAGATTATTTCTTTGCAGTTTTCCCTATTTTCCGCCCACCTACGGAAAATGGGAAATTCCTGCAGGGCTGCGATTCACTGGGCTTTTCATGCTTTGTCCTTGAATAATCCTGGCGGCAGTTTCTTTGGGTCTTTGACCCCTTTATCCTCCAAAAAAAGTCATCCCTGAGAGAGGCGGTGGGTTCATTCCCTTACAAGATTAATTTAATCCCCTTCACTAACAAGAATTAGTTCGAATAGTAAGTAATTTGATATTAAATTTTGGCATATGCAACAAAAAAAATTTTAATCCCCTCCTAATTCAAAAGAAAACCAACATATATATGATTTTGAATGATCTCGTAAATACGTAATTATTGATTTTGATGTGCCCGGAGTCCCCGGGTATATTGACAGTGACACTCACATCCACTATTCCGTCCATGTATCCATCTTATTATTTGAAATTATATATCATCAAGTGGCCTGGTCGAACTAATAATTGAATGTAAAATTAGAAACTATCATCCAGATGCCTGGAATATATTACTTACACTTTGTTAACAATATTAATTGGAGAAGAATATCATCATCTTCATTAATTCAAGAGCAAAATGTTCATTACAATTATGATAACTCACTTGGATTTTCTCACTAATCTACCCTCACTTGAGGGAGATAAACCAACCCCTACTTAGGAACTAGGGGTGTCCAACCTTGTCCCGTCCCGGGTGTCCCGACCCGGTCCCGGGGATTTCGGGACGGGTCCGTCCCGTCCCGAAATGGACCAGGACGGGTCCGTCCCGGGACGGGACAAGATTGGTATTCGGGACGGGACGGGTTTCGGCCCGTCCCGTCCCGATTTTTTTTTTTTAAATTTACATTATCCTATCTTTCCCACTCTTATATAGATATTTTTATTCTTATACAGATATTTTTATATTGATATTTCTATTCTTTTTTACTATTATTTTTTTCCCCTTATATGGGTAAGTTATTATATTATATCAAGGAGAAATGTTGGTATTTCGAGTAAGTTGTTGGGGCATTTTATATGGAATAATTTATTGAGATGATTTTATTATAATATATTTTTTTAAAAAAATAATTTTGGGTCCGTCCCGTCTCGTCCCGAACCCGTCCCGGTCCCGTCGGGACCGGGACAAATTCGGGACGGGACGGGACACGGGACGCATTTTGCGTCCCGTGTACTGTATCGGGACGGGACACGGGACGGGGTTGTCCCGGTCCCGACCCGTCCCGTGAACACCCCTATTAGGAACTTTGAGGGGAGACCCAAGTTATCCTCTCCCTCACTATGGTGAGTATTACACAATCTCACACACTTAACCAATAGACTAGGACCCTTTATATAGACTTAGGGTCATCTAGTAACTAAGTGATTAATACTAATCACCTAATTAATTCAACCTTCTAACACCCCCGCTCAAGTTGACACCCCTTAACTCCAGGTGTTCAACTTGCCAACACAACACACAAGGGAGTAAGGTGAATTAAACCAAACATTGAAAAAAACAATTCACTATAATAGCCTATTGCACAAGTTTTGAAAAAATCATCATATTGAGATCTTCAGCATGTTTGAAATCAAATTCTCCATCATCATCAAAGCAATATAGTTCATGGCCTAGGAGCACCAGCTTTGTCAAATTCTTCCAGAGCTGCCCATAATTTTGGATCGTCATAATCCTTGATCAGGAAAGCAGGTTTTGCTTCCCACGTAGCATGCTCACATTCACTTCCAACAATGACCGCTTGGAAAAAGTCTGTGAGGCCAAGGATAGATATCATTAACTTAGCATTTGCTCTTGGAGCGTTGGTCACTGCAGCCCGATTCAAGCCACGTTCTTCTATCCATTTCGTTACTTTGTAGAGGCCATTTAAGGGCTTCAGTTGCTTAGCTGCCAATTTCCGGAACATGGCTTCCTTGTCATCTACAAACTTTAACCCCCGTTGCAAATCATTAGGGAAGAGAGCTAATGCAATATCATTGTTGTGTTTGCCAGCAACGGTTTCAATAAAGAATTCCTCTGTTATTGGATTCCCTCCGTTGAAACCAATCTCCTGAAGCATTTCTCGGAAAGCATAATAATGCAGTGGATCAGAATCACAAATAGTTCCATCAATATCAAACAACACTGCTTCAAGGGGAGCAAGCCTGGCAAGCGAACTGTTGCTTTCTGCGCAATTCTCCGAAGACGCGGCCATCGTTCATCAAAATGTTCCCTACCAAACTTGATCTAGAGTAGTTGATTCCGACGCCCAAATCTTGATCACTCCCTGATCAACCATACGAGATGAACCCGCCGAGGAATTATGCCGACGGAAAAATACCACCGTCGTCCCAGAATCAACTTCAACTCCAAGGGCCTGGGCAACCTACTCTTTTAGCCAACAAAGAATCCCATGTTACCGAGGAAGAACCATGTATGCCACTGCATGTTCCCGACGGAAGAACAACACCACCGTCGAGATCCCAGAGTCAACTTCAAATCCAAGATCCTCGACAACCTCCTTCTAGAGTCAAAGATGGATCACATCTTATCAGGGAACCATCACAACCAGCACACTTCGCCAGCGAAAAACAATGTCACCGTCCTTTAATGATCAACTTCAATATCAAAGGCCTCATCAACATCCTCTCAGAATGAACCAAGAATCCCACATTATCAAGAAACCATCACTGCCACAACATGCAGCCGGTTCCGATCAGCAAAGGCCTTGCCGGATGCCGGAGGTGGCCAGACAGCAGAAGGAACCAATTATAATCCATATAGAAGAAGAGGTTAAAACCATTCATAGTGTCCCCAAAGATTTCCCACACTTAATCCAGCGCCTAACCGGTCAAGAGTCCCCCAAGAAACAAACGTCCGGAAATGGAGACGTTTCGCCGGCGGTGAACGTGTCTTCCACAGAAAAGACAAGCCCAAGAAAGAATGACAGACAGTGCAGGACTGAAGGTGATGCGATGACCGTTCATGAATGACGTGAGCCAGCTATGGACGAAAAATAGCTTATTCGGAAGCCCCCAGCTTTGATACCATATTAACAATATTAATTGGAGAAGAATATCATCATCTTCATTAATTCAAGAGCAAAATGTTCATTACAATTATGATAACCCACTTGGGTTTTCTCACTAATCTATCCTCACTTGAGGGAGATAAATCAACCCCTACTTGGGGACTTTGAGGGGAGATCCAAGTTATCCTCTCCCTCACTATGGTGAGGATTACACAATCTCACACACTTAACCAATAGACTAGGACCCTTTATATAGACTTAGGGTCATCTAGTAACTAAGTAATTAATATTAATCACCTAATTAATTCAACCTTCTAACACACTTGTACTCTTTTTTAGAATCAGACTAATAACTAGATGAAACATTTGTTCTCTGATTAATGTTAATTGATGGTATGAGCATGGAAACAATGAACGTATATTTGAAGAATGAAGCAGTTGGGGGGAAATCTGGTAACAGCTGAGTAATCCTTCGTTGCTTGCATTTTAGATCATATATCTGGTAAACTAGCCAGGGCACATGGACGCACGCATGCAGGTGACAGGGAAAAGAAAAATAATGATAAAACAAATGTGAAATGAAAGGAGGAACTGACAGATCAGATCCTGTAATTATAGGAAGCTTAGCTGAACGAGTAAGTTGATCGATGAGGTGGATCCAAACAAAACATAACATGCATGTCGTGTATTAAAGTATGCTTTGAATGATTAGGTAATGAGCAATTTGATGGCCATCGATAGCTTGCGGGAGGAGTAGCTGGGAGAATAATATTCTTGTCCTTCCATTTGTTTTTAAAGAATGAAGTTTTTGTGGTGGAAGACTGGAAGGAACCCACATAATGAGAATGACGTACTGTGTTGGTGTGAACGTGCCCCCATTATTTTATTATAATTAATGTCTGTTGATGGCGTATGGTTGGCCAAATCTCTGCCTCCCTTTCAACCACGCCCTCTCATACTAATTTTCCATACGGATCAAGGGCCTTTGACTGCATGGAGGCCAACCATATGATTGCATGCGGAATTGATTCTCGACAAAACTATATGCTATACTTATCCAACTTAATTAAGATGTACGCGGTGGACGGAGATAATTAATGATTTTGTCGAGGAGGGTGAAATTGGGGGGGACCGGAAATGGAA
The DNA here is from genome assembly GCA_037074615.1 of Leucaena leucocephala. Taxonomy (NCBI): domain Eukaryota; kingdom Viridiplantae; phylum Streptophyta; class Magnoliopsida; order Fabales; family Fabaceae; genus Leucaena; species Leucaena leucocephala. Next base: position 24,278,144 of record CM073541.1, read on the forward strand.
GCATATATCATACGTTTGGGGAGGGACAAGCGATAAAGAAATGATATTGCACCGAATGCGTTGGAGTGACCGAGTTGGAGTATATGAGTGCTTATTCTCTGGTGGGTGCTTTATGTGATGTCTTGTTGGCTCTTTCTGCTTTGCCTTTTTCGTGCCTTTAGAATCCTCCTGCATCCCATATCATCATCTTCACTTGCTCCTCCCTACCCTATCTTCTTTCTCAGATCTCGTGTTACTGTTTTTTAATGATACATTCTCGGGGCCATAATTATTGAGAGATCCATTCCCATTCCCCACCCCGCAAAAAAACCAAACACATCAAAACGAAACCTTCAACAAGATGAAAAAAGTGAATTTCAGCCATATGGTGAGGGAAAAAGATATGTAAGCTACCAAGATTGATACGATGCTTGGTTCAGAAGGGGAAAATGAAGGGATTTCATTAGAAAGAAGTAGTAAAGGAATCTCAATATTGCGCCAGTTTGATTGGAAGGAAGGAGAGGGGAGAGGGGAACAACAACAACAACAGATGCTATGTCTTTATCTTCGCATGATGTTTTTTCCCTCTCTTATGAATAAATGTCTGGCATATAATTAATTAAGCGCATTCCTCCTCCCCCCCCCCCTCTTTTACGTGGGCGGGGAGCATGTATATAACCAGAGCGCGGGTATTTTTTTTAATAAGAATGCCTATAAGGGCATGTTTAGGATTGTAGTCCTTCACTCCTTCCTTAGAAATTTAGCCACTCTCGGCGAGAAGCGTTAGGAATGAAAGGAAAGGAGAATTCCTCCTCCAAACTTCTATAAACCGACTGACGAAAATGAAACAAAATTTCTCTCCTCTTTTCTTCTTCTTTTTTTCACTCTATTTATTTCCAAATAAGCAACAGGTAAACTGGCCCTTGCAGCAATAATCTGTAACGGTATTTTTTTATAAAAAAAAACAAAGAATGGTGGTTGATGTGGGGAACGCGGGAAGCTTTTAAAAATATCCAATTAATTAATTAAGTGATGGACTTGAGTCAACCCTAATTCTGGTCAAGTGCCTATTTCTCCGGTCACTTATTAATGAGCCCTGACATTTCCCTATGCTCTAGGTCCCATCAATTACCTCTAACCCAACAAAAAAAAAACTACCACCAAACCCATCCGCAGCTAGAAAACTTCCCTCTCTATTTCCATGCTCTCTGATTCAACATAGCATTTGTTGACCTTCCAAAATAAAAAAATAAAACTGTTAGAAGGTTGAATTAATTAGGTGATTAGTGTTAATCACTTGGTTACTAGATGACCCTAAGTCTATATAAAGGGTCCTAGTCTATAGGTTAAGTGTGTGAGATTATGTAATCTTCACCAAAATGAAGGAGATGGTAACTTGGGTCTCTCCTCAAAGTCCCCAAGTGGGGTAGGTTTATCTCCTTCAAGTGAGGGTAGATTAGAGTGTAAACCCAAGTGGGTTACCATGATTGTATGAGCATATAGCTTATGAATAATACATATGATTCTTCATCTTTCTTCTCATTATTTCTCTCTAATATTGTTAACATGGTATCAAAGCAGGCTGTATTATGGACATGTTGTGTGCAATTCTTGATTCTCCACCACAGCCCAAGAAGTCCAGTCTTGAAGCAAGAGTCGGCCCAGCAACACCAGCACCCACAATGATTATTTCTGCATCTCCCGCATCCTTGGATTCGCATTTTTTTCCATTTTCTGTAACCTCAACAAATCCACCGCAGTTTACCCTTCTTGATTTTGAGAATTTCTTCCTTTTCACGGCAAATCTAGAAAACTCCGCTCTCAAGATCCAGAAGGTTCTGAGAGGGTTCTTGGCGAGGAAGAACTTGAAGAAGATCGCTGCTATAAGCAATGAGGTCAACCAAATCGAGAGGGGGATGTCAGATCATGAGACAATTATAGACTCTACAAGATTATGGATAATTTTCAGGATCTTTGAAATCCTTCCTCTTAAAGGATTAGTCGCTGCATCGGGAAGCTCTGCTACCAGAATAACCACCACAGACAAAGTTCTTTCAGTCATGTTTCTGCTATCATGCCAAAATTGATGCTCAGAGGGTCTATGGCTATGCTCTTTATAAAGATGGGAGAAATACAAAACTACCCTCTCCTTTATAGGGAAACGCAGAAACGGACCACAATCATCAGGGATATTCATGTTTCCCGGACAACGAGAGGCGAAATCTGTGTGTGACACAGATTCAATTGAGAAACGCAGAGAGTCGGAGAGAGATATCAGACCTAGATAGGCAAATAGAGCAGCTGAAGAAGTGCGAGCCCCTGGAGGAATTGGAAGTGAAGGCTCTTTGTCTCAAGGCCATGGAAATCCTCGTCGAGGAGAGCAATGTTCAGAGGGTCGATGCTCCCGTCACCATATGTGGTGATATCCATGGACAATTTTATGACATGAAGGAGCTATTCAAAGTAGGAGGTGAGGTATCCAGATCGAATAACACTCATCAGGGGGAACCATGAGAGCCGTCAAATCACGTAGTGTTCATGGTGGTCTATCTCCTGCAATCTCTACATTGGACCAAATACGGACTATTGATCGGAAGCAAGAAGTATCTCATGATGGAGCCATGTGTGACCTCCTATGGTCAGATCCTGAAGATATTGTAGATAGATGGGGTCTAAGTCCCCGTGGTGCTGGTTTCTTATTTGGTGGCACTATTGTTTCTTCTTTTAACCATTCCAATAATATAGACTATATTTGACGTACCATCTCATTTTGTTGATCTTGTCCTGGAGAATTGTGATCTTCCATATGCAAACTATGGACACGTTATCTTAGGTGATCCTTCGCCCATTTTATTTTATCCCATCAGCAGCACTGAGATTGCTGTAATTTCTCTCTGCATGAAGGAGGAGCATTGGACAGGATATCTTGAGCTCTATTTTCAGAGAGAAGTGGCAGCAGCCAAGACTGGAAAATTGTCAACATCAAGAAAGTTGCAATTACTGTATTCATTGAAGAGAGAGTTTTTGAAGAAATTTTCATATTGTATTTTGTAAAATGAAAGTAGTTTGGTTTAATTCACCTTACTCCCTTGTATGTTGTGTTGGCAAGTTGAACACTTAAAGTTAAGGGGTGTCAACTTGAGCGGGGGTGTTAGAAGGTTGAATTAATTAGGTGATTAGTGTTAATCACTTGGTTACTAGATGACCCTAAGTCTATATAAAGGGTCCTAGTCTATAGGTTAAGTGTGTGAGATTATGTAATCTTCACCAAAATGAATGAGAGGGTAACTTGGGTCTCTCCTCAAAGTCCCCAAGTGGGGTAGGTTTATCTCCCTCAAGTGAGGGTAGATTAGAGTGTAAACCCAAGTGGGTTACCATGATTGTATGAGCATATAGCTCATAAATAATACATATGATTCTTCATCTTTCTTCTCATTATTTCTCTCTAATATTGTTAACAAAAACAAGTCCCCAATCTCGTGGTGATAAATCAACCATTAAAAGCGGCCGGAAACCATTCGAATTCCCATTTGAATTAGATTCCTTGTTTCATAAAACAGATCATCTACAAGTCACAGAAACAGAATTTTTTTATTTGACTTATATTTAAATGAAATATCAGTTGACCTAATTGGCTCGTTAAAGATAATCAATACTTATATATCAATCATTAGTTTATTGTGTCTCCTTTTTGTTAATTTGGTATATTTGTATGGGTGAAACGGAAGTACTACTATAGATGTAATTAATATTTCATTAAAATTTTGAAGAGATAATTGTTTTTAAACAAAATTAAAATATTAAAGGGACAATTATTTTAAGGGTAAGAGTTATTATTTTCTACACCTTTTTCCCGTACTAGAGAAAGGAGAGCGCCAGTCGCCACAATGATCGAGACGACATGCATTGTTTTAAAAGACCAGAAGCAGCTCCAGACAACTAAAAAATAAAAAGAAAATTCGTCTACTACAGACGCACTACATACAAAGGATTATTTGTTAATAACTTAAAATAATAAAAAAAATTAAAGGTAGAAATGAGCTGTCCATTCCTTTGACTAATAATATAGATGGGTTTGTTGGCTTAATTAATTAATGTTTCATTGTTTATTCATATTATTAACAATGTGAGGTTAGCAGAGTAACCTCCCACTTACGAAGAAATATTTATATCACTCAACTATAAAATTATTGGTACGCTTGTTCATATATAAATCGCATGTTTCATTTTCTTTTTTCTTTTTTTTTTGCATGGTGAAAATATGGTGTACATTAAGGAGACAATATTATGTTGTGTTTTAAAGCGGAGAGGTTGCCATATTGGATTAAACTGGGAATAATTCAAAAGGCAGAGTATACTATTTCCCTCCATAGTGAATTGTCTTAAATATTGTATAAATGAGGCGATGCGATACAGCGGGCCAGAATTCCTGATCCCGTCACATTGACGCGGTAAAATATAAAAGGTCCCCAAAGTGCAGTCTGTTATTAATAGTTTTATTTCTACAATTTAACGTCGCTAATTAATACAAAATTTTTATAAAGTTATTTTAAAAAAATGTGGTGACATTTTTATAATATTTTAAAAATTTTTAACGTCAATTTAAAAAAAAACTATCGTTAAAAGTCTTGTCAATTTTTAAAAAAAACTGATTTTAAAAGTTTTATTAGTTTGAATTTTAACTTAGCTGTTCTTATGTTTATAATTTCGCTCTCATTTTTTTATAAATATTTGTCTTAGCTCCCCACCTTTGCCACACTACCAAAACTTATTTCATGTTTCCTAACATTTTCTTGTCGTCTCCCCCTCTATTTGTCTTCACCGCCACCATTATCGTCATATTGTAAGTTTGTCTTTTTTTGCTTTTTATATGATCTAATTGTCTCTTTTTAGATTTTGTTGTTCTTCCATCTCTGAAAAAAAATCTATTGCTAATGGTGTTCATAGACATGGGCTTCAAAGTAAAGAAGAGAGGTAGATATTTAATCTCACTGCCAACAATGAGAAGGGTAGGTCTAAAATAGTTATATAGATTTCTCTATTTTTTGACTACCTCATCTATTGACTCTCTCTTCCTCCTTCTACTGTTTCTCCATGCCTGAATGTTTTACCATTGTTGCTTGTTGCTGATGTTTGTAGATTTAGGTTTGGAAACAAAGATAAAAGAGGCATATTTTCAATTAGATTTGGATTTTTGTTTTGTCGTACAGCTTAATTTTAACCGACATTAAAAGATAGATAAAATAATGTTGCTGGCTTCCACGTCCCTTTAAAATCTAATATTAAAAGCCTTATTTAACTGAAGTTAAAAACTATTTCTGTAGCAATGTTCGACTGTGGGAAGATTAGCATCTCAAGGGCTGATCAAAGGTACGTGGAGTTTGGCGAATGAGACAAAGCTCCCGTCATCTTAAATCCAAAGTCCAAAGCGGAGATATGTTCTACTAGGGCTATATACGTGAATAATGGACTTGGAATAAAGATATAGAAATAAGCAAATAGCCCCACTGCAGAGTGACCCCTTTCTCACACATTTATCTCCCAGTTCTCTCTTTCCCAGGGACACCTTCATTTTTTCCCAAAATATAAAACCTGCCCCTCCTTGACCCCTCTCATATCCATTTATGTGAAAGAGAGAAGTTTTTGCGGTTTTCTTCCGCTGTCTTCCATTCCTTTTTCTTCGATTTAATTAGCTTTTGAATGGCTCTCCTTACTTCCATGCCCCAACAGTCAGATTCAGACCCCAACTCACAAGTTCCAAAACGCAAGCGAAATAAGCCGCAGAAGAAGCAGAAGCAGAAACCACCGTCTTCATGGGACCAAATCAAGAATCTCCTCACCTGCAAACAGATCCAAGGGCCGAGAGTTCACGACCCCTCCAAAAACCCCACCCCAGTGCCCTACTCCAAGCTTGGATCTTCTTGCAGCTCCATCTGCAGCTTCAAGGACGTTTTTCACGGCAACACGCGTGTTGTTCACAGACCTGATAACTCCTCGCCGGAGAGCAATGCTCTGGGTCAGCAGGCTGGGTTACCGAGCCGGAAACCCCCGAATAACTCGTCATCTCGGCCGGCCAAATCCAGCAGCGCTCCAAACTGCACTACATCTTCCAGAGGGACGCAATTCAGGAAACTCTCCGGCTGTTACGAATGTCGCATGATTGTTGACCCTTCCAGGTAATTAATATTAAGATTAGGATTTTCATTTAATTTCCGTGTATCCATCAGTTCGTTTCATTCAGAATACTATTCATATTAACATAGGATTGAAATATCAGGCTCCCGATTCCGAGAAGCACTCTATGTTCTTGCCCTCACTGTGGAGAGGTCTTCCCTAAGATGGAAAGCTTGGAGCTTCATCAAGCCACTCGCCACGCCGGTATATCATCGCTCTTTTCCTTCTCTATTTTACCTTTTCTTTTTTGACCAATGCATGCCCATCAGTCATTTCTTTCCATAGGAAACCATTACTTCCACTTTTCCCCAACATGTTTGTACTTTAATTTTGTCAGAGTTTTGAGGTCGATATCCTCAACAAGTAGAACCCTCTAATAATTACTTCAGCTCTCGCTTCTAAACAAAGTGCTGTTTGTTTCCCCTTAATCCGTTGTTATCATGGGGACTGGTTTAGCTTTTGAGGGAAAGAAAATCTGCCCTAGGCAATGGAATGGGAGACTTGGGAACAAAAAGGACTCCACCATCCCATGCATGTCATCATGAAAGTGGGTGGCCTGGGAACTTTATCCCGTTAATCCTGCGCAAAATCCATCCCATTTTTTCGGATAATGATAAACATGTTTCCCTAATTCTCTCGATTACCAGAAAATACAAAAAGAAGTTATACAAATAAATACTAGAAGATTATTTTTTATTTTTATTTTTTTAAGAGAGTACAGCAGCCGCATTTACCAAATATAACCACCAGCAATCCCAACAGAGGCAATATCTTCACCAGCGGTATCAGTGGGCGCTGCAAGGCCTTCGTACCGCATCCCAGCTGTCTGTGCTGTGAGGAAATAAATGATCTGAGTCCATGAGGTGGTGTTGTTACTAGGGGTGTTCATAGAGCCCGCGGCCCGGTATGTTCATCTGAGCCCGCGAAAAAATGGCTCTGCCCAACCCAATAAATATAGGGTAGGGCTGGGCATCGGCCTGCAAAATGTAGCCCATGCTTTTTTCGGGCTGGGCACTGGGCAAGGGGGTTGCCCTGCCCTGCCCTGCCCATTTTTTTTATTTTTTTTATTTTTTCCGTAGATGCTACACTTAGAAGGGAGAATATGATAGTCACTGGTGACTAAAGGGTCATTTTAGAAATATAAGTAGTTAAGTACGTAAGTTGTATCTTTTAATATTTATAACTACATTAATTTTTTTAACTTTATTAATCATAATATGATTACATTATAAATTATAATTATTTATTTTATTTTTTAGATACTTCATCATTGTCAACATTTGAAAAATTGATGTAAAGTTGTAATTATAAACTACTTAGACTTCAAGATTTTTTTATATGCAATAAATTTCAAGACTTTAATTATTATCTTTTTGTTACCTTATTTTTAGTGAATTATAGATATTATTTAACTCTTGAAGACATATGAATATGATATTATTTTAGAAGTTTATAATTGCTGATTTTTTCCACAATATGAGCATGGCATCACAACTTGGGCATGCCCAGCCCGCCCACGCCCAGCCCGCCCATGCCCAGCCCAAAATGATTAGGGCTTTTACCGGGCAGGGCCGGGCATCAGGCTGCAAAATGCAGCCCATATTTTTTCTGGACAGGGCACCGGGCAGGGGGTCGCCCAGCTCAGCCCTGCCCATGAACACCCCTAGTTGTCACTGCGTGATTGGGCCTCAAAAGTAAAAAAATACTTCAATAAGAAACCCCACCGACAGTCGATAAATATTGTAGTAGACTACTATACCACCCGTCTTCTATACTTATTTTTAAGTACTTTTATGACATTTTTTTAAGGTCAGTCAGTGGGAATAATAAACTAAAGTTTAGTATGCTGCAATTGGGATTTGGTGAACAGTTTCAGAGCTGGGCCCGGAGGATTCGGGTCGAAATATTGTGGGGATAATATTCAAATCAAGCTGGCTGAAGAAGGGCAGCACCATTTGTAAGATCGAACGGATACTCAAAGTCCACAACACCCAGCGCACCATCCAACGGTTCGAGGAGTGCCGAGACGCAGTGAAGAGCCGCGCTCAGTTCAGCGTCAAGAAGAACCCCAGGTGCGCCGCCGACGGCAACGAGCTCTTGCGATTCCACTGCACCAGCCTCTCATGCTCCTTGGGTGCACGTGGCTCCTCCTCCTTGTGCGCCTCCCTCCCCGGCTGCGGTGTTTGCACCATCATCCTCCACGGGTTCAAGGGCAAGTCTGATAGTGCCGGCGCCGCTGAACAGCCACACTGCAAAGGAGTGCGGACCACGGCCAGCAGCGGTAGGGAACACGACGCCTTGCAGTGTACCGACACCAGGAGGGCGATGCTGGTGTGCCGTGTCATTGCAGGGAGGGTGAAGCGCGTGGCGGAGGAGATGCCGGCGGAGGAGGAGACTGTGTCGGCTGGTTCTTATGACTCGGTAGCTGGGTGCGCCGGGATCCACTCGAATCTCGAGGAGTTGGTAGTGTTCAATCCAAAGGCTATCCTTCCTTGTTTCGTTGTCATTTACAAAGTGGTGCCATGTTGAGGAAGGTCATCGTAAATGAGAATCAGAGATCGAATTCGAATGTACTTTGTGGTCTGCTACACCCACCTACTCTGCTGCTCCCACATAAAGCCGGGATGGACGGGGGAGGGTGGACCCTACTGTTTGTCTAATGTGTATATCGCTATCTCTTGTTGTAGGATGTAGTACGCTGTGACAAAATCTCCTCTTTTTTTTTTTTTTTTTATGGTTTTGGCCAACTGTTTCACTGCATGCTGGCGCTTGCTTTTCAATATATAGTACGATGCCAGGTTCATGGCTTTGCTTAATTTATTCAAGTTAAGTGAAACTGGATTTTTTTTCACTGGAGATTAATTATAGGCACTGAAAACATGGATTGTTCATGTGATGGAAACAGCAATCCCATAAATAAGTGGGCCAGTTGCCATTGCAGTCCCACAGGACACAATTCCAAAGTTCAAATTAATGTTCAGTACTCATGCCTCCTTTCAAACAGCTGGAGTTCTCTCAATCTTCTTTCTCGATCTGTAGTAGTCTACTCTGTATGTATGTTTTGATTCTTGAAAAATGCGACTCTGAAATAAATTAATGAAAATATCTGAGCTAACATCAACTCATCAGGGATGTCGATGCGTGCGCTAATACTGTCCAGCGACGTATGGGTATGTAAACACAGTGTATGAATTAATGGAAACATAATAATTATGTGGTCAAAGTGGCTGGATAATATGTAATAATTGGAAGACAGGAGATGAGTTGATGCATTTTGACCAAACAGCACTTTTCATAACAAGGCATAATGAAGAAAATGGCTTTTCCATGCACCCTCCTCCTGTTTTATTCCTTTTTGAGTGGAGTGCTGGAGAACATGAAGATTATAATTGCACACACATGGGCGATCACATGCACATTCACTGTTTTTTTCTTACCGTCCCTAGCATTTGGACTTTCGGGGGAGCTAATATATATACTATACCCATATACAGTTTCAGCGAATCCAATATATATCACACTGCGCTAGGGACATTGGACGTGCCGTGGTTGGTTTCGTTTCAAAATCACAAATTAACAGTAAGGTTTAGTTTGAATACTATATTGCAAATAGAAGCATTTGTGGAGGGAGCACGTACATGTTAGAATAACTTAAATTCAGGGGTACCAGGCATGCGACTGTACCTTCACAACAGAGCTTACTGTGAAATCGAGGTATTTACCATCGATCATTGTGGAAGCCTCTTGGCATACATTTAACCATTCTTTCCTAACTGATATATAACGTAACAGGAACTCAGGAAGTAATTTTGTGAGTGCGTGAATTTTTAAATGGTTGGAGTGTGCAGTTGTTAAATAAACAAGAACAGGCTCCCCGTACCAAAGACAAGACAAGAAAAGAGGTCCCTCTATGAGGCTTACAAGTCACACCTGAATGAATTTCCTAATTTACATGAATGAATCAGCATCTGCAGCAGAGTTATTCCTGACTTCACGAGGGGGTTATCTTATTTTTCTTTCAAAGCCCACTTGTCTAGTTGATACGCGCCGCATGGAAATCTTCCTGTGTGCAGCCATCGTTGTTTTGTCCACCCCGACCAATTTAAGCTTCTAATAAATTGGTTGTATGGGGGCAAAAAAAAAAAAAGGAACAGAAGTGGAAATGACATTTAAGGACGTGATAGGCTAGTGTTTAAACATTTTAGAAAACAATAATTGTGTGAAGAATTAAGATTACTATTGGGGGGAAAATTCAAAATTACTGCTATTTCCTTCTTTTTTTTTTATACTGCTATTTCCTTTTAGAACTATAACTTAGTCTTTGGACGCTGTAAAAGTGTCTCGATATTGTAAATTTTAACAAATACGAGTGGCAACTTTAAAAAATAGTTCGTAGTAATAATCTCGGAAGCGTGCATAAGAATGAAGAAGTAACTTTGACGAATAAAAAAATTGTAGAACTTTTTTTTTATTATCCACCCGGCTCACCGGAGTTTTGCCCTAATTATATCCGGATTCGACCCGCGTCGCGCACCTAACTATAGTGGGTGAGTCTCCCAACGAGAATTTTCTATATACGGCTCGAACTTAAAAAATTGTATAACTTTTGAACATTCGGAAACTTAACCAATATCAATTGTTTTTTTGGTATAACAAGCAATATCTGAAATGTCAAATGTCATTGAATTGTAATTTGGGCCTAATTAGGCACTGACACTGGGTTGAGCCCAATAAGCTGTGTGCTGGAAACAAATAGAAGTAGAGGCAGCGGGCCTCTTTCTGGGTTTGGAGGATAATGAGGGCCCAAGCCCATTAAAACAAGCCATTACCATGGCGGCGAATTAAGTCCCGATTGTTGGTGGACGAGTAGGGCCTTGAGCCCTTGACCCTCCATCCAATTTAAGAGAGTCAGCAATTTGACGTGAATGGGAAAATTACTGTTTTACCGCGAGAAGCAAATCAAGTGATAAATACTCTTGTAAAATAAGGTCTATCAAGATCTATAATATTTAAAATGTGTCCAATACAGATGTGTCAATTAGTAATTTCAGAGAGTCTAAGATTAAATTTCTCAGTATTTTAAAACTTTTTATTTTTGAGCATTAGCCCTCTTTAGTATAAAAAAAATTACTTTTTTTGTGATACTTTCTACTAAGAAAAGGCTAACGTCATCGTTATCAGAAGGAAAAGGGCGGTCAACTCTAAAAACACCAAACTTACTCCGAAATATACTTAAAAAAGGGCGATTATTGAAAGCATTTAGGATATAAATGCAGTGAAAAGGTGTGATGGGCGGCTCATCCTCAAATTATGCTTTTTTTTTTAAAAAAAATAGGTGGATTCAGAACTAATCTTCTATCAAGATTATGATATAGCTTTAGAGTTCAAAGAATATTTATAAAGAACTTACGATATTATCTACTAAAAGAATCGTTACAACAATAATAAAAATTGAATTCATATTTTTATAAGATAAAAACCTAATTTTTACTATACGTGAACCTTTGTTAGCATTATGTTTTTGTAACACTGATGTGAAAGCCGGAGGAGGGTAAAGGAGAAATAGCTGGGGATAAATTAGGCGTAGCTATAAATCATTGGCGACAACGTTGGACAAGTCAGATGGGTTCCACCAGGGTCCCATAACAAGGATTCGTGGTGATTCGTCAAGGTTTTATATATCAAACAACGGGGCCCATCATCATTCCCGTATGTCCATTAACCAGTTAATGCCCTGTCAAAAGCCCCATCCCAACAACTCAAAGCGGAGATGCTATGCTCCTAATCTGCATATTAATTAGATCGTAATCCAGAAAGCTGCTGGAACAGACCCGTTTGGGAAGACAGGGGAGGGCCGTGCCAATGATATGGGCACATGGGCGTTGCTGCTTTAAGGCCCTCCCAAATCGTAGGCTCTCAAAGGCTTACTCTTTCCCTTGCCCCTTTAAAAGGCGAACGACACTCATCATGGCATTTCACTTCCCGGGGCGAAGCTTATGACCATGCAGCACAATCCTCAATCCGAGAGCTTCGTCATTTCAGTCATCATTGACTCAGAAGAGGGCCTTCTCCCTCAGCCTCACACCAACCTCCCTTCTCTCGGCTTCAACCTCAACTTTTCCGCCATGAAGCTCTTCACCCGCTTCCGCAAGATCCTTACTCGTCTCGTCTTCCCCTCCGGCAAGGCTTCTTATAAGCACAAACAATCTGACAGTTTTGACCCCCCGAAGACCTCCTGCAGCTCCTATTACTCCTCTTACTCCCACTACAATGAGGCCATTTCTGACTGCATTGAGTTCTTCAATAAGTCCGCACAAGATGGTTTCCTCCAGCCTCGTCATTCCGATGTCGTCTGACCTTCGCTAAGATGGCCGCCTCATGGTTCGTTCCTTCTCATTTCGTCTCATTTATTCATTGTATATGAGTCTCCATATATCATTCGGCTCCTCTATTTCATTGTTCTTCTTTTGATTTTCCTCCCTAACGCTACCACCATTTGTGTGGAGTAGATACCCACTAAACTCTCCGTTTCCCATTTTTTGTTCCTTTCTTTAGTATAAAAAATCATCCGGTTTTTAGTACCAAATATAAAAACGGATGAATAGTCTACTGTGGTTGCGATGAGGCCAATGGCTGGTTAGGTAATAAAACCGTTTTATATATTCCCTATGATTCGCTTGGTAAATGATGGGGAAGGACCAGATCCAGCCGAACAGACATTTATGATTCCAGTGTCAAATGAATAAAAGAGAGGAAGAGAAGTCACGAAAGGATTCAGCAATGGAAAGGAGAATAAAATCCATCAATAAGTTTCACTTTTATGGGTTCCTGCAAATATGTAAATGTTCTTCTCTATGTCCATTATAATCTGTGATTTTGTTCGCTGTTTGTCATAAAGCATCCTAGAGACCATTTTGAGCTTGTGTTTTCGACGCAATTTAATTTACAGAATACAGAGGTATAACGAATGGTCATCAGCACCTATGTTATGGGCTAACAAAAACAAAAACAATTGAAAAGGCAACGAAATTTAGTTTGTAATAATGGTGCTTTATGAGTACAAGACTCTTAATGCGCATCTCCGCTTACACGCTCCTCTCACTTGGGTGAAATATACGTTAAAGGCTAGCGGCTAGTATGATACAAAAAGTAAACGAAGAAAAGAAAGTAGAGCAGAGCTGAAAACATAGTATATATAAAGAGTATAAGATACGATGCTTGTAAGTAAGCTCAGGCAACTTGTGGGTTAGCCTTTTTCCTGGAGAAGATACTAATGAGGGGAATCAAAGGGTTCTTCTTCTTCTTCCTGAGGGAAGGATGCCTCTCGAGCTTCTCAAGTCCCTGTCGGTGAACGACGTGAGCTACAGAGGGAGGATTCGCGAATGTGACGTACCTTTTCTTCTGAAACTCCACCCTCTCCTGCTCCGACCTGCTCATGTTTTCAACAAACTTGACATCTTCAATCTCGCATTCGACTGCGTGCTTCTCCTCATTCTCCCGTTGCTTCAACTGTTGCAGCTCTTGCTTCGTGCGTTCAAGCTCTTCCTGCAGAGACGACAGGCAATGCGCCATTAACATGCTTTCCTCTCTCGCTCTCTCCAGATTCTGCCTCGTCTCCTCTAGCTCTACTGCGACTCTTCCCAGCCTCGATGACTCTTCCGTCCCATTTTCATTCCCTCCCTTCTGTATCTGCATATACAAACAGCCTCTCAGATTCAAACTCTAATGTAAGAGGATGATTATGTGGGTGAAGTGAGGTGTCAGAGTTGTCGGAGGACAAACTTTTATCCGCTGCTATCTCATTTCTAATGATACATATACTATAGATTGATTTTTCAAATAGGTATCCATAATTAAAAGACATAATCAGAGCGTTCAATTGATATGTTCATTAAAGCTAGACAATTGAGATACGGTACGTTATGTTTAAAAGAAGGGAAAAAAGAAAATGGAATTGAGTATTGTATAAAAGTTCCTAATCTTTGATTTATTATTTGTTCTCTGTCCCTGTCTTTATTCCATCACGCGACATGACAAAAGGAAGCAAGAACATTCTAGCACAAGCAAGCGTATCCTAGGACTGTTAACAGCTTTAACCACCTGAAGATTGCACCACCCAGCAAGCAAGCATAACACTGGAGAATTGTCCCGCATACTAATTCTAGGGACAAATAAATGGAAACAGTAACAAAAATTAACCCCCGGAAAGTCAGACTTGTCTATGAGCACCCAAAGTAATTTCTTTGCTTTGGACTCATAACTCTGATTAGCAAAAAATTTGGCGGGGGAACAATAGCAGATTAACGCAGGAAGGGCTGTCTCCAAAGTTGCTAGTATAGCTCCAGAGAAAATAGAGATATTGTTTGTTACGAGTAATTCATGTGTAATCAAAAATAGAGAATGGATTATAATGAGAACCAAAGGTTATTGGTCACTTGGTTGATAAAAAAGAACCCGGGCACCAGAAGCAACTAGGAGAGGGCTAATGAAGAAGAGGAAGACGAAAACCGTGCTATAAAAACATTCAAAGGGAGCAATAAATTAAAATGCGCGTCATATATAATAGGCGAATGGATAGAGAGAGAGAACCTCTTTGAGCTGGGATGCATAGAGCTCTTGCGCTAGGACTTTCTCACCGAACAACGAAACAGCCTCTTTGACGGAACGGAACGGGGCTCTGGTATCTATCTCCGCCTTCCTCATCAACATCACTCCGTCTTCCCTGTTCATTTTCGCTGCGACTACTTGTGTCACGAAAACAGAACAAGTATCAATGTGCTTCTCTCGGTGCTGGTAGGAGACAGAGACAGGTTGGTGACGAGCGTGAGCTCCGAGGATTGAAAAGAAGAATGAAGGTACGAGGGATTAATATGAAAGAAGAGCTTCGTTTCTTGGCGTCCACTTCACTAGAATTCCGTTGAATAAAGAGGAGGCGGTGGGTGGATGCTGATGCTGATGCTGTGCTGGTCTCTGTTGCACTGAAATGAAATGGCCTTTTTAGTTAAACCGAATAGGACCCCCCATAACGTATTTCCCCACCAGGAATCGAGTTTTCAAGAAGGTAATCTTAAACATAGAGTAATTAATACTTTACAATATTTAAAGGTATAATTAGTATTTTAAATTAATTTAAAAAATATAACTAGCATCCTAAAATATTTAAATATATAATTAGCACTCTAAATTAATTTTAGAGGTACAATCAACACTCTAAAATATTTAAATTAGTACAGTTCTATTATTTCACTGATATAAATATAAATTTATGTCTGATTCATATTACGGGAACTTTTTATTTTGACATATTATTATTATTTAAAAGGTCACATATATCATATTATTTAAATAAGAGTATTAAATAAATTTTAAAATTGACATCATATATAATTCATATGCGAAAATTAAAAATTTTTACGGTTTATTTAGTATAATTTATTAAAACAATAATACACATATAACTTTTAAACAATAATGTGTCAAATAAAAAGTTTTTGTGATATGTATTAAACGAAAATAAATATTTTTATTAGTGAATAGATAAAATTATAATAATTTAAATATTTTAGAATGCTGGTGTACCTCTAAAATTAGTTCAAGGTACTAATTATATATTTAAATATTTTAAGAAACTAATTATATTTTTAAAATTAATTTAATTATACTATTAAATATTTTAAAATATTAATTACTTCTCTCACAGATTGTTAACCTTTAAAGAATGGAAAAGTTGCATGTAGATGGAACATTTTAATTTCCGTTGCTTCTAAGAGGGAAGATACCTCTGCTGTCGGGGGTTGCCAATTGACCCAGTGGACTCCCAACTCTGACTTGAAAAGTAACAAATAATCAAGGAACTCTTGTATGGTACGTAGGTAATAAATGTATCGTCTTTGTGGGGACGAGGATGCACATTAATGCAGAATATGATGGATGGTGGGCAAAATGGGGAGTAGGGACTAAAATTGAAGACGGTGTTGCATTTGCCAAGTGTGTAGGGGGGGGGGGGTACGATATGATTCGGGGAGGGATGGAAGACGCGACGAAAGGAATAAGTGTACACGTAGCGTTTGTGGGTATTGGAACAGGAAAAAGGAGATGCAAGTGATTGGAATGGCGAATTAGACAGACAGATACCTTGCGTGGCTGATAGGAATGATTACTGGCATAAGCTAATCAGATGCGGCCATGTTATCAGTCCTCTGTAATTGAGTGGGCCACACTTCTTTTTGGGCCTCCCTTGTCAACATATAAAAAGCAATGCCCAGTTCTACTCTTCCTCATAACTGTGCAGTTTATTTACTTTCTCACGCTCTGCGCAAAGTTCTTAAAAAACACGTATATTTTCTCTTAGAAATAAAACACACCCCAATAATATCACTATTCTGATGTAAAGAGCAATCTATATGGGTGTACGAATTTTAAAAATAGGCAGAATGTATGCCTATAAAGTTGAATGACTAAGAATTTAATACGGCATCATATTTTAGTTATTAAAATTAATTAATTAATTTTAATATATTAAAGAGTATATAATATAAATTTATTTTAAAAAATTAAATTTAATTATAATTAATTTTATTTTTTAATTTATTTATAAAAATTAATTAATTTTTATAATTATGACCGGATAAAATACATTATATGAACATATTAATCTTATAATTGGCCTAGAACAAGGAATTCATTTTTGGTATACCGAAATGGAGATGTATAATGCATAGTATATTTCGAGTATTATTTTTCATTTCCATTTGTTTTAAATAACTCATCCCATTTCACATACGGTCGTCGGTCTGAGCATTATCGGAGAAGACCACAAAACTGAGATGTGGCGGGGACATCGTGTTGTACGCCCCAAAGCCTCGCGCTCTACTAAACTCCAACATGACGGGAGCTTCGGCTTCATTACCTGTAAAATGCCGGGGGGAAATTGAAAATTACAAAAATAGAACGGTCTGCTACCTAGCTATGAGAAGTTTGATCACATTCGTCTTTACTCTCCCTAACTACTATCACTTCCTTCTTCTTCCTCCTAGTTAAAACTTATATTCATCATACGAAGTATCGACTGCAATGTCCGTTGTTGCCATCTCTTCCCCTTCCACAGCTGTCGGATCCTTTCTTCCACGGTCCCCATGGCGAACTGGGCCTCGATTCTCCATGGCCCTTCGATCTGATGCCGCCTCCGTTGCTTCCCTCCTGACCAAACTCAAACATGACTGTGCCACTCATTTACCTGCTCTTCTGCGTGTGGCCGACGCTATGTCTCTTGCAATGCGAACCGGCCTTGCCGCCGATGGTGGCTCTGGCCTTCCCATGATACCCACCTTTGTTCACAGTCCTCCTACTGGGTATCTTTCTCTCTGACCCTCTCCCTATATTTAAGTGCCCCCGTAGTATTTATTTCCTAATCTCTTTCAATTGTTAATTGAACTGTCGCTTATCCTTATTCTGAAAGGAATGAGAAAGGATTGTTTTATGCTTTGGATCTTGGTGGAACAAACTTCCGTGTGCTGAGAGTGTTTCCACAGAGTTTGATCAAGTATCCATACCTCAGAAGCTCATGTCTGGTACCTCTGAGGTCGGTTTTTGACGTTCTTTCTGCATAAATGTTTGCGTATTTGTTTTGTACCTTTCTGTAATGGAAATATCTGAGAGCACCTGCTGCTGCAGGAGCTTTTCGACTTCATTGCCTTAGGGTTGGCGATATTTGCGCAGAAGGAGGGTGATAAGTTTCAAATCACTCCGGGAAGAAAGAGGGAAATTCGATTCACCTTTTCATTTCCTGTGAAGCTGACATCTATTGATTCTGGCATTTTAATCAAGTTGACCAAGGGTTTTGCAGTATCTGGAACAGTATGTATTTCTTCTGTAAACCACCAACGTTAATTACTGCCTTTAATTTGACGGTGCATTGTTTATTGGTCAGTTCCTGACCTTACTTTGTCAATATACTTGAGGATCTTTCTTTTGAATGCTTATCAGTACTCATCAGTGCTTGACAAGTTTTTTGAGTAAAATTATAATGTAATGGTCTTGAAAACACCAACTTATGTGCGCGCGTACGGTAACTTCATGATGGATGTCAACGCTGATTGCTGGAGATATAGAGGGAGTAAAGGGATTCCCAGGCGGACAGGATGTGAAAACTAGTGGTAAAATTTCAATCTGATTCCAGACTATGAAGAACGTGGCCTAACAGGAGCAACTAATATTGTGCTTGGCTTTAATCATTCTAGACAGATTTGTAAATTGTTCTTCAGTGCTCTACAAGATATTTAGTAGAAAAAGTAAACCAAATTGCGCTTCCAGTTATTTCATGGCATTCCATAGCACCGGCATTTGAACCCTATGGTCTAGTTATCAATGTCTCCCCATGGAGACCAACTTTGCTAGTGCTTCCAGTTAATGCCAATTGACTAATTCTATCACTTATTGCTATTGACGTATTTATATAATAGTTGCAGAAATATATTTATCCAATACTAGCATGATGGGGAAAAGCTTGAACTCTTTACAGGCAGGAAGAGACGTGGTTGCTTGTCTAAACGAGGCTATGGAAAGACAAGGACTAGACATGTGAGTTTCTGCCTTGGTATGTTATTCTTATGCTACTCTTATTTACAAGTGTAGACAGTTGCAATGATAAATGAGATTCTAGTTGATGTCAAATAGGTTATTGATGCTGTGGAAACATTAGCTGGAGCTGAGTACTGGGACAATGATGTCACAGTTGCTGTCATTTTGGGTACTGGAACCAATGCTTGCTATATTGAGCAGATCAACGCCATTCCTAAGTGAGAGGGTTATCTCTCTCCCTCTGGCCGAATGGTTAGTGCCTTCATTACATTACATTCTTTATATGCTTTTCCAATGTATTTTAATCTGACAAAAAAATGCCTTATTTCAGATCATCAGTACTGAGTGGGGGGCTTTCTCATATGGTCTCCCTTTAATTGAATACGATAGAGATATGAATGCAGCAAGCATAAATCCTGGTGAGCAGGTAAATCATGCAACGATCTTCAAATTTAACCTAGTAGTGTTGGCAGAGCAGCAATTGACAACAGGTCATTATCTCTTCATACTTGATGAACGGATCTTTGAAAAGACAATCTCAGGAATGTATCTAGGTGAAATTGAAAGAAGAGTGCTATTGAAAACGGCTCAAGGGGGGGGGGGTTTGTTTGGAAATTCTGTGCCACAAATACTATCCAAGCCTTTTATAATTGGGTAACGATTGACTTTCCTGCAGTTTAGATTTAGAGTTAGATCATAGATTTGTAAAGTTTTTATTTTTTTTCTGCATTCCAAGTTTATTACCTTGTTCTTTGCATCCTCGGTCTTGTTTGTTCTGCACTCAATAAGTATTTGAATGAATCTAATAGGACTCCAGATCTATGCGCAATGCAGCAGGACCAATCCGATGATCTACAAGCTGTTGGATCGATCCTCTATGACATAGCGGGGATAACTCTGAGTCTTGCTGACAAGTGACAATAATAATTGGTATCATTTTATGTTCTTAATTTTCATAACCTACACCCGTTTTTTCAGATTGAGGCTAATTTAAATGCGAGGAAGACCGTTGTAGAGGTTTGTGACACTATTATAGAGCGTGGTGGGCGCTTAGCTGGTGCTGTAATTGTGAGGATTCTGCAGAAAATGGAACAGAATTCCAAAGGCATCGTCTTTGGGAAGAGAACAGTTGTGGCTGTGGATGGCGGCTTATACGAAAATTATCCTCAATACAGAGCATACTTAAGAGACTCTGTCGCGGAGCTTGTAGGAAATGAAAACTCCAACAATTTGATAATAGAACATTCCAAAGATGGATCTATCATAGGGGCTGCTCTTTTGGCTGCTTCAAATTCCATGTACAAGCACGATTCTTAGGAAAGTGGGGTTCGCTAATCTCAGATTTATCGTCATCATGGAGCTTATAGTACGGAGTAATAAATCAGTGCATTATTTTTTTAAACCTAGTTTAATTTAATATTTTTTTTATAGAACTTTGCATTTTGCTTCTCTTATCCCATGCGTCTGAGGTTCTCTACTAACATAAACGTAAAGTTTCGTACGGCCCAGCAAACTTGAAGAAGGCAAGTAGGACGGTGAAACGGCACAAAGAGACTCGTAAGAGGTGGGATAGGCTTACCAATGGTATGTACAACCTAATAAGATAAAATTCCTAATATTTTTTATAATAATTAATTAAAGGAAGTTAAATATTTTGTTTTTCTATTTTTCTCCCAATACAATTAAAACATGACAAAAGTATATATTTGGTCTTATAATTTTACATAAGATTTTATTTTGGCACATTAATTTTATCAAATGTATTTTTTAGTATTATAATTGTAACACTGTTTGTTTCAAAACAAAAAAATGCCAACATTAAAATTTTAAATGTTGACAAAATATTCTTAAATGCTGATATAGTAAATTTAAATCTTTTGAAATAACAATGATTGGTATAAAAATCATTATTCAAGATTAACTGTATTAGAGTTAGAGCATTGTAAAAAATATTTTATAAAATCATTAAGAGATCAAAATGAGAATTTATATAAAATTAAATCATCAAAAAAAATATACTTCTGCCTAAAATTTAAAATACTGGTTGTTAAAGATTATTAAAACAAGTTCCAGCCGCTAATTTTTATTGGAGATTAACGCTTCAGTTGGTTTAAAATTTTATGAAACTATGCACTGATGTTTATACATTAATTTAATGTTTTTTTTTTGTATTGATGAATGAATTAGATCACATAATAATATAATTTTATATGGATATGTCGATATTTTTATGATTGCAACTTGAAAGGGAACGTAGCCATGTAGATGGATATAAACCTTGGGATAGATCTTTACACCACTGGTTTTATGAGTCCTCTCTAAATCGCTTCCGTTCCTAGATTGTCTGCCATAGGGATAGGTCTTAGGAAATGAATGTCCAAATCTTCTTGGAATCCCCGGCTCTATCAAACTTGCTCTCTCGTTGGACAACAAATTGCTTTGAATGAGCTGTTGCAGAACTTAATCCACCACAATATCAATTAATGTCATTTATAATACAACACGTGACGAAATACAAGAAAGCCGAAATTATTTACGAAAACACACACATATATAAATCGTGCATGGTTATTGATTTTGTAGGGTAGAAGAACCGAGGGAGAAGGACAGGCACACCGCACACAAACACTGGAAAGGGCACTTGAGCTTGAACATTTATTGAAGAGAATAGAATTCTTCATATATATAGAAGCTTGGAGGAGGCAACGATGAAGCAAGCGAGTTCCATAATCAAGGGCACTTGCGTCTGCCGCCGTGGGTGGTCATGTTGTAATAGCAGGGACAAACTTCTTGGTTGCCGGAGGTGCCCGGTGGAACGCAGTTGCATCGCCGGCAGCAAGTCCCGCACGCTCTCTTGCACATCTTTTGCCGAGACGCTAAACGACACCTCGCACTGCATGCTCCATTGCAGTCTGAAATTCATTCCCACACCATAACATATATATAACATCATCCTACACTATTCTCTTCAACCAAATTCACACACACACACGCTCCTTTACTTACCTATCTGCTGGAGCACAGAGCCCTGCGTCTGCGGAACGCTTTCCTGCGCCACCGGATCGGCGTCAACAAGGTCATGGAGAAGGAGGAGAGATAGGAGAAGAGAAGCAAGCAGAAGCTTTGAGAGAGCCATGGGCGTGCGCTGGAGCTGTAGTACTTGTTGAAATGGTTGAGTGTGGGGAGAATGAGGGAAGGGGGGTGGTTATTTATAGGAGCAATGGAGGAGGGAGGGAGGGTACATTATTCTCTTTGTTGGTGTGGGAAAAGGACCATTGGGATGGTGTGTGGGCGGTAGGAAAATGGAATTGAGAAGAGAGGTGGCAGTGACTGGAGAGGGAACATTTGGTAGCCAGAAGCGGCTTTGGAAGAATCCGGAGGCAAAGCCGATAATAAGTGATATACTTTTCTTTACTTGGTGGATGCCATCAAGTATCCAAAATGCCTTCCCATTCGCTCCTCATCACAGTAACACTGCCCACTAATCCATCGTATCTCTCAGTCCCTGTTTTTGAACGCGACGCCTTTCATCCATCAATCATTAGGCTCGACTCTAATTAACCAACCAATTGGCCACTGCTCAAGAAGTTAGGCAGGTACGTAACTTAATACCTTTGGCTGCTTTGGTGCTTTTAATGGGGAAATGCTTGGAGAAAGATCACATGCCTTTGGCTATAACTGGGGGCAGGTGAGGGTGAGTACTGAGTAATTGAAATGCATCACTCTCGCATCCTTGATATACTAAATAGTTAATTTCTTTTAATAGAATAAACAAGTCAAATAAATTAATTAATTATCATATAACAGTGGGGGCGGGCATCAGCTTGAAGGCTCAGAGGGGTAAATAGTAGTAATTATGAGTGAGAGACGGAGACAAGAAGACAGACACGTTGCGGGGAGTGAGGCTTTGGGAGAGCAGTACAGAGGAGGTGGGCTGTGTTAAGGATAATGCGTTATTGTGGGGGAAGGGGCTGACACAGATCACAGCTGTCATTTGATCATGTATATATCAAAGACGGCTCATCAGCTCACCACATGCAGAATACATCCGAATATATATCATGTTACTTGAGAATGATGGCGTCTCAACCCATGTCATGTAATAGTAATAAAGGTGCAAATAATTGTGTAGTGGCCAATAATCCTTCACTTCATGTTTGTTCGGGCGAGGTTGATGTGCCAAAAGCACCCACCTCGCCATTGGTTGGTGCAATTCAAGCTAACCCCACCATAGTAATTCATTCTCATTTTATACATATATAATAATACGATTCATCGTATGATTTTTTATTATTAGCCGGTGATATTAAAAGGTTCACAGATTTTAATTTTGACAAATTATCTTTTCCGAAGTTGAGTTCGTGCATTCCTTAAATTTAAGAACTAAAACTAAATCTTCCGTAGATTAGTAATATACAATCACACCGTTGACCTTTCTTTCTTTTTAGAAGATACTGTCCATGATAGGATGATGCGATATCTATACATACAAAACTTTTCCAAGCAAATTAAGAATTTGACGTCCACATTCGCAATTCGCAAAAGTACATATCATCAAAATATGAACCATTCACAGATAACGATTCACAGCAGTCATAAATTCATAATCAAAATACCATTTCGAATTCTCCGCAAAAGTGACAACCCCCGCTTCATATTTCACACGTTCTAATTAAACGAGGAGGGCGGCAGATCACGAGTGGCAGTGAAGAAATTAGGATAATGGACAAGTGTTTTATTAAAGCAAACCACAACCACAAAAACCCAGAGACGGACAAAGGGGAGGAAATATAAGAAAATGGGCAGAACTTGCCGGCCCATTTAATATGTGGACAACATGGGCTGATTCCTAGTAGTCCAAATCACTCTTTCATAGATTCGGCTAGGCGGAGCTCTATATTTTTCTACTAACAATTTGTTTTGCTCTCTAGAAGGTTGGATGAGTTGAGTCGGCATACCTCCAGGTTTAAAAATAGCTTATAAAAATATTTACAGATAGTCTAACAATAAAATTTTTATATCGGTAGTAGAATTTGAACATATAATTTTATGAGTTCTGAGTCAATTCTTTATCAACTAAATTAATCTTTGTTGACTACCGACCATTTTTTTAACAGATTAAAAAGTTGGTTTAATTCTGCCCATTCTCCTGAAAGTGAAACAGAATTGTGCTTGAAGTCTGATAGGACCTTGTCTTGGGCTCACTTGTAATGCCAAGCCGATGAAAACCCAATTCTCACAGCGCATCGAACCAGCCCAAAACCATTTAAAGCGTTATTTGAAAGTTGAAAATTGAAACCCGGGGTCCTGATTTCGGATTTCGGACTCACTTACAAAACCCTCTGCTTCTCCCTCCTCCCTTTGCGCCTTTTCTTGTCGTTTGATTTTCCTGAGAAATGCCTCCAGAAGATGCAAAGCCCGTGAAGGCTGAGTATCGAGAAGAGGAAGAGGACAAGAAGAGTTTGGGTTCCAAAAGGGTCACCAAGGCCACAATTCCAAATGCGAAGCCCCAATCCAAGACTGCAAAGGTGAAGAAGGAGGAACCCGAAGCAGATGATTCTCCGATACCCGTTAAGGCTGCTAGTTTTGCGTCTCGCTCCAAGCAACCTAAAGTCAAAAAGGAGGAGCCTGAGGACAGCGCCGACGACGATGACATTCCACTTGCCAAACGGAGCTCCACAATGAGCCTCAAAAAGGTTTGTCGACTTTTCTTTTGTTAAACGGGGGGGGGGGGGCGCTAAATCTTCCTCTTAATTTTTCATCTTCCGTACCCCCCCCCCCCGCATAAGTGTACAAAATTTGCTCTGTATAATGGATGGAGTTCTATGTTCTGGTTCATCAAAGGTTTGTATCACCTAGACAAATTAAAATTAATGGATGTGACTCTTTGGAGACAAAAGGAACCGAAGAAGAAGAATAAGATAAAAGAGGAAGGGAAGAAGAAAGGTAAGCCTGCTGCCGAGCAGAAGAAACAAAAGAAGGTCTACGATTTACCTGGGCAGAAACGGGATCCGCCGGAAGAGGTGTGCGGTTGCTTTCTTGTTTTAGTTCATTTAAACTTTGTTGCTGTAGAAGCTTGAGTGATGATTACTTTTTGCTTATTACAAATATTTCAGAAAGACCCTCTGAGGATTTTTTACGAAACTCTGTATAAGCAAGTTCCCCATAGCGAAATGTCACAGTTGTGGTAAGCTATTCTGCCCATCTCCATTTTTATAGTATGTTAAAAAAATAAAAATTTGACGAGCGTGTTAGAGGGTGAAGGGAGCTATTTTTAATGCTTTGTTTCTCATATTTCCTTCCTCAGCTGAAAAGATTAATCGTATATCTTTTGACTATATGGGATAAAGGCCCTTTATGATTGAGTAGAAAAATTTAATTCTTCTGATACCATTGACCCCATCTCTTTGAAAGATATTGACTTGAGCAATGAGTGGGCCATCGGCTAGGGGGACAACAAACTAAATATGAAACTCTTATATAGTTGATGAACAATGAAAAAACTCAAAAGATGAAGAGGAAATTGAGATTGCCTAAAATGATAAACATTTAGGATGTTTGTATATGTGTTGTTTAATTTTTTAGTGTTATGTTTTAATATAGCTGGCACATCACTATGCACTATACACTACAGCATTTGGGAGGGTTTTGTGCTACAAGTGTTCTACCCGTATCGATGACTTTGACCATGTTGATTATCTTCTTACTTTCAACTCAAGGGTTGAATAGGCAGGGTGATCACGTGAGGTAGAAGCATTGGTCTAATTCATATTTTCTTACCAATCATGTTGGATTTGCACGGGTAAGATAATGCTCTTAATATATTCAAAGTCTTAGCCTAGAAATGAATTCATTTAAAATTTAGAGATCAAATCTATCTTTTCTCCCTTGCTAGTCTGGGAACCATGATTCTTAATATATTAAGATAATGCTCTTAATATATTCAAAGTCTTAGCCTAGAAATGAAGTCATTTAAAATTTAGAGATCAAATCTATCTTTTCTCCCTTGCTAGTATGGGAACCATGATTCTTGTGTTGTTCTTCCTATCTGATTAAGTAATTAGGTCGGTTTGTGGCCTGTTCCTTGGATTTGTAATATGCTGAGTTTATATACATCTAGACTGATCACTAGCGACCCAACTGACCCAACTTGATAGTTAAAAATAGTCTGGTTAGATATTAATCCTTAAAATATGAGCACTGAATGTTATGATACAAAACATGTAAATCTCTTACCATGAAACTCTAGATATTAAGGAATGTTAGATAAGCATATGCGAATGGCTCCTTAATGCGTGTTTGGAATTGGACAAAGGGGAAGCTGTTTGACTGCTATCCTAGCTAGTAATACAAGATGTCTCCTGTAAGTTTGTTGTTTTTATTTTTTATTTTTTCCTTTTTGGCAGAGTGGTCCTTAAGGTTATCCTTTACTAGCTGCTGAATAATTATTTTGTTTTGCGGGGATAATGCTCTGAATGAACAGTGCCCATAATGGATATGAATGGGTAGCTGTCACTCAATGTAATTGATTTGACTCGGGTCTTGTTGGAACTTCTGATATCTATCGATGATATAGTTATTACTATTATGGGAGAGGAAAAGGGACCGTAATAATGTAGTGTAATTGCAGGATGATGGAATCGGGTTTGCTTCCTGAAGAATTGGCAAGGAAAGTGTATGAGAAGAAGCAGAAGAAAGGTTTACAGAGCAAGTTGAGTTCGCCATTAAAGGCAACAACTGCAGTGAAGAGCCGAAGTAAGTCTGTAACAGTGAAGAAGAAAACACGATCCACCCCAGTGCCTTGTTTTAATAAGAAAACGGCCTCCGCACAGAAGCAATCCAAGAAGCGGAAAGCGGAGGATGGCTCTGACCCTGACCCTGACCCTGACTCCGACGATGAGTTCATGTTACCCAAAGCCAAGAAAAGAAAAGAGGCCTAATTGTTCTGGTAATTGTCATGTTGACAAAACTTTACTTTTACATTCGATTTAAAGCCTGGACATGCAGTGTGATTGACGGGATGGTTTTATATCTGCGAATGAGGTTGACCACTTTCTTAATCATTTAATCATATAAGATGCATTTTCCGACATGAATTTATATAATTAACATTTGAGCTCCAAGGACCGATATGCTCGCGAATGAGTCTTACACGGGCGTTGCATGCCCACGTCTTGTCAGACGTCATTACGTAGTTTTAGTCATCTGTCATTAAAATACATTAGTGATTATAAATAATTTTATCACGGAATGAAATGATTTATAATCAGCTCATTAAAAAATAAAAATTAGTATTGAACAGTTCAAATATTTTAGCATAAATGTGAGAACAGGTGAACAGAATATCTATAACAAGTTATGAATTACTTTGTTGTGAGAATGTACAACTTGAACCTTTGTCCTCTTTTTCTTAAGTGTGGAAGTATCACATAACTAGAAGAATATATGAGATTCTGCTTTACAAATTCAAAAGGATCCTCGCCTATTTTGCGGTCATTATTTGATGGACAGAGACAGATACAAAGTAACAAGATGGATGCATATCTTTAGTGCGGCGTGCTCATCCGTCACATTGTATCGTTTATCCTACACATATAGGCTATTATTTTCCCCAAGTCTAGCGCATTTTATTTCTTTTTAATTTTGGAACTGTTAAAGTACGACCAAGAAGTAAAAACGTATTATTTTATTTTATAAATACAACCGATCATCATCAATATATGAAACTTGGCGCCGGGATATTGTTTATTCAACGGGTCCAAGTGTGCAAAATTGCCGAGAAATCAGCAGAAAGATTGGGCTATAACATGCGTGGCATGAAATCATGTAGATATTGGGATAACAAAAGAAAAGACGCTAATTAATAATTCTGAGCTCAGAAATCTAGAAACAGTAATATTTGAACAAACTCGTGTCTTTTTAACAGGACCACTTTTGATATTTTAATTCAGGGATCCGCTTGTATTTTTTTTAGGGAATGTTAATCTGCCAATCTTTATAGTTTAACTAGGTCCCTATAATTTCCCCCCTTTTTACTGACTCCTTATTGCTGCTTTATCCATGCCAGTCCCTCTATTTGAAAAAAAGCATACGCCATTAGTTTAAGATGATGTGGCGATTTGACTAAGCAAAAACACTGGCATGAAAACAAAAGAAAGATTGAGCGTGAGCGCTAAGAGAGAGGGCCCTTGTTTCTCCTCCTTCAAAACTCGAATCTTCTTTGCAGTGAACATCAACCATCTTCATACAGTTTTTTTTTTTTTTTTAAAAACACCTTCATCGGTTCTTCTCCTCCATCCGCCGCCACACCACTCTCTTATCTCGTAAGGATTTTCCAATGGCGACTTCTTTAGCAACAAACAACTTTTACTTCGTCCCAGCTCATATACTCCCCTTCCTCTTCCTCCTCTTCTCTCTCTCAAAACCTCACAAACTCACATCCCGTCTCACCTCTTCTTCCATTAACCCCTCCACAAGCGTCTGCACAAACGGGATTTTCACGGCAAGGTCTTTGTTGTTCTTGAACACTCTGATCGGCATCTCGTCCACGAAGAATCTGCACATTATCCACATTCCAACTGTGATCCTTCGTTGGGTTATTATTATTCAGATAGGCGGGTGCAATATAATGGTGTGAAAATGAAGTAATTGAACAATCTGATACAGGTTCCAGAGAACAGAGTATATGTGATATGCTTTGATGGGATCAAACCAGAGGTAGATTCTCTATTCTCTGTTCTCTGTTACCGGAGCCTCCGATGAAGACATTTGTTTGCAAAATATAAGGTTTTCCGGATCCGCTCCCCAAGAACTCAAAAGTCTTTTTGGTCGTGTTCGTTGCCAAAGTTCCCAATTGAACATGAGCAAAAGAAAACATCTTCAAGTAACAATAAAGACAGAGAAATGGAAAGTTTATCTGAATGTTTACATAGAAAGCTGTGATGCTGCCAATAGAACCGCCAAGAACCATCTGGATGGGCACATTGAAGTGTCCAAACAGGTGAGATCCTTTGGGGGGGTAATGAAAGAAGAGGTGAGATGGGATGCTCAGTGCAAAGAAGACTTGATGATGAAGAAACAAGGACTCTTTACCAGTGCTTCTGCTTGGTCAGATCACCACATCATCTTAAACTAACGGCATATGCGTTTTTTTAAACAGTAGGACTGACACGGTTAACGGGAAAACAATTAGGATTCAATCAAAACAGGAAAAAACTACAAAGAACCTAATTCAATTTAGTGAAACTATAAGTACTAGAAGATCAATTCTTCTTTTATTTTATTTGGCCTTGGGGACCAAATTTTAACACACACTCTTCCTCTTATTCATCTGTCAGCACAAATGATTTCCCTATTTTTTCGATCAATTTCAAAGTTATTAACCATATTAGGCTGCTCGTTATTCCCAATCACATAAATTACTTTCCTAACTTCCTTGCTTTGTCTGTTTGACCAACTGAATACTACTGGGTAATTATTTTTCTCGAGCTGATGAAATTTCAGTTCAATGCGGATGATAGCTTATCACGCTTTACCTCCGTCTCTCAGCAATTTGTGGTTTATTAAAATTCACTAGTCTAATCTATCAAATAAAATATTCTAACAACCCGGTTAACTATAATTGAATAAATAAACGAAAAGGTTATCTAAATGTTGAATAAAAAAACATTAAACCAAGGAAGCAAACATAGGGCCGGGTTGAAAAACCCTCAAACCATAGTTTTAAAATGACTTATAGTCTAAACTTTAGTTTGATTTTTTTTTAAATGAACAGTTATATTTGTCCACAAATACTTCTGAGCTAAACCATAGTTTCAGATAAGCTGGTAAGAGTAACTTTTGAAACAGTACAAATACTTACGGACTACTCAATTACTATTTTACCCCAATTTTTTTCACTTTCTCTCCTCTCTCTCCCCTTTTGTTGTTGGTCTTGTGCTTCGTCGCAGGGGTTCATCCTTATGCTGTTGTTGTCCTTGTTCATTGCGTGGGTTTTCTCTCCTTCGTGGCCATCCTTGTGCTGTCGCCGTCCTTGTTCATTGCTGGTCTCGCTTTGCCGCTGAAGCAGCTCACCATCGCTGGAGTCACCTTCGCTTTGCCGTGCCATCATGGGTCGTTAGAAGAAGGAGGAGATTATGCCGATGAGAAAGAGAATAGATGAACAGTGGCCCAAACATGAGTCCTACTAGTACCTTTTCTGAGATGAACAGTTACCTGAGAAGAAAGAGTGAGTAATTATTTTTTTCTAATCTCATACATTTTCTGATAATTTACTAATCACAAAAGTTTTTCTAGTAACAACTATCTAAACACTCATTTATTCAAAATCACTTTTTTCCATAAACTCTTATCTAGAAACCCTTTTCTAAAAATTGTCTAAAAGCTATTTTTTTATAAACTTTTTTTAAAAGTCTATCTAAACACACGCATAATCATTATTTTGATGACCGAGACAAAAAAAATAAAGATTATTGAAAAGGGATGGGACGAAGAGTTGGGGCGAAGGTGCAATTGAATATTATTACCTCCTGTCATAATTATAATTATAAAATTTAATTATTTTTTAAATAAATTTAAAAAATAAAATAAATTAATTATTAATAATTAATTGATTAATTTAGATAAATTAAATAATATATAATATAAATTTATATTAAAATATTAGATTTGATTTTAACTAATATAGATCTATCTAAAAAATTAATTAGATTTTCTATATATATATATATATGATAGGAGGAATAAAAAGTAAATGTGTTACATGTGGATATTCACACGCTGGAAAAAAGATTATATATATAGAATCTTAAAGGTGGGAAGAAGGGGGCGGTACTTGGTGAGAAGTA
Organism: Leucaena leucocephala; assembly: GCA_037074615.1. NCBI lineage: Eukaryota > Viridiplantae > Streptophyta > Magnoliopsida > Fabales > Fabaceae > Leucaena > Leucaena leucocephala. The sequence continues at coordinate 24,308,722 of CM073541.1, forward strand.
GAATGAATGAGAATTGAGGAAGTAGAGAAGAGGAGGAATTTAGGAGTCTAATGATCGAAATAGAAGCAGGAGCGGCTTTGCCATATAAAGCTCTATATAAACCCTAGTGAGCCTCAATCTTTCCCTCCTCGACACGTGTCAGATGATACAGCCTCGCCCTGTTTCCCCCTTTCCTTTTTTATTTTTATTTCTGCGACTCGCTCTTCATCTCCTTCCCTCCCTCACCCTACCAACAACAACGCATCACTCTCTTTTCTCTCTTTCTCATCTAATCCCCTCTCTCTATCATCTACCCCAGAGTACACTGAAGCTTCTCTGTTTCTGCGGTTATCTGCACCAGTTTGGATTGCGAGCGACACAGCAAAACAACGCATTGGCCGTCCCTCTCGATTTCCAACTCTGCCTCTACCATGTTAACTCCCGACGAGACTCAAGTTCTTGAAATCCTCGCTCGGTTCCCGCAACTAATCTTGGAATCTGAGGTCCGCTCTCTGTTACCGTCCGCTTGGGGCTGTAAGAGAAGGAGATCTGCAATTGACCTTCCCCCTTATCAGTCTCACTCTCTCCGTCTCCGTCTTCGACTCTCTAAAACGCCGTCCCCGTCGCATCCCGCCACTAAAGACGGCGTTGCTCATACGTCCGACACCGATAGTTTACCGGTGGTCAAGGCTAATGCTCCTAGTCCTGCTACCCCTCTTTCCTTTTCGCCCAGTGAATCTGACGAGAAGCCCGTTGTTTTGAAAAAGAAACAGTCCCGTAAAAGGGTATGTTTTGCTGCCTCGCTTTCGTCTTTTCATCTCCTTCACTAATTATTCACCCTGCTCTCCTGTAGATTCTTTATGAGTTTTTCCTCCTCTGTTTGCTCTGATTTAACGGGATTTTCCCATACCTGTGTTTTCTATTCTTCGAATGCCTGTTTTTTTTTTTTTAAATCTCTCCGTTTTATATAATTATGTATAATAATTTTCTCATGCTTCTACATTTCGTCGTTATCTAATTTTTGAATTTTTGTTATCAAAACCTGTAGACGAGAGATGACTTTTTGAGGACGATAGAAGAATTAACGAAAAGCAAACAATTGCTTCTAGGGGTAAGTTTCTCCCCTGTTATTTACTCTGCTGGGAGTAACAGGCGTAGCATTTAGCAATTGGCTTGCCCTTTTAGTTCTAAAAAATCTATGCCGTATCTGGTTTTCTTGCTAACTGTTTGATCTGTGAAATTCAAACAGGAGATAGATAATGTGAAACGTTATCACGACGATCTGAAAGCCCACAATTTGAAGTTGAAAGCACGGCAGGAAGAGGTGGTCACTTATTTTTCCTTTATTTTTTTCTCCCCTTATTATTCCTTTTCCTCCGCTCCCATAATTCTGATCCTTCTTTTTTCTTCCCCTTTTGTTTGAGTTTCTTTATTTCTTTTTCTTTTTCTTTTCTTTTTAAACCCCGAGTTTTATGTTACTTTATCGCTCTCTTTATCTGGCGTAGGTCTAAAACTTGTTGAATTGTGTTTTTTTTTTCCTCAAACAGCTAAGCGTTGGTCGTAAGAAGGAAGATCCCTCTATGAACATGGGCTTGGAAAGAGTCGATGCCTCGGTGAACTCGTCTTCCGTTGTTGAAAATCAAGACCCGGATCAACGTCATCAACATGTGCGGCGAATCGTCTGCCAAATGGGTGAGTCTGGCCAACCAACGACGTCGTTGCCGTCAACTAGTGGATCAGGAATTCCCGATCTGAACGTCTCTCCCGACGACTCAATCCCAGTTGACTCTCCTCAACCCTTTGATCTTAGTGTGGCTAACAGGCATCTCAGTAGGTTCATGGCAGCTCAGGCGAGACAGAAAAGGATTATGATGAATAGGGTTAAGAATTCCATGGTAAACAATAAACCACGTTCCTCTAGTAGATGAATTTTCCCTTCCTATTATTATTATTATTATTTTCTTATCCCATTTGTGGGTTTTTACAGTTTTGTCCTTAATTAGTCGATGCCTTGATGTGGAAGAGATTAATTCCATTCTTATGATAGAGAAGTTATCCGCCGAATATTTTGTTCGATTTGTGATGTGCCGGTGATAAATGATCTATTTGGAAATAATATATTGATATTTTTAACCTCATTCGGCTTAATATTGTTTTTACCAGCGGGGCTATAGACTATAGTACGCTTTTGTTTTGTATAGAGGAAAACTGGCAAAGTAGAAGGGTGCAAAAAATATTCAGATATGAGACACGGATGTTGACTAGGGAGGAGAGTCAATGATGAGTTGTAAATAAAATGAGGGCCTCTGCATATTGTGAAAAGGAAAAGAGGACTTGAGCTGATAATCATTATCAACAGATACTTGGGCGAGAAATGGGAAAACGGTTATTAGAACCTGGGGTCAACATCAACGGCTCCACGCCACTGATTGGCCAAGGGCATATGATCCCGCAGAAACCGGATTCCGGCACGAGTACTCGAGCAGCCACGCCTCCTCCAACACAGTGACATGTCGTGTTCCCTCTTCCTTGGGGATGAATCGGGAAAACACTATTTATCAGGCTCGGAGGCAATGATGGCTGAAAGTTGCAGCCGTCGTGGAGCACGGATCTGCACTATCAGATTCAGCTGCTTGCATTACTGTATTTATATTCGACAAATCAACGCATGAAAAATATATACCTTCTTTAATCAGATTATGGAGAGTAGATTTTAATTTGTTATTGATATCAAACTAAAGATATTATTTATTCAGAGTTATATCATATCATCAAGTTACAGTTAGAGCAGGTATTAATCTTTTAATAAGTCACACAATAATCATGAGCATAAAATATATAACTGAATCCCAAAGTGAATCCTTTCAGTCCCTGTTATATTTAGTGAAACTAGTAATTTCTAAAATAATCATTCGATTATTTAAAAAAAGGCGTGAACTAAAATATAAAATTTAATCAACTTCCAATGACCATACTGATTTTTGTAAATTATATGAAGTATGTGAATACAGTGGCACATAGTTTATAATAAATCATATTATTCACCCATTATCATAATATTATTTGCTATAAATGTAATATTTCATATAAATTATGAGTCGTTAGTATTTATAGTTATGGGATCAATAGATTAATAAATGGGGTATTCATAAAAAAAAAGATTGGTAATGGAGTAGTAATATTATAAATTATAAAAGATTTTAACTATACTTCTTGCGCATAAAAATATAATATTGTAGAGTTGTCCCGACAATAAGTGCACGTTTTCTTTTTTTCTTTGCCTAAAGAGAGGGAAGAAATCTAAAAAGATAAAAGAAAATTAAATTAGGAGGAAATTAAATCTCAAACACTCATTAATTCCTATACTTTATAAATGTGTCGCACATAAATTAAGTAGGACAAAATTTGATAAGGCATTTTTTGGTATTGCTAAGGCGTCTGTAAACTGATTTTGCTGGAACCAAATATACTGTATTTCTAGATCCCTTGAAACTCTCATTTCTTTTATCAGATTTAAGTGTAATCTCTTTGAAACTAAAGAGATAATTCAGTGTGTGCGTGTATGATACTTAACATTGTTGGGTCAAGTAGAACAGAGCATCGAGTGCAAGGGGAGAGGTAAGGACGAGTAATGTCAACACAGAGAAAAAGATGAAAGAATGAATAAAATAAAATTGTCTTACCATATTTTTTTTTTTTGTTGCCCACCCGGTTCACCGGAGCTTTGCCCCGACTACATCCGGATCCGACCCGCGTCGCGCACCTGGCTGTGGTGGGTGAGTCTCCCAACGAGGATTTTCTGCATTCTCCAAGGCTCGAACTCGAGACCTCGCTTAAGCGATACCGAGCCGCTTACCACTCGGACCAACCGGTAATTGTCTTACCATATAAAAGAGAAAAGAAAAAATTGACGAGGAGCGGCGTTTGGGGCAGAGCCCAACTTCACTTCATAAGGCCCACATTTAAATGGTCTCAGCTCATGAAAGCCTCCTACCTATCATTTAATAACTTTATAACTCATAAAAGCCTAGTACGCAGAAAATTCTCGTTGGAAAACTCACCCACTATAGTCAGATGCGCGACGCGGGTTAGATCCAGATGTAGTCGGGGCAAAGCTCCGGTGAACCGGGTGGGCAACAAAAAAAAAACTTTATGACTGAGAATAATAGATAGCTCGCCTTACCTAACATTAGTATTGTTTAAGAGAGAAAAAAAATCGCCTTACCTTTTAGATCGGGTGAATCCAGTCCCTTCTAAAAAATTTTATATAAAAAATATTATAATATTATATCAAGGAAGAGAAGAAAATCAAAATTCACATGTGCGAAGGCTCCTCGTGGTCGTGGTCTTTGGTATATCAGCTTTTGCATATCTATTGCCATTTGTTAGAAGGTTGAATTAGTTATATGATTAGTATTAATCACTAGTGTCTAGATGACCCTAATTCTATATAAAGGGTCCTAGTCTATTGGTTAAGTGAGTGGGATTATGTAATCTTCACCGTAGTGAAGGAGAGGGTAAATTGGGTCTCTCCTCAAAGTCCCCAAGTGGGGTTGATTCATCTCTCTCAAGTGAGGGTAGATTAGTGTGTAACCCAAGTGGGTTACTATGATTGTAATGAGCAGGTTGCTCAATAGTTAATACAAATGATTTTGTTAACATGATATCAAAGCAGTCATCCTTGGGTCAAAAATGTTAAAGCCTTGAGTCGATGCCCGTTCAATACTTTCTCCATTCTGTGAACAGGATGATGATGCAACCTCCTTTTGACATTTTTCTTGAGGCATGGCGTGGTGGAAATTGATCAACATCGTCGGAGTCGGAGTCCATTGCTGGAAAATTGTTTAATTGGTGGAGAGAGGATGGAGAAGAAGAAGCAGAGGTCTGCTGGGTCAAAATATTCCCTCCCGCTTCGTTAGCACTTGTTCTGTTTTCTTTCTTCTTCTTTACATTATTCTTTCTGGGAGTCTCGTCTTCGTTAAGGTCAAGAACCGTAACCGGATGTGGACTCCTCTGGGCTCTGCGTTTCACTTCTTGAATTGGTGGGTGGAGTCTTGATGTTGAGATCGAAGTGTTTATGTTTGGAAGCAATGGATCCGACCCAGTAGGACGCGAAGTCGTAAAAGATCCAATCGGGTTTTAAATATTCAAGAAACTGGGTCATGGGTTCTTGAAGGCAGTCATAAGCTTTCTTGAGAAACGGCACTACGTTGTAGGGAACATCGGTGGTGGCCTCAGCCTTATCAGGAAGGTTATGGACTTTGGGCAAGGGAATCTTGACGAATTTGAGAAGAGCGGACAAATGAGGAGGTAGTTTTGGAAGACGATCGATGTTTCTTGGGGTAGACACAAAGCCCAGCTTGCATATGATTATGTAAAGTCAATTCGACCAAGGGTTCTTCTAGCTTCCTCTCAGTGGCAAGCCGTCCAGGAATACTACCATCTTAGGGTGAGGAAAGCTATGGTGGTCTGATAAACCTTGGCGACATGGGATATAAGACACTGTCTAAATACTATCAGGATCTTATACCAGATGGATCTAGTTCTCCTGTATCATCAAATTCAAGCTGGAAAGTCGATCGGCATACACCACATTCTACAGACACTGCTGGAAAATAGGCTTTTTAAAGCCCCATTTTTAAACCGGTCACTGCGGAGACGGTTTAAAAAAAATGACCGGTGGCATTTTTGTAAATAAGATGAAATATTTACACCGGTCGTAAAATATGACCGCTGTAAAAAGTCATGACTGGTGTAAAAAGTCATGACCGGTGGCATTTTTGTAAATAAGATGAAATATTTACACCGGTCGTAAAATATGACCGGTGTAAAAAGTCATGACCGGTGTAAAAAGTCATGACCGGTGGCATTTTTGTAAATAAGATGAAATATTTACACCGGTCATAAAATATGACCGCTGTAAAAAGTCATGAGCGGTGGCATTAATTTTTTACGATTCCCTATCTTCACAAATCATATCGTCGTCCCTGGAAAAAACTAGCCAAGGGAGAACACATGGTGACAGGAAGCTCCACCTTCGTAACACACTGTCTAAAGCTCGCTGAGAAGAAGACCTAGATATGCGATGACCCATACCTGTACTCGTTGTTCTCTATTGTTGAAGTCAGTCGTTGTAATCTCTAAAGCTCACCAAAGAAGAAGATCTAGATCTGCGATGGTGGGTGTCTATTTTTTTGTTCATTTATTTCTCGATTTTGTTTAAATATATTTCTGTTCACTTTTAACTGGGTAAGTCGGAGGAATTGTGACTATGTTTCTGTGATATCTTTAATTAGGTAACGGCGTTTCTAGGTTTTTGTTTTTATATATATATTTGAGTTTTTGCCTCATTTATTTCTGGGTTCTGTTTAAATATATTTTTGTTTGCTTTTGAGCAGGTAACCAAAAGGAATTGTGACGATGTTTTTGTGATATCTTCAATTAGGTGATGATGTTTATGGGTTTTCATTTCTGCGCATATATCTAAGTTTTTGTTTCTTTCGTTTCTGGGTTCTTTAGCTTTTTCTTTCTTCCTCTTTTTTGTTCTCTGCTTGCATTTTACAGGTACCTATTCTTCTTCATCACTCTTCTCTTCCTTCAGATTTGTGACGAAGAAGAAAATAATTTCAGATCTAGAGTTTTTTTTTCTGATTTTTTTTTATTTTGACATTACTTTTTAAACCGGTTGTATGAAATAACCGATTTAAAAAAACTGATTGTTTACACCGGTCATATACAACCGGTGTAGAATATTAAACTTTTTACACGGGCTGTTTCTACACCGGATCAAAGTTCGGTGTATAAGTCCATTTTCAACCGATTTAGAAAGCCTTTTTTTCAGCCGTGAGAAGCAGATGCTGCCGAGGTGGTTGCCATCAAGGATTTTGTTTCTAGAGCTGTTGTGGCGCAATTTAGAGCCCATACTAGTCCCATCTCTGCTTTGTCTTTTGACCCTAGTGGGACACTTCTAGTTACTGCATCAATTCACGATAACAACATTAATATATTTTGAATTATGCCATCCTGCTCAAAGAATGGATCAGGTTCCCAAAGCAGTTATTGGAGTTGTTCTCATGCACATCTATACAAGCTACACCGTGGCATGACATCAGCAGTCATACAAGATATATGCATTAGTCATTACAGTCAGTGGTGTCACTTCTCAAATGCGGAGGTGCAAATAAACTCTGGGAGGATACCAATTCGGCAGAAGTCTGAGGTGTCTTTCTATGCTATTAGTCCTTTGGAGGTGAAGGAGCAGAATTTATGTGATGGTAATCAAACAAGCGGAGAGATTGAAATTGAGAAGATTCTTGTTACAGATATTGAAATAAGACAGAAAGTTTTGTTGCCTGTCTGTAATCATTTTCATGGAATTCATTCCACTTGGGGTGACAGAGGTGTTATTATGGGTAGATTCTCAAGCTCTTCATCTGATTCGCATGGGGTTGAAGAGAAGTTGTCAGAAGACGCTATAATGAACCATTCAAAGTCAATGGTTCCCAGCTCGTCTGAAAAGACTGATGGTGGCTTGTCAGCATGTTTTGCTTCATCAAATGACTTGTCTAGTAACGAGACAATTGCTTAAGTATTGATTGAAGAGGGTTTTGAAAAAAATTTTATATTATATTTTGTAAAATGAAAGTTTTTTTTGTTTAATTTACTTTACTCCTTTGTGTGTTATATTGGCAAGTTGAACACTTAAAATTAAAGGGTGTCAACTTGAGCGGGGGTGTTAGAAGGTTGAATTAGTTATGTGATTAGTGTTAATCACTAGTGTCTAGATGACCCTAATTCTATATAAAGGGTCATAGTCTATTGGTTAAGTGAGTGAGATTATGTAATCTTCACCATAGTGAAGAAGAGGGTAACTTGGGTCTATCCTCAAAGTTCCCAAGTGAAGTTGGTTCATCTCACTCAAGTGAGGGTAGATTAGTGTATAACCTAAGTGGATTACTATGATTGTAATGAGCAGGTTGTTCAATAGTTAATACAAATGATTTTGTTAACACCATTTGCCATCCGCCATGACTGCCAGAGTATACAAAATTCCGAATCCTCCCAACTAAACCCCACCTTCTCTCTACACTCTACTCTCTATTAATTTACTCCTTCACTCTCCCCAGTCGCACCCTCCTCCGATCCATCTCGTCTCTCGCACCCTCTTCTCCCATGGCTAACCCTCGGGTCTTCTTTGACATCTCCACCAACGGATCCCCTGCTGGTTGCATCGTCATGGAACTCTACGCCGACACTACCCCCCGCACCGCCGAGAACTTCCGTGCCCTTTGCACCGGCGAGAAGGGCACTGGTCGCAGCGGCAAGCCCCTCCATTACAAGGGCTCCAGTTTCCACCGCATCATCCCCGGCTTCATGTGCCAGGGTGGCGATTTCACTGCCGGAAACGGCTCCGGTGGCGAGTCCATCTATGGGTCCAAGTTTGAAGACGAGAATTTCATCAAGAAGTACACCAGTCCCGGAGTTCTATCCATGGCCAATGCTGGCCCCGGCACCAATGGATCTCAGTTCTTCATCTGTACGGCCAAGACGGAGTGGCTCGATGGCAAACACGTGGTGTTTGGGCAAGTCGTGGAGGGCATGGAGGCGGTCAAGGCGATAGAGGCTGTCGGATCTTCCTCCGGCAAAACCTCCAAGCCCGTTGTCATTGCCGACTGTGGCTAGATTTCTTGAGCCTCTCACTCCCATCCCTCCCCCTTTCCCATTCAAGATCAAATAAATCTCTCCTCAGTGTCAGCAGGCCTAGATCAGGGTTTAGGATTGTGAGCCAAATATAAGTGGCCGGCCGGCGCTTCCTGCTTCGTAGTTGGCAGTTAACGCAGCGGATCGTGAGACCAGAATATTTCATTATTGTTGTTGCTGTTGATCATCGGATAATTACTGTTTTAGGCATCAGAGATCGATGGTTTGAGTTCAAGCTATTGTTTAACGAGTGTTGTTTGGCTAACTTGATGCTGATGTGATTTCCATTCCGACGGATACCTCACAACATGCATGGCTATTAGAAAAACAAACCAGTAGCTTCATCTCATTTTTATCACGAAATTACAGACATATATGGGGCCATCATTCCCTCAAGTCAGTTATATTGAACGCCCAATATTGCCTCGCTCAATAGTTAAGCAGGACTCTTACGTACGTCTTACAGATAATATGCGAGTATATATATACCAACAAATGGATTGAGAAATTAGTTAATCTGGATTATGGACAGAGCAATAACAGCTGAGTCCCATTTTTTCCCCTTGAATTGTTCTTAATCCCAGGTTAAAAATTGATTGTTGGCATCAAGAGGAAGTAAACTTTTAAGTCTGTTTTAAAATTAAAAAGATGGAAAATAAACATAATAAGACTGAAAGACAGGCCAAATAAAGCTTAATGTGAAATTAGAGGATTAGAAATACGCTTTTGCCTAAAAATTAAAAGAGTAGGACGGTGAGAGGAGAGAATACGTACAATGCAATCATTGTGCGTAAAGCTAGGAAGATCATATCCTCTGTTGTTAATTGGCCAAATAAGCTGGAGAAAGAAAGACTAATAACATTCTATTAAAATAAAGGGCAGCACGTTTTGAGGCGATGCATTCTATTGACTTTTTATCGATATTGGCACTATGGATCAAAAATGTTTTTTTCTTTTTAAAGTTATGCATATCATATGTGATTCATAAACAGTATAATGCAATTTATAACAAAAGCGTTCATGACTCATGAGTAGTTTAATGTCTCTAAACAGTTTAACTACTTTAAAGAAAATAAAACTAATCTTGATAGCGCGTATATATATTTTTTGTCCATGGCATGTATATTTGACAATTACCAGGATTATAAAAGAAGCGTTGCATTAACTACCACTGCGGGCTATTTCGTATCAGTGATCCAGGCCAGAAATTTGTAGCTCAATCATGGCGTCTTTCAAAAAGTTTCCGTGTCATACTGTCCATTCCATCCAATGATTAAATAAAAATGAAACATTTCTATGAAAGGTTGACTTGGAGGATAAATATTGGTTTTCTTTGGGGCAATTGAGGGTAAACATAGTGCTCCAGCTGAGAAGTTTAAACAAGTGTTCATGTTTACGTTACCATTCCATTATTACTATTTACTAAATATGATTTTTTTTTAAATTATTGCATAATCTCCAAAACGATGGATCACCTTCACCTCTATTGTTCCTTAATTATTTCCCTCCAAAATCCCAGCTCTAGGATACGATCACTTTGTTAATTAGTAGTATTAAATATTTGGAATCTTAACCAATGAATATTTAACTTCAAAGGCTGGGCTTTATCGATCCTCTAATTAAGATTAATTTAAGTTGGTTTTGTAACGTAAAAAAATGTTTTTATGCAATCAGCAATCAGGTTAGCTTATTAGCTATATTTATGGTACATTTGTCAGTAATAAAAATATGAATATAGTTATGATCCTCTACATTCGGTCTTTTTAATATATTTATTTATATATATTTTTCCTGCTATATTTGAAAGAAAAGTATTTATTAAATACTTTTGAAACAAATGTGTACTTTCAAATAAGGCTCTGTAAATCTCCAAAGTCCAAATCCCCAACTCATTATTTCAATATTTCTCCCGGGGAAATCACATAGTCAACGAAATTTGTAAAAATATCTACAAAACACTTTCTAAAACAAAACTTTTTTTTTTGCCAACAAAACAAAAGTACCGGTATTTATTACTCTTTCAATAACTATACGTTTAACCTAAAAAAATTTAAAAAAGAACAACTAAGAGAGAGCGGGAAAAAAACGTGGCAAATGAACAAAATTGGAAGGTAGGCAGGACTGGGTTTATGCTGCGCGCTCAAGTTTCTCTCTTTCATACGCAGTCCATGATGGCTCAGGAAGCCCAGAGTCGTCGGTTGGCACATTTCTCTTCATCGGGTCAATCCTCCCTGCCACGAAATTTCCTCTCATTCCCATTTGCTCGTTTCTTTTTAATTTTGTTCCCTTCTTTTTCTTTCTGTTTTAATTAATTGCCTACAAATGCATTCTTATGACTATCGTCGACTCACCCATCCCTCAGTCAAACCCGAGAATCGTACTATTCTACCCCTTTTTTAGCTGGTCAATTCTTGTGTTCCTATTCTTTCTCACTCATATGATCCTTGTTTTCTGTTCTACTACTTTGGCTTTGGTATTGGAGCTGGATACTCCCCGCAATTAGGTATATTCTGAAATTCTTGGACACTGTTATGATTTCTGAATTCTTCAATCCTAGTAGGTAGGGTTTTCTTTGGCGGCTTATCAGGATTTTCAGGGGGGGGGGAGGGAGACAAGAAGAAGCATTAGGTGCCATTATTTGAACCCAGCTTGGCGAAACCGAACGTCTCGCATTTAGACCCAGTTAATTAATTTTATAATATTATTTCAGTTTTGCTTGGCTATTTTCCTGGAGCCATAGCTTCCAATTCAAAATTTCCATCCTCGTGTCAATTAGTATATGTGCTGAATTTGTGCAGGCATTGGATTTTTCATCGGCTCACAGAGAGCATAATGGGAGCCGTTTGCTCGGCCGGGACGGTTGAGAGAAACGAAGAATTTGGAAGGAAGAATTTGGGGTTTTCCGGCAAACTAAAGAAGGAAAAGAGTCTTAATAAGCGGGAAGGGGTATCCTCTCCGGCGTCCAGCAAGAAAGATCATGGAAAAAGGCAAAACAAGAGAGACTCTGATGAGCTACAGTTGTCGTTTTCCAGTGAACTGAAGTCATCGACTCCAACTGGAACAGGGGCATGGAAGGTACGTTTCACGTAGTGGTCATCATGAGCGGTCTGCGATATATAGTTTCGAAGTGCTTATTATCACCGCTAGTCAATGTTTTTCTGGAATTTAGAAAAAAACTATGAATTCTTCATTATGTAACCAGCTTAATTTGGATTATTATGGTTAGAAAATGTATGCACTTAATTGTTTTTTCAAATCTAGTTTATTAATTTATTTCACTTATTGGGATGTAATTTTATGCAATACAAAACATGCTTCAATCATGTTGATAGATGACTAAATCTGGGAGCCGATTGAATACCCCGGAAATAATTCATTTGTATCTATGTTCTGATGGTTCATATATATATATATATATATATATATATATATATATATATATATTACCCTATTCAAGCAACAGTCTGCTCATTTCTCAGTGGTGGCTAACTGAATTTGTCAAGCTACGGAGAGGGATAGTTTGTTTGTTTTTCTTTTTCCTTTTTGCCTTTAAGAAATAAGATCCAGTGGTGGCACATCGGATTATTTAGACGAACTCCAGCCTTCATATATCATTTCTTACTTGATGAATGAAGTTTCTTCATTTCATAGGTCACCCAGAGAGGCTCCTTTTTGGGGAAAGCAGGCGAGAGGGCAGTAGAAGTTATTGACTCACTTGGAAGTAGCATGCCAAAAATGAATACCAGCACCGGGTTTTCCTCTAGCATTGCTTCTAGAGGGAATAAAATATCTATATTGGCGTTTGAAGTAGCTAATACAATAACCAAAGGAGCAATTTTGTTTCAGTCACTTTCAGAAGAGAACATTCAGATCCTTAAAAATGAGATTTTACAATCTGAAGGGTTGCAACATCTAGTTTCCACTGATATGAGGGAGTTATTAAGTCTCGCTGAAGCTGACAAAAGGTTATTGCTTGTTCAGAGAATAGCATTTTCCCCTAGGAGCTTAAATTGCTTATATGCCTTTTTCGCAATTTTGTTTTCCCGTGTTCTATTTCTCTGATTTTTTGGGGGTATTCATAGGGAAGAATTTAATGTTTTCTCACGGGAAGTAGCTAGATTTGGGGATGCATGTAAGGACCCCCAATGGCACAACCTAGATCGATATTTCTCAAGGTGAGATTACTTTTATTGGATAACTTATGACAATTATTTTCTGACTCGCTTTGATTTAATTCTTAAATGACTTCAAATATATCAGATTAGATTTGGATGCCTTCGGTGACAAACAATCTAGGGCAGAGGCAGAAAAGACAATGCAGGAGTTGACCAGTCTAGCTCAGTATACTGCTGTAAGCTCATTTTATGTATCTGCTATTAATAAGATACAGTTGTAATTATGTTCCTTGAAGAGTATGGCCATCTGATTCTTGTATGCTTTTGCTAATCAACTAGTAGTTCCTATTTGAAAGAACTAACTCCCCTCCATTCTCAATAGGAATTATACCATGAATTCAATGCATTTGACCGGTTTGAACAAGATTATCGCCAAAAGATTAAGGAAATGGAGTCCCTAAATCTTCCTCTGAAAGGTCAGAAACAACAAGAATGTTTGCTCGATTTGTTCCCTTGACTTTCTATATCTTTGCCATTGATGATTTTAGATCTAATCATGCTTTAGGATTATGATTTTCTATTTATATTTAACAGTAAGGTGACAAAATTTATACTGTAAGCATACTATCTTGGAATCAAGAAATGGTTTCGGATAATCACTGCTGATTGTTTATCCAAAAAGATATACTATTCCCTGGGCACCCAGAAATTGTAATGTTTTGCCGGGGAGAGTAATTCATGTTATCACTGCTGATTGAGGGTCACCTTCTATGTCATTGCAGGGGAAAGTCTCACAATTTTTCAGAGTGAGCTCAAGCATCAGAAAAAGATTGTTAGGAGCTTGCAAAACAAGTCTCTGTGGTCTCGAAGTTTGGAGGGGGTATATTTTTAAATCATATATAAATTTTAGGAATCTGTAGGAAATAGTATTTCCTAATTTTATTTATATTTTTTCTTGAATAAAGCTATTGCGGGCATTTCCCTGCGTAAATGAAGTATTCATTGATATTTCATATCTGTTTTGGAATTTAAATTTTTATTTCTATTTACACTTTAGCAAGCTTATTGTCTTATTCTGTTTTTCTTTTTTCAGATAGTTGAAAAGCTCGTTGATATTGTGATCTATATGCATCAAGCAATCTCTGAGTTACTTGGAAATCATGGTATGGGATCACATCTCACATGCATCTCCACATATAATGAGAAATTAACAACATTTCCCATCTTCCTACACGGAAGGGCCTAGTTAGATTAGACTTTGCAGTTTTAACTTGCTTTATCAATTAACTGCCTCCTCTTGGAATGGCAAGATTCTCCATAAAGAGAATTCTTGTATATTTGGCCATATAAAACGCTTTTCATGTTATTTAGAATGAAGCAACATTTTCCTCTGTGTGAGCTTGCATGAAATGAGAGACACCGTCTGTGCATTCACTGGAGGAAACTCATGGATTAAAAAAAACTTTCTGCTTCCTAATTCCACAAAATTTCTTTGTGGAGGCTCACAAAGGTGTCTTTATGACCTCTCATTTTTTGACAAGAACAATGTTACACTGGTCCTACATGATTAACCCATGCTCTGTTCCTGTCTACAGATTATTCTTTTGAAGATAAGTTCATCGTATGGCATACTCTTAAATTTTCTATGAAAAATGTGAATTTATGGCAGGTGCATCTGTTGCTGCTGTCAATAATGGTAAGGGCCATCAAAGACTAGGTGATGCTGGTTTTGCGCTGCACTATGCTAATATTACCAGTCAGATAAATATGATTGTAAGTTTTTGGTGGAGGAAAATATGTACTTCTACTGTGTAATGTGATGCATGCTAATATAGTTGGTAGAAACCTTAATAAAAAGTTGATTCTATTAGGCATCTCGTCCAACGTTTGTTCAGCCTAATATGAGGTACACGTTATATCACGCGTTACCCAATAATATCAAGGCCTCTCTTCCATCCCGGTTGCAAATGATTGATACCAAGAAGGAGGTATGTCCTCCCTAAGTTTGATTAATTTGTTTCTTTTGTCTTACATGCTTTCAAATGGATTTTCCCCCTTTCCTGGTTGGAATATGCTAAGTGTCTATTATCTGCAGATCTCCATCACTCAGGTCAAAGCCGAAATTGACAAAACACTTCAATGGCTTGTTCCACTTGCTACAAATACGACCAAGTAAGATATGGAAGATTTTTGTTTGAAAAATCCACTTTTTCTATTCTTTACTTAAGGTACTACGCTTGCTTTAATTTATTTGGTGAGAAAAAATTGGATGTCCTGGCATTTGATATTTTCTTGCTTTGCTATTGGTTCAGAGCACATCAAGGTTTTGGATGGATTGGCGAATGGGCAAATAAAAGGTTGGTTATGAGTCCTTGACCTATGCATGTAAGATCGTGTGAACAACGATTGGGAATTGAGCTTATTGTGTTATTGTGTACAGTCATGACTTTGGAGATGATCCAGCCAAACAAAGTAACATAATCCGCCTCCAGACACTTCACTACGCGGATAACCAGAAGATAGATGTTCACCTTCTTGAATTATTAACGCTGCTGCATCAGTTGATGAGCACCGGAAGATATAGACACGATGCCATGAAGCCAATGGCGAATCGATCTCCACCGAAGGGGCTTGATTTTGAGTCGAAATTACAGCATTGGGTATCTATAGACGGTAGTAGGAAAACGGTGGGAATAAAATTATCAGAAGAGGAGATGAGTTTGTTAGACGAGGTGATGGTGAGGAAGAGGACTCCAGGAGTTAGCAGAAGTGAGGATTTAGCGTTGGCCAAGAGAAAAGAAGGTGTAGGCAGAGGTTGGCGCTCCAGCAGGAGTGTTGGAAGTTCGCCCAATAATGACTCGGACATCAGACTGCGCTGGGACCTCCACAACTCTACATGTTTGGATGTTTTGGACGGCTTGACATATTGACCAAATTCTTTCTAGCTAATATTGTTTATTCCTGCATATAATCTCTATATAGGTATATTTATCAATGTCCACAATTTTTTTTCCAGGGAATAGTTTGAATAGGTTATACTAAAACTATACATGTTTCCCCCTCTAAATAGGCTAGTTTTCTCAATATAATATATAATCTTTTTTCCCGATTTAGTAGTTTACTTGTTCATTTTCCATGTAATTGGTCTCCATATCAATCTGAGTTGGGCACCTTGGCAGCATTATTACGATATGCATTTGTCTATTTATAATATCTCAATTTTTATTATTATATTTAAATACAATAAAAAATATTTATTAATAATTTAAAAATATTGTCTAATTAAATTATTATAATTTAGTATTTTTATTATTTTTAATAAAATATTATATCTAGATTATCCTACTATTATCTTATTTAAAATTTTATTATTTAATTGTTATTATTAGTTAAAAATTTATTAGGATTTATCTTATTTAAAATTTTATTATTTAATTGTTATTATTAGTTATGAATTTATTAGTATATAGATTCAGAATTATATGCAGTTAAATTTTAAAAATATAGTTTAAATTTTAAATTACAACATCTGATAGAATTTTGGTAAAGATAATAATAATATACTATATCTTTAATTAAATATACATATAGTAATATACATATTTATTCTATAATGATAATATAGTTTAAATTTTAAATTATGATATCTGATAAGATTTTGAGAAATATAATAATAATACTAAAAAATAATACGATAAAATTAGATAAAATTGAAATTTTAACCCTTACCAATTATATATGAATACCATAAGTCTAGTCCTTAACTATCATTTTTATCTAGTTTCTCTTTTCACTCCTATTAGATTATGATTAAGGTTTTAGAGTAACTTTTATTAAAGCATCATATTGTTTGTGATTAATATTGTTATACATGGGGCCACTAGATTATTCCTTGCTTTGGTTAGGAGTAATCACTTTTTACTCATTGTGTGTGTTAATATTATATTTGTGAGTAATTTGATATATATATATATATAAATTTATTGATATTGATATGATTGTATTGAGAAAACTTGTTTGATTATTTTTATTAAAAATAGTCTTGTGGGACTTAAAATTTAATTTAAAAAATTTGAGTTGAGATTATAAACTTATTATATCGTTATATTGAAATTTGAAGAAAGTTATTATCTTGAGAAAAATCCTTTTTTGATATTTATCAAGTTATTGAGATTTTGATTATGATTATTTTAAGAATTATGCATTGAAATAGATAATGATAAAGTTATATTTCTACCACGTGGTATAACTTCCATTGGAGTTTAATGTTTGGCTTTTATCCTACTAATTTATCGAAGGATGTGCCACACCTATTTATCGAAGGGTTACGACATCCCCACTTGTTTATCAAGGGGAATGAACCTATAGTCTAGTCAGGTGCTCTGTGAATTTTGGCATATCTATACCACTTGATCGGTTAGCTGGTAGAGTGGTCAGTTATCACTAGCCCATAAATTCGGTTGGCAGGAATAAGGCGATTTGGTTAGATTGAATGGAGGAATTTGGGTGGGTTCTATATTTAAATTTATTATGATAATATATTATTTTCTATATATTATACTTTGTGATATCCCACTTGACACTTCATGAGCACATATTAGTATGTATGATGACTCTGGTTACTGAGACGTTTGTCTCACCCTATTTTTATTAATATTTTTCATATGATAGTCTCATCTTAGGACTCCAGGAAAAACTTCAGAGGTTTAATTAAAACTATATTAATTGTATATCCTTTTTTTTAAATGTATATGTATAATACTTGTATATTGCTACAGTATGTTTTATAATGCATACTTTAATATTATATTAATTATTTGAATTTTAAGAATTTTTTTTATAACCACGGTAGAGTTTCTTTTAAATTTTAGTAAAACTCTTCTCTACTATGATTAGCTCTTTTGAAATAAATTAAATTAATTTATAATATTATTTTTAAATTATATTGGGTATAAAATAAGTCAAAATAATTAATAATAGTTATATTTTAGAAGGATTTTACACTATTAATTGATACTATAATATAATGGCAAAAGATAAAATAGATTGTGCATGTTTGAAAGACACCAAAATCTTGATTTTAAAAGGATTTTTGGCCCAAACTTTATTTTAGATAA
This sequence comes from Leucaena leucocephala, assembly GCA_037074615.1. Lineage (NCBI taxonomy): Eukaryota > Viridiplantae > Streptophyta > Magnoliopsida > Fabales > Fabaceae > Leucaena > Leucaena leucocephala. The sequence goes on from CM073541.1 coordinate 24,326,633, forward strand.
ATTTTTAAAATAAGTAACCATATTTATCTAAAATGGCTTTTAAATTAAATTATGATTTAAAATCATAGTTTTGGATAAACTATTGGGAATAGTTTCTGAAACAGTAAAATGACTTATAAACTACCTAATTATTATTCTATCCTTCTTTTTTTACATCCACTTTCCTCTCTCTTCTTTATGCGCATGTCTTCTCTCCACTGCCATTTCTCGTCGTCACTGGAGGAGGAAGTAGAAGTCGCTGGTGCTCGTCCTCTCTGTCATCTCCATCCTCTTCCGTTAATCATCATTGCCAGTCCTTCTCCTCGTCGCCAGAGAGATAGTTGAATACGCAGATGAAGAGAGAGATATCTAGTGGTGAGAATATGAGAGAGAGAGAAGGGGACAAGATGCAGATGAGAGAGAAGGAGAAGATGTTGCATAGTGGAAACGCATATGAGATGCGATAGTGATGATATTTTTTTTATTTCATATTTTTTATAATAATTTATCAATTATAAAAGATATTCTGATAATAATTATTCAAATACTGATATATACATAATCATTATTTTTCTATGAGCTCCTCTTAAATTTTTTTTTAAAAAAATATCTAAAAATATTTTTCTAAAAGTTTATTTAAACGGTCTATTGTTGATTAAGAAAAATTAAGTGGATTGGTTGAAACTTGAAATTCAAGTTCCAACAGGAGGTTGGAATATTTGAGGAGTCAAAGGCCGCCCTCGCGGGCCTTTCTGTTTTCAAAGACCGGTTGTACTTCTCCTTCACGGACAGTAATACCCGAGAATTTAACTTGCTTGCCTTTTCTAATTCCTAGCTTTCTACCAAAAAAAAAAATCCTAGCTTGTTTTTAATATTTTGTCTTGACACATTTTTCTTCCGATCCGCTACAAGGACAGTAACTTGCACCAAAGCTTCCAAGCTTGCTCATGCATTGCTATGGATTCATTGCCTCTCAGTGAAATCCAGATATTGAGACTGGTTGAATAGGTGTTTAACTTGTGAAATGGAAGTTTGATTGAAAAGGAGAACCCTCCTAGTTTCTGGCCATGCATGCCAAACTCCATGTGGGTGTGAGTGCGGACCAATATTCTTGCCATGCTTGTTCATTTATGGGGGGGTTTTTACTTGTTTAGAGAGGAGGGGTAAAAAAAACGGAAGTTTTTGACGTTTTAATGGAAATATGCTGCAAAAGTAGTTACCTATTGAGTGCCTGTTTGGCACCACGTTTTAAAATGGATTATGGGGCCAAATCTCGGTTTAAATTTTTTTTACACAAACAGCAATTTTTGTTATATGCAGCTACTGAAAATAGTTTTTTCTTTGAAACCTAGGTTTTGGATTATCCAATTACTATTATACCCTTACTTTTTCTTACACCTTCTCTCCTCTCTTTTCTCTATTATCTCTCCTCTCTCCTCTCTACACTCTCTCCTCTCTCCTCTTTCTTCTCTATCATCTTTTATCTCTCTTACTTTTAATCATATCATACCATTTTTAGTAATTTACCAATATAAAAAGTGATTCTACTACTAATCATCCAAATATTTTTATTTCCAAAATCTATTCTTCCTAAAATCTATTATACCCAAAATCTATTCTCCAGAATCTATTCCTCCCATAATCTATTTTTTAAAAGCTAATCCAAACACACCATGAGACAGCTCGTGCCGTAGAAAAGAGAAAGCCAAGGTAAATTATTAGTATCTTATGTTTAAAAGGCTGCGGCCCGTCTTTTTTTGGACGGAAGAAAGGGCCTGTTCTGGATGGTAATGAATTCGTTTGTTCTATGCATCATGTGAAGGGGAAGCTTTCGTGTTCTCTTGGAGTACGAGACTGTTGTTGGATTTTATGAACGAGTCTTAAATTCCTTTGTAGACTAAAACAATCCAGTTTTCTAATAGGGGCTCTTTCCTTTTAAGCATAACCTCAAATAATGCCAACGAATCATGCACAAAGATTATAGAACTCAAACACTAACTCTGGACACTATTAGGACGGCGAATAAGATATTTTGAAGTCACTTTCTTATTAGTCAGGACATTACGCTTTTGACACATCAAGGTACAGGTGCTCTGTCTGTCTGTCTCTCTCTCTCTCTCTCTCTATTGCCCTCGTGTTCTACTCATGAAGATATTTCCTGATTCCTAATTTAAAACCCATTGAAGCCGACGTTTCAGTTAATTATATGTACGAGTATACCCTGTTTCAAATATACTGAGTTTTGAAGAGAAGATAAAGGCTGCCAAACGGGGCAATTATAAACGATAGTACAAGTGAGAGGAGAGCGACCCAATTGAGAAGCAGCCACTTGAGAAACACAGATATCAGCAGCTATCAAATATCAATCCCCACGCCCCCTAACAGCAGAGATATTTTAATCAATTACTAATCCTCATGTTGGACTCGCTTACTTTTCAACGCCAGTGGGGGTATGGATAATGTTTAGAATTGAATACGCAGAAACGGTTGATCCAACCAATTTCGCCACCAGCTTGCAGGGAGTGGGTGTTAATTTGGATTGTGACAGGAACCCGCAGATGAAGGAGTCCCAGGATCATTATTTAGAATTTAGTCAGGAGAGGTGTACATAAAATAAATAAAACGTGTACGAATTGAGAAGCTGCCCAACTTAGACCCAATTTGCTTCTCAGTTAATTACCAGCTTCCCCCATGTGGGCTCCACGCTTCCCCTGTTCTCCTTAATCACAACATTTTCAGAGCCTTCGTGGCGCATCTGGCATCCCCTGCACATTTTTTCCCCGCGCCGCCGATTTTATAATAATTTTAACACAACAATATTAATTACCACTGCTCTTTTTTCGTAGTGTTCCTACATTATCCATACAATGCATTCACCCGCTCTAAATGTTGTAATGCCGTTGTGGGCAATTTTTCTTAGTCAAGAGACTAAATTGAAATTGATTTGAATGATGGTACTAACAAAAGGGGCACACCCCAGAGTAAAAGGGGTGCCACCCTGGAATTCTATCTAGGCCCTAGTAACTTACATCAAAGATAATGACTTTCTTAAAAAAGGTGTCCGATATCTGCGACAGAGTACAGTTTACAGCCATAATTGGTTCCATGGAAGCGACCGTTGCCTGTCCTGCACCTTCCATTTTGCACATCTGGATGCTCTGTTTTGATCCATATATTATAGGAACGAGCTCATAAGAGATTATGGTATTTTAGATGAAAAAATCTTTCTTCATTTCTAACTGCGATGTTGCCCCTGTAACATCTGATGACGATGGCTATGAATTTTATCTCCTAATGTTAGTCCCTTGTTCAGTAAACGCGAAATGATTTCTCCTGTTTTCTCGCAATTAGGTTTTCGAGCATACTTCTTGTTATAAAAAGAGGACCACAGTAAAAATAAGAGAAGACCGTTACTCGACCAGGCTACTGAGGCTGGCACCAAGCAGGCTTCAACTGCAGACGTCTGACTCACTCGGGTTTCAGATGGGCCCACCAGCTATTCTAATATTTCCATGGCTCAGCACTTGGAATAGATGACAAGATTAATTAATTTACAAATAAAAGGGTTAGCTTTGTTAATCAAAAAGGAGAAAAAAAGATTTAACTGTGTTGTTTTCTCATGCCAATTTTTTTTCAAAAAATCGAATACACGTCACAGGCCAGAAAATACAAAAAGAAAAAAGGAAAAAGCTGAATCAAACAACGCAACCCCAGTAGCAAGAACCAACTACCACCCCTCGTCTATAAATACACGCCCCACCTCGCTCGTCTATTTTTCATATCTTCTTCTCCTCTTCTACCCCTCCCTCTTCTTCATTATTTATTTCTAACTGGCACCGCCCTTCGTCTCCGTCGATTTCAGGATGGGCCTTCTTACATTATTGTTTTCATTCTTATTAACCCTTCATATATCGGCATCAGGTAATGAAACTTGAACTGTGAAGAATCGTGATCCAAGGTGAAATGATAATCTTAGCTGTATTTGCCAGATTCTAAAGTTACCGGGTCTAATGTATTTGTGGTATATATATATACTACTTGCAGGAGTAATTTCAACTACATTCACAATAGTTAACAAATGCGATTACATGATATGGCCGGGCATTCTATCCAACGCCGGAGTTACGCCTCTTCCAATTACCGGTTTCGTTCTGCAAACGGGTGAGTCCAAGACGATCTCTGCCCCTACCTCTTGGGGAGGTCGCTTCTGGGGTCGAACTCTCTGCTCCCAAGATTCCAGCGACAAGTTCTCCTGCGTCACGGGGGATTGCGGCTCGGGCAAGCTGGAGTGCGCCGGCAATGGAGCGACACCACCCACCACGCTGGCAGAATTCACTCTGAACGGTGCTGGCGGCCTTGATTTCTTCGACGTCAGCTTGGTCGACGGTTACAACGTGCCTATGCTGGTCGTCCCTCAAGGGGGCTCGGGTGGCAACTGCTCCAGCACGGGTTGCGTTGTGGATCTGAATGGCGCGTGTCCGTCAGAGCTCAAGGTCGCGAGCGTGGATGGGAAACGGGGGGTGGCGTGCAAGAGCGCCTGCGAAGCATTCGGCTCCCCGGAGTACTGCTGCAGCGGTGCGTATGGCACGCCAGATACCTGCAAGCCATCTTCCTACTCGGAGATATTCAAAAGCGCCTGCCCACGTGCCTACAGCTACGCGTATGACGATAAGACGAGCACATTTACGTGTGCCTCCGCAGATTATACCATTACTTTTTGTCCGACCCCTAATACGAGGTTAGATTTATGATCGTAGTTGCTGCTATCTTTTTTAACATGTTTTGTCGTTGGATGGGGTCAAAAACATACGTTGCTGTGCAGTCAGAAAGCATCGGAAGGAGGGCAAGACCCGAGGAGCACGCCAGCATCACCGTCATCAATGAGTAACAGCACAATTGTGTACGAAGGACAGAGCGAAATATCAAGGGGCACCCACTTGTTCAAATTCGGGCCCATTGCTAGAGTGGCAGTGACCGTTTGGCTTTTTAGCCTCCTCATATGACTCTGACGAGGACCCTACCTAATTGCTTGGCCCAGTGCGGGCCCGCATCTGACGAGGACGTGACACGCGTTCCACCCAACGTGCGTCTCTCATGGGTGCCGACCACGCGAAGTTGCTTTGGGTGGGGGCGGACAGAGAAGAAAGGAAGTGGCGGCAAATGAGCCGCATTTTTTGTGTTTTCCATTTTCTATCCATATAGAATAATAGGAGAGTATTATTTAGTTTAGGATTCTTTTGGATTGGGGCCGATGGGATTCGGATTCCTTTTTTCAATTTATACAAAGGGATGGATTCGGATTTTACTCCGTCAATACTCCCATATTTGCACTCCGATTATAGTATACGCTTTCTTTGTCTGTGTTTTCCAATAAAAGAATGTATTGAGGATGGGGGAACAGGGGATCGGATAATATAAAATAAACTCACTCACTCCCGAAAACGGGAAATAAACCGAGAAGGATGGAGCAATGTACGTACTAGAATCAGAACAGAGCCAAATTGGAACATGATGAGTACATCATGACGCTATAGCACAAAGTGGCGTGCAGCCATCGTCTTCGTCTCTAAACTTCCCTCGTAGTATGTTTGATGAAATATAATATTTATCGGATTGTCTATTGTTTAAGCGATGCCACTTCAGGGGTGGCCAGTTAGATATTAGACATAGCTGAGCACGCCTATTTAAACTCTTGTTGTGGAAAGGGGAAAAGAAAGAAATGAATCAGCGGAGAAGGATTAAAAATATTGTTTTGTGGGGGGGGGGGGTCGGAGTCGGGAATAGGAAAGGGACGTAAAGCAGGCATCTATTTCAAATCATAGTTGTGTCTGTGCTGTCTGAGTATGGTCAAATTTTAAGCCTCGCCCAAAGTCAAAGGCAAGTTCACATTACATATGAGGAATTAAGAGAATCAAAATAAAATATGATGTCCTGCTGGTATATATACAGTGTTGCTGTAGGCAGTTGGTGCTAGTTGTGCCATGAGGAGTAACGTAGCGACAAGAGCCGCCACATATGGATGGATGACAGTGCACACCAAACAAACAGCGTCGATCCGACTTCGACTTGTGTCATCCTGCGTTGAATATGCCCACACACATAGATGCGTCCGCCGCCCCCGTAGGGTCAGATAGATGCCCATGGTTGACCATTTGCTTGTGCTTATGCTTATTTAATCTATCCCACTTTTACCTCAGCTATTAATGATTCCTTTACCAAACCCCACTTCATTTATTCTTTTCACTTTTCCAAACCGAATCAATCCAATTCCTCAATCCTGAAAAACGCCACCCATGATCTATGCATGCATGCCACCCTCATCGAGGATATATACATCTAACGGATCCCACGTATATATATTATGGAAGCGCTGCTGGCCAAAACCTTAAACAGAAGCCTCTCCAAGTGGGGCATACTTAGGACTTTACATATCCATGGGCGACAACTAACACCTGCATACTCCCCACTGAATGCCCATTTTCATAAAAAAAAAGAGAGAGAGAGTTTTGTTGAAGCGTATTTATTAAAAAGAAATACAGTACAGAACAAAACAAATTGTCAACAGGGTTATCACCCTTCACCTTATATAATGCTGACGTTTTATCACGTACTGTGACATTTTAACAGTGCCTTCGGCTTCCAGTCAACTACATTAAGTACATTTCCACCCAAATAGTAGGGTTGGAAATGACATTCAAGCCGTCGACCGGCCTGTTTTCCCTACGTTTTACATAAGTCTAAGCTTGAAAAATTGGGATAAAAATGGCAAACGGCCTTACAATCACCGCCTAAAACAGGTTGAGCCTGGGCTAGCCCAACGACCCTTTTCACTTTGCTTTTTTCTTTTAATAACACAATTTTTCGACTTGACCGATCTAAACCTACTTCTAAAGGGTTAAATATTTAATTTGAATGACGAGGATGGGAATTGAAAAATATTTGATTTTGCATTTGCAATTTAGATACTTACTTTCCGCTATTTCCCAGCACAAGGGCACGACGCGTGGCATTGAAGTTTTGTGCTCGTACCATATTGGTCAACGAGTATACCCAATCAGACCCGGATTTATCATCCAAAACTATATCCAGCACAACAAGAACTAGGATAAATGAGATAAGATCAGGTTTAACTCATTATGTCAGGCGAGATCGGCCTCAAGTTAATATAGAAGACTGAGTAGTTCAATCCAACCTGATAAATATATGTATTATTATATTATATTATCTATATATTATAAGTATTAAGTTTGGACAATGCCTTGTTATATAAAAAGAGAAAGATTGGACAAGGCCAATTGGACTATGAACCTAATCCAGTCTATCCAACCCGGTGGATGTCGGGTTTTTTGTTTAGTTGAACTGGGCTTCTAGCTTGAATGACTAGCCCAAAAAATATACCAGACTAGATTACGAGCTAATGCCGTATCCAACTCAGACCGATCTTTGTACAGCCCTAGTTGTCTTATTCTTTTTTTCCTTATTCACCGCATGCTATTGCTTGTCTCTTGTACTCGGCTTTGATTTGAGTCTTACACTATTATAAAATAGACTTTTTAAAGCTCAATTTTTAAACTGATTCTTATAAAAACGATTTAAAGAAATAAGCGGTGATATTTTTATAAATAAAAGTAAAATATTTACACCTAATATGCACATGACCGGTATAAAAGATAAAATATTCTACATCTGATAGAATAACATATGGTATAGAGTGTCATTACTATTAAAAATCTAACAAAAAGCCTTAGTTTTTTGCGCTTTCCTATCTTCACAAATTACATTGTCATCTACGAAGAAAACCAAATAATAGAGAACATATGGTGACAGGAAACTCCGTCTTCGTAACACACCATTTAAAGCTCATCGAAGAAGACCTAGATATACAATAACCCATACATGTTCTCTTCGTTCTCTATTGTTGAAGTCTGTTGTTCTCGCCTTTAAAGCTCATCAAAGAAGAAGACCTAGATCTGTGATGGTGAGTATCTATTTTTTTATTTCGTTCTTTCTGGGTTTTGTTTAAATATATTTCTGTTCACTTTTGACTAAGCAAGTCAGAGGAATTGTGACGGTGTTTCTGTGATGTCTTCAATTAGGTGACGACATTTCTAGGTTTTCATCTCTGTGTATATATTTGGGTTTTTGTTTCATTCATTTATGTATTCTGTTTAAATATATTTTTGTTTACTTTTGAGCAGGTAACCCGAAGGAATTGTGATGTCTTCAATTAGGTGATGATGTTTATGGTTTTTTGTTTCTGTGTATATATCTGAGTTTTCATTTTTTTCGTTTATGGGTTCTCTGGCTTTTTCTTTCTTCCTCTTTTTTTTTCTCTACTTGCGTTTTATAAGTACCTATTATTCTTCATCACTCTCCTCCTCCTTCAAATTTGTGACGAATAAGAAAATAATTTTGGTGCTTTAATGGGAAAACTGGTTTAGAAACTTCTCTGATTTGAACATAGAGATTTTCGATTCATTTTTTTTATATTACTTTTTAAACCAGTTGTATGGAATAATCGGTTTAAAAAAGTTAATTTTTTACACCAGTCGTATACAACCGGTGTAGAATATCAGACTTTTTACACGGACTATTTTTACACCGAACCAAGATCCGGTTTAAAAAATTTATTTTCTAGCAGTGTTATTTGGGTAAAACTGAAATTCATGCTCCTTTTAAGATCGTTCCGCTTCCTTTTTAGTCTGCTTCCTATGGGTCCCGTCGCTTACTTAGGAGGAGAAGTTAGAGAAGCATCTCCCTGGCCAGTTGGAGTTGAGAAAGGGCTTGCCCTCAAGGACTCCAGCCTTATAGGTGGGAAGAAAAACAATAGAGCCTGGATAACTAGATTGGTTAATTGCGTTGCTGCTTCAATTGTTTCGAAATCAGCACCTCTCCATCATTCTTAAAATCATCTGCATGCTAGCAATTGTATGGGAAGCTGGGAACATAGCATTACATAATGGTATTTGGGTAAGCCCCTGTACTCTCTTGGGAGAGATTAATGGAATTCTTAATCTTTCATCTATGGCTTTTTCAAAATCTATCAGTCATCAAATTCAAATGCAACACCTAGGGGTTTACCTTGTTATTCAATCTATGTGGATGGGACATCTTCCTACATAAATTTAAGAAATCCAGATTTCATTGCTGTCAAAGCTATATAACTTTCAAGGATATTCATCCCTCATTGAATTCATTTGGAAGAACCAAGCTACACCTGGCATTACCTTTATTGGTTAAATGTTTCCGTGCTTCCCTTGTATGGACTTACAAATCGAATCTCATGCTTGACTACTCGAGATTACACCTTAATGTTAATTGCGTTGGTACTAGATTTATTGACTTTGCAAGGGATTCGAGTAGGATGTCTTCAATACCTTAGAAAGAAGTCCTCTCTTTGATCCAGGATTTTCCTTCTTCTGTAATTCATGTTATATCTCCTGACTCTCATTCTAAGACTTTTACTAGTGTTGTATAAGACTCTTATTATTTAATATCATTGTCTTTTTATATATATTAAAAAAAATCTTGCGCCCTCATACGGACTATTAAAGTGGGTCCTCTTATAAAAGTGGTCAACAAGTGAGCATTCAGCTTGTAAAAAAGCATAAAAAGAGGCCATTACCTAAATAAACAACAAAATTATCAGAAGTGGGATCTGAACCCACACCCTCTAACGAGGACCAGAACTTGAGTCTGGCACTTTAGATAACTCGGCCATCCTAACTTGACGTTTCTTTTTGGAATCAAAATATAATTCATTCTAAATTATAATCTTCCTTTATTCTCCCCCGCAAGTAAGCAACCACGTCGGATTTAATCTTAAACCATGCCCTCTTGTTATGAGACAAAACAAAATAGAAAACTACCACCGGTGGGAAGAAATGGTTTTAGACCGAGGTCTTCCATTTGCATCATTAAATGTTATCGTAGAATTTTACATTAATACACGAGCTTCTCTGGATTTCATGTCCATCAGAGAAGTTTGATTAATTGAACATGTGATATTTTCCATGTGGGACACTATTGGGAATGTGATTCCGTATAGAAAAATTCTATTACTAAACGGATATTTTATACATGAAAAGTTAAAAGACGACACAGTAGGCTTAAGAAAAATGAGAGATTCTGACTTGTCGTTTTATACTTGCTAGGCCAAGTAATGAGATCAATCGGAATATAACCAGGTTAGATTCCATGTTGAAATTGTGAGACACATCCCGTCCCTGTTTTTGACAAATCAATTCCTAGAGGGATTTTTAATTGTATATTATTAAAAAAATTGATTTTGCTTTTGGTTGTGCTAGGTCATATTAAATCTAATCCTAATTATGAGAATTAGTTAATTTTTTTAGATTGATTAAAAAAATTAAATAAATCAATTAACTATAAGTAATATAAGATTAGTTGACTAATTTGGATAAATTGAGCAGTATATATTATGAATTTATTTTGAGGAGTTAGACTTACTTATAATTAATTAATTTATTTAGTTTTTTTAATTTCTCTAAAATAGGTTCTTATAATAAGGATTATGGGAGGAAAATAATTCACCATCATAATAACATTCAAAGTGAAGTTTCCATCATTTCAAGATACCAGGTTTCTGTTGGCGATATTCACTTGGTTCTCTTATTTTATCGTTCTAAAACCAAACGAAGATGTACCCCAAAGTCATTATGAGCTCTAATAACGAAACTCATGGCGTGCCTCGCTTTTAGTCTTTCTATCACCGATCATAATCATCCAAACTCTCTACTCTACCTCATCCTCCATCTCCTTCCACTCTTTCCACTATCAGCTGCTTCTTTCCACCTCATTATATATCTCTAACTGTCACATCGTATAGTATTATAACTGCTATATCATCGTTCATCACTCCCTTCTCCATTCTTGCATTTCTCGCCCTCGCCTATTTCTTCATTTCACACTCTAATGCATTTCTTTCTCCCCCTCTATTCCCTATGCATTCGTCTCATTTCTCTTCTGCTTCTCAGGAATAATTATGCTTTCATTATTATATCGTGCGATTTAAATTACACATTTCCTATTCAGTTAGCTAGTATTCATAATTAGTTGCACGCGTTTGATTCATTGCATATGTATAGGTGCATCGGGGACTACCTTCACTGTCAGCAACAAGTGTGACTTCACCGTATGGCCTGGAATTCTGGCCAATGCAGGCACCTCCGCGCTGAGCACCACCGGATTTGAGCTCCAACCGGTGGATCTCGGAGCTTTCAGGTCCCACCCAGCTGGTCCGGATGGCTCTGGGGCTGAAGCGCCTGTACTTTCGACGCGAATAGTGGGCAGGGTAGCTGCATCACTGGGGATTGTGGCTCCAAGCAGGTCGAGTGCGATGGGGCTGGAGCTACCCCACGGGCAACACTGGCGGAGTTCACCATCGTGTCGGGTAGCCAAGACTATTGCGACGTCTGCCTCGTGAATCGTTACAATTTGCCTATGCAAATTGATGCGGCTGGAGGTTCGGGGTCCTGTGCGTCCACAGGTTGCGTGGCGGATCTGAATCGGCGGTGCCCGAATGAGTTGCGGGTCGGGGGGCACGCGGCTTGCAAGTGTGCATGGGAGGCCTTTCGGAGCCCCGAGTACTGCTGCAACGGCGCGTATGCTTCACCCGCCCCTTGTAAGCCGTCGGTTTGTTGGCAGATATTCAAAGCGGCATGTCCCAAATCGTACAGCTATGCCTACGACGGCTCCACGAGCACATTGACGTGTAGTGGTGCAGATTACACGATCACTTTCTGCCCTGCCCCCGCAAGGTAACCGATTCTAATCCTTTTGATTCTTTGGATTTCGTCATTAAAATATTCTAGCTACCTGAATCCGTGAAGTGATCCCATATGTTCGTGTAATTATTTATTCTATTAATTTTTATTAGAGTTTTATTGTTCGCTCTGTTATAGTCCTTTTCCACCCTAAGTGTACTTTATGTGTTGTACAAGTTAATACCTGAATCATATTTGCTTGGCAGACACATACAGATAGTTTATGCCAGGCTGCCCTGCATGCAAATTAATATACAAAGCAATATCTCACAGTTAGAATCCCATTATGTGATTGGTGTTTTTGATTTCAATAATTCCTTTTTTTGTTCATTTTTTATTTTGAAAATTATTTTTTACATTTACTATAAATGCAGCCAGAAATCAGCTAGAGATTCAACTCCAGAAAATGGGACAGGGGAAGTGCCAGTGGGAATTGACAGTGCATGGCTTCCAGGCTTTTTTATTTCACTTTCGCCAAAGTCAGTGTCCTGCTCATCCTCCTCAATTGCCACTCTCATTGTACTCGTCTTCCAAACGATGCAATATTTGCGATGATAGTTGATAGTGCAAAGCCCCATTTTCCATGCAATTTATGTAACTTTTGAGGAAATTGCATCTCATGCACCTGATCGTAAGATATTAGTATGTGCGCGCGCTGCCCCTGTATATAAAGAGCTTTTACTGTAGGGGAAGATAAATGATTGGGTCTGCTTGACTTAGAATTCGAGTAACGTGGTTGGTACATGTAAGTCGTAATGACTATGCCACCCAACTTTGCTGGAATGTGAAACTTGGTCCCTGTGCGGCTTGAAAAAGGGTCCTATTGCCCTATCAAAATTTAAAATGGTATAGATAGATGTAAAATGACATGAATGAACGTCGGATAACCAAAAAAAAAAAAAAGACACGAGAGTAAAAACCTTTTTCAAGAGCAGTTGAATTCACACTGAAATTCAAGCGTTAGGGATCCCGAATTCCATCCCCGGAGTGGGATTGGATCGTAAAAGACGCCACGAGAGAGTACAAGAATTCCCCATTTTCTGAGGTCTCTTTATTGCTACTAGAGCTTAGAAACGGAGATGGCCTGCTTATTCACTTCTCCCCTCCTAGATGACTATCAACAATCAGCCGGGATGAGAGGGATAGCTTATTAAATATCAATTCCCTGATCATGAAAAATTAAAACAAAAAAGAAAAAGAAAAAGAAACAAGCCACATTTGCATTTAAAAGAAAGAAAAACAAGCCAGGGCAAAATTCCATGGATAATACTAGTATGATCATAGTAAGCTACCGCTACAATAATTCTTCTTCGACTTCATAGGCATCAAAGTAAACGCGTAAGCCTCGAGAAGCTAAATCCTAAATATAACAGAAAATGGGAAGTACAAAATCCTTTCGAATCTACAACTCGTCTTTGACATGAGCATCATCATCGGTAGCCTCAGCTTCAACCTTCGGTGCAGATGCGTCTTCTTTTACCTCGCTATCAGCCTCAACTTGTTCAGCGTCATCTTCCTCTTCAACTCCAGCTTCAGGACTGATGTTTAAGCTCGACTTGACTGAGCTATAAATACGAGAAGCAAAATCCTTGGGGTCATCTAGCAAGAAGCCACTTTCGAACAGTGCAGTCTGGTACATCAGCTTTGCCGTATGCTTCACACTCTCATCCTGCGAAGGCGAGCCGATTGTGTTAACAACGAAAAAATGTTGATTCTCTATTTCAAAGATCACACACAAAGTAAAAGAAAGCGGGAAATATTCATCTCCAAAACGTACCTCGGGGTTGTTTACTACCCTCTCCCGGAGGTCTTTGATAATAGGGTGTCTAGGATTGATCTCAAGAACCCTCTTTCCACGCATGTATGCCTGCTTGCTAGCATCTGACAAAGTCTGAGATTGCATGATCTTCTCCATGTTAGCACTCCAACCATATTTTGATGTCACTACCACACAAGGTGTGTTATCCAATCGGTTGGAAATCTTCACATCGTCAACCTTCTCACTGGAAAGTGCATTCTTCCACCACTTGGTAAGATCCTTGAAAGATTCCTTCAGTTCCTTATCTTTTGCATCCTTCCCAATCTTCAAACCCTCCTTAGACACGTTCTGGAACTTTTTGTCTTCGTAATCCATCAAGTATTGCATCAAGTATTCATCAACTGGATCTGTGAAGAAAATGACCTGTAGTAGTTTGGGGGAAAATTAGAAGCGATGGCATCGGCTTGTTCACCAACCCAAAAGAGATAATAGAGTAGATCAAGTATATCATCAAAAAGACATCAAATTAATTAACAGAAACAGATTTTTAATTGCACCTCATAATTTTTCTTCTTAAGCCGCTCAAGGAATGGAGATTTTTCCAATTGTTCTTTGCTGGTTCCAGTTAGGTAAAAGATATCTTTCTGCCCAGGTTTCATTCTAGAGATGTACTGATCCAGAGAAGTCAGTTTGCCATCGGACTTGGTGCTGTAAAAGTTCAAGTATCAATTACAATGTCAATTGTCAAGTCATGAAAGAGAAGATACAATATCGAGTATTGAAAGAGGCCCACTGCAATGGAATTTAATTACAGTGAGGAAAGTTACCTCTCAAATCTAAGAAGTTTTGCCAAACGATTTCTGTTGGTAGCATCCTCAATAATACCAAGTTTAATGGACTTCCCAAACTCATTCCAGAACTTAGCATATTGACCTCTTTTATCATCATTGTCGGGGGACTTCTCATCTGCATCAAAATTCAGAATTAGTTATACCATCCATCAATAGTGTGCCACCACTTTAGATCATTCGAGAAAGATATCTATCCAACTGCCAAATTTTTACAACATCCAGGAAGCCTATTACTCTAAAAGTGGTACATATAATAGTTGGAGAATAATTGAAATTTGCCAGAACAGAGGGATTAGGATTGAGGCTCAAAGAAGTAATATTTATTACTTCTCACGCCATACCTTTGTTGTCTTCATTAGTTGACTCATCAGGATCCTCATCAGCAATCCTACGTATCATATCAAGGGCTTTCCTGATGAGTTTCTTCTTGATTGTCTTCAGACTACTATGTTGTTGAAGCATCTCTCGTGATACATTAAGTGGCAATGTGTCAGAATCAACAAGACCCTGCTCCCAATGTCAAAACATATGAGAATTAGTAAAAATGGTAAAACAATATGATCCTCAATATATACCACAAAAAAAGAGGCCAATAAAACACTAAGTACCTTCAAAAAGTTCAGGTATTTAGGCAACAGCTCATCAAATTCATCCGAAATAAATACCCGTCTAACATACAACTTCAAGTTGGATTTGTTTGCATTATAATAACTCTCATATAGATCATGAGGAGCCTTAGGTGGCACAAACAGAACTGCCTTGAACTCAACATCACCTTCAGCGGTAAAGTGACTCCAAGCTAAAGATTTTTCATCGCTAAAATCCTGCAAGATACATAAATTCAAATGATGGATATGAACAGATCTCACTGAAAGGAAAAAATTGCCTATATAAAATCTAAAGGATCCGGTAATTAATGAAGATGTTAGTATGCATGTATGTACCTTAGCCAGAGAGTGATAGAATTGATTATACTCCTCATCCGTAACCTCCTTAGGATTCCGCAGCCATATGGCTTTGACATCATTCAAGAGTTCCCACTCATAAGTAGTTTCCTTGACCTTCTTTGTCTTGGGCTTCTCTTCATCTTCCGTTTTCTCAGCATCTTCAATTTCACTTTCTTCCTCAGAAGCGCTGCTTTCAGCTGAAAATAGAGAAATATAGAATAAGAAAGAAGCATTGATTGTGCAACCATACATAACATCTTAATGGATGTTCACTATAAAAGTTTCTTGATACGTGGAGTGTAACATAGACAAATTACCATCCAAGTCCATCACTTATACTTACATGTTGATTCCTCATCATCACTTGAGTCGGCTTCATCAGCGGGAACCTCAGTCTCAACTTCCTTGCTTGCCCAAATATAGATAGGGAAGTTGATAAATTCAGAGTATTTCTTCACCAATTCCTACAGGAAAAAAGGAATCAAAACAATTTCAGCCAGTCATTCTAATGGAGGTAACCATGATTAGAAAAAAAACCATGATATATGATATACTGCTACTAAAAAAGAAAAATAGGAAGGATAAGAAATGCAAACAAGAAATGGGAACTGCTAGTTATGACTTCCATAACAAATTGCTGAAGGAACCATCTAAAAGTTTGGAAGATGAAAAATAATGACTATTTCCTTACTGAAAGTTTGCAGCACGTGGAACACTTGAGATGTACAGGTCAAAAGAACAACATATATATTTAGAAGAAGCTAAAGAATGAAACTACTTTATCATCTCTATTTTACGATTTTCAACTATGGGCAGAGCATAAAGGTATTTATTATCACCTAGCTGTAAATGCACAACACTTAAAGTCCTTAGTTGATATTTCTATTGAAGTTAAAAACTAGCAGGGTATTCTTGTTCACGGAAAATTAAGAAACATAATAACGTGTTTACTTAATAAAAATTCAGCTATATATTATGTGCATACTTTCAGCTTGTACTCCTCCAGGTACTCCCCAGCCTCGTCTCTGAGATGTAACCTAATCTCAGTTCCACGTCCTAAAGGTTCATTCCATGTATCTTCCGATATAGCAAATGCTCCATCAGCTTTTGATTCCCATACATACCTGAAAGACAGATAGTTATCTTATCACACTGCCGGAGCGACGGTAATACAAAATATCCTTAAAAATGATGGTCTAATAATGAATATAAAGTCTGAATGCTTACTGATTATCATCATTATGTTTGCTAATGACTTCAACATAGTCAGCAACGAGATACACAGAGTAGAAGCCAACCCCAAACTGCCCAATAAGATTGAGATCTCCACTTGTCTGAACTTTTTCAACGAACGCTGAATGAATAAATGGTTCCAATTAACATCTTTCATAGCTTATTATTAATAACGAATTATAATGCATAAACTACAAAATATATACCTGAAGTTCCAGATTTCGCTATTGTCCCCAAATTCTTTATTAAATCCTCCTTTGTCATACCTATACCTCTGTCCCGAATGGAAAGGATTTTCTTTTCCTTGTCTAACTTTATCTGCATTTCATCAATCATAATTGCTTTTACGTTAAAAAAAATGCACACAATATTCAGACTAAAACACTTAAAATGCCACGATCAACAATCCATTACAGAAAATTTGCCATCATTGTATGACTAAATGTACAATTCCAATTTCTATGATTAGATGTCACATTCCTAACAGAGTCATTAAGCATGACTAACCTGAATCTCGAGCTTGGCATTATCACCTTCGCCCAAGATCTCTTTATCGGTGAGGGAGAGGAACCTGATCTTGTCCAACGCCTAGCATAGGGAAGGTAACTTTCATTAACATGGTGGAATAGAATAATTAACACGAGGTTTTTAGTTTTTACTTTTTACAAAGGAAACAAAAAGCAAACCAGCTTACATCAGAAGCATTGGAGATCAACTCCCTCAGGAAAATGTCCTTGTTGCTGTACAGGGAGTTGATAATAATATCCATGAGCCGGGACACTTCGGCCTGGAACTCAAACTTCTCCGCGTTGCTGCGCAGCGATCTCTTAGAGATCGACTCCGCCTCCCTTCAATCAAATTCCAACAAATTTCAGAAATAAATAAATAAAACACAAGTAGTTTATTACTGAAGATAAGCGCAGTCTGTTCAGAAACCTATTGGCCACATCTGAGTCGGTGGAAAGGCCATTTGGAACAGCACCAATCTTCTCCTCAACCTTCGGGGGATCTACAAGCTCTTCCGAATTACCTTGTGCATTTGCCTGAAATTTCCGACCTATCCAACCAGGGATGAATAATTAAACTACAGTTTCAAGTGTTAAGAAGCTAAGGTATAGGTCTGTGATAATAAGAAAAGGGAGTAGCCTATGAAAGCAAGGCACGGTTCGTTTTTTTCATCCAAAAAAAAAAAAAAAACAATGCACGACTCGTATTAAAAGGGAACAAACACTGGTATCGGAGTAATGTAAGCCTGCCACACCTTGATCTGCAAAAAGAAAGAGGAGGCAGAGGAGAAGGAGAGCGGAAGGAACAGTCCACTTCCTCATCGCAGAAACGAAGTTTCTAGTAGCTATCTCCGCTGAACTGAAGAACGATCCGCTTCGATCCACAGCTAAATTATAATAAGCATATGTCTATTTATACATGGCAAGTGCTTGCGACCGTGATTGTCACGGCAACTTCCGTCTTAGGATGTTCCGATTGGTTGAATTTTGCCAGCCTGGATGATCGAACGGATAAGATTGTCTTGCGGAAACGTGGCTTCGTTTTATTGGTTTGCTCTGTTTCATTTTACGTGGCCAAGGCCAGTAGCCCAGTATTGTAGGCGGTCCCACCAAGTCTTCGGCCCGAGGAGCACGGTGAGAAGACTTTTTTCCCCCTCTTTGGACCTGAATAGCTAGAAAAACATGGAATTCTCATTGTTTTTTATTCCCTTATCAGGAAAATGTTTAGATTGCATCCACGACCAGGGGTTTGGTTTGGTTACTGCCTCGATTCAAATTTCATTATATAAATTTTCATTTCATACGATTTATCCAACAATATCAATGATGGAGAATATTGTAATGAAACACATCCTAATCTCAATAGGTCTACGAGACATTGCTTCTATAAAAATTGTTTTACAGATAACTGACGCTGTACTGTTTCAAGGCTATTGGATGTTGTGTTTTTTTTTTTTTTGGGGTGGGGGGAAGAAATGGTAGAAAGCGATTTAAACCTCGTAAGATACTCCTAATCAGTCCCACAAACATGAAGACGTGTGTGCTTTCTCGAAGATTCATTGTGAGAATATTGATTGTCTGGGTGAAATTCTCAACATTAAGTGTGCGTGCGTGCCTATGTGTGTGAGATGTTAAAATGATTTAAAGATGTTACTGAGAGCGTCTGAGAAAAGTCTTAACAATAATCTCATGTATTTGGCGATTCCGTTGTGGCCGGTTCCCCAAACAAAAAGTATGTAAACGGAGAAAAGTCTAAAGGATATTGGGGCAGCTTCTACCTCCAACTTGGCCCTTCCCGTTGCTTTCAAGTTTTCCACACCTGCCATTCCTCTTCACTCTCCTTTCAGTCATTATCCACTCGTTGATCTTTCTTTCAAGGGGCAAAAGAAACTAATCAATGAAATAGCATTGTAATCGCGTTGAATGATAGTAAGTATTAACTCTGTAACCATGATATAATAGCGACAGTCTAACCCAATTCAAAATTGGACGAAGGCTATAATCACTGTTTGATTATTGTTTTCTCTTCTTGTAACGATTAATCTCGTGTATGAGTATAACACCAGTATGGTAGATGGCAAACGAGGCTCTCGTGATGTTGGTAATATTTGAATGAGTGGTCCACAAGTTTCGGTTGAATCAAGCTAAACACTCCCTAACCTTAGATTCTAAAGATATGTGATACCAGATTTGACTCTTGTCCGGCCCATTTGCTCTGTCCTAAAGTGGTATCCCTGTTTCATAAATAGAAAATGGGATCCCGAAATGAGTACCAGACCACTGTGTCCGTCACCACGCACTAAGAAGGAACGCCATTAAATTAATGTCCTTCCATTTTGATCGTCAACCATGATTCATACCTGTCGGCGGCCCTCTGTATTAAGCCATAAAAGGACAAATAAAGGCCCCTCCCGTTTAGTAATAGGAACAGGTATTGCATGAGCCAGGGGGGGCCACGTAATAGAGACGCCAGATCTGAGTGCAATGAGAGACACGTGTAATTCATCGGGATGGTATGTCGAAACCAGGGGGGTTGTTGGGAAGCACAGGTGATTTCTCTCCCTCACTTTCCCGAATTTACAATCCGAGGAGATGAAGATAAGCTCGACGGGCGGAAGGGCATGAGAGAGAAGCCCTCTTTCGTAAATTCGAGAAATTGGGACTCCCACGTAATCATAATTAAAGCCATGAACATTCCCAACACCGCGCATTAAAGCGATTGCTATATTCATTCTCAGATCTGGCGCACCTTCTGCTACTCTGTACGGCCCCGTCTTCTCCTTTTTCCATGGCCGTATCCGACGTCGTCGTCGGGAACCTGACGACGATCTACGTGGCGGTGATCGCCGGAATCAAAGCCTACGGGCTCGTGTGCGGGCGGAGCTTCAGCGGCGGCTTCGTAGTGATTGTTTCGAGCACCGTGGTGGGCCTGGTGCTGGTCGCCACGCTGACGTGGGACGTATCCCGTAAGGTTACGTACGCCTTCACGCGCCGCCACGGCGGTCATCATCATTCTCACAGTCATACCCATGAGATGTGCAAGGGCGGCATCTGTTGGCACGGCGTGGCCGTGCGATCCACTGCGTCTCAGGTCCGCTTCAGACTTCCCCGTCAGATTCCTTACGCGACTCTGTAAAACAAGCTCGTAATTGGGTACACGAACAATAACAGTTTTTGTTTTTCCCTCATGTAAAAAGCAAATATATATACCATATGTATAAAATTTTGTCTTTGAATTGCGGATGTTGTTGTAAAGGTAGTCATCCAGTGAAAGGGGCTCGAGATGTATGGTGGTTTTGATCTGAGAGTTCAGAGTTTAAACTATATGATTGTAATATATGTATTGATAATGGAAACGGGAGGGTTAAATTATATGGTGCATAGCGATATAAGCAGAGGGAAAACGGGAGTGAAAGATGCAATATTTTTATGATGGCTGATCTTCAGCATTGGCGTTGAAGAGGGTATGATACGGTGGAGCTGGGAAGGTTAGTTGTGCGGCATCGAAGTCTTAGCTAGTCATGTAGGTTTTTGGGATCATTAATAATTCTTGTTTATTCTTTTAGTAATTTGAAGTGCAGAAATCACAGCCTCAGCTTGCCGAACCAGAGGGCGAGACCCCCACCGAGTAAGAGATGTTCTTCATAGTCCAATTGGATTTTCAGCTTTACAACCCTAACTTGAATTTTCATGGGAATGAATTTTGAATTTGATTACGCTCTCGGCGGAGCAAATCATCAATGCATGCCCTTGGTTTATTCTATATTGAAAGATAAATTGATATTTAACTTAATTTTTTAAATCCATAAACAAATTAATTATTCCAAATCTGTAAGCTAAAATTTGTTCTGTGCTCCATCTTATTTTCATAAATTTTTTCTTCTTTTTTTTTCACGTTATTTATCATCGCTATCTAATCGCAGATCTCTCGATTTTTCCCACTCTTGTTGCCTTTCCGCAAGCTCAATGATCAAAGTTAACACACTGGTTTCTATATAACATGATTAACATGAATCAGCTTCTTATCTAGACGTGAGTAATTTTTTAAACAAATATTGTATTAATATTTTTTTTACAAAAGATTTTAAGTGAGTTTAACACTAGTCTCTCACTAAAATTAAAATACGACCTAAAATTCAGAGAGTATTTATAAGATATTTACGAGATCGTTTATCATAATTTTATAATTATTTTGATATAATTCCTAGAATTTTTGTATAAAACTATATGAGTATTAATTTATATTAGAGTATTATTGAGTTCGTGATGTATTTGTTTTCATTCAAAAAAGAGTCTAAACACTAAAAACAATCGTGTTTATGGTTGAAGAACAAAAAAGTAAAAAACGTAATTGCATTTTTTTTACTTCACCCAACTATCATTTATCTTCTTGGTAACTTTTTTTTTTCTGTTTGATACAAAAAAAAAAAGTTTAAGTGAGTCCACAACCGATTCCCTATTAAAGTTAAGGTATAGCCTAAGGGTTTAGAGAGTGCTTATAGGGGATTTATGAAATTGCCTATCAAAAAAATCCTTATGAAGGCCGGGAATTGAAATCACATTCTTGTAGAATATAAATATATTTTTTACTATATGTGTTAACTCTTATTGATAAATATTATTTTTTTAGTTACATATTTTTTGGTAACGTATTTTTTTTATACAAAAATTTATAGAAAGGGGTTGGGCTCACTCACGATCTAAAGGCAAGACGGAATATTCCTTCCTCCTAGGCGATACCAATGTCGGTCAGGGCGAGCCGTCTATTACTCTCAGGCGTAAACCTAAACACCCAGGAGTTAGGATGTCTCCCCTAGGACCATAACTGGAACCATAATAAAATGATATTTTTTAAAATTTAAACGTATTATAAATAATTATATGTCTTATGTTTTTATCAATCAAATCTAAGATCATGGGTACTTCTTGGTAACGTATTGTTACTTGAGAACTCACACACGAAATTTTTGTAGTTTGTATACATTTTTTATCCGTTTCATTTTGCCTCGTGAGTCCACACAGAAATACAAGAGAGCCCAATCTTTTTAGCCCATTATTTCTTTCAGCATCTTATCTCACTATTGTCTCTCTCCACTCCCCGAATCCAAATTGCAGGAAACCCCTCTCGTCGTCTCTCCTTCTCAACGCCCAAGCCCTTGCACAGCCCGCGAGGGACCTGTCTAAACTGTATTTGTCTCTTTGGTCACTCCCAACTTCTGCTTCTTTGTGAAAAGTCCATTGTGCCCTCAAGACACAAGGTGCAATGACACCCAATACCCTACGGCGTTTGGCCCTTGCAGCTTAGACATCGACCTTCCTCTCCTTCCTCGTCGTCACCCCCCTCCACTGCCTTCCCCTTTCCTTTTTTCCTTTTTTTGGTTGTCATTGGATCTATTAACAAAATCAAGTAGAGGAGAATATCATTATCTTCATTAACCATAGAGCAACATGCTCATTACAATTATGATAACCCACTTGGATTTTTCTCACTAATCTACCCTCACTTGAGGGAGATAAACCAACCCCACTTAGGGACTTTGAGGAGAGACCCAAGTTACCCTCTCCCTCACTATAGTGAGGATCTCACTATCCTACACACTTAATCAATAGACTAGGACCCTTTATATAGAATTAGGGTCATCTAGTAACCAATTGATTAACACTAATCACCTAATTAAATCAACCTTCTAGCACCCCCGCTCAAGTTGACATCCCTTTAACTCTAGGTGTTCAACTTACCAACACTACACACAAGGGAGTAAGGTGAATTAAACCAAATCATTTTCATTTTACAAAACATCAAGGTATCTGCATAACATTCTTCATTTTCTTATGACAGGAACCAAGTTATTGTCTTTGATGTTAATAGATAGCCCACTTCAAACTTTAACAGAGGGATTAATCCTATTGGTCACATGCCTTTGCTTGGACTCCTGCTTCATCCATTGGAGTAGGTCATCCATTGGAGTAGGTCTTCCATTTAGCCCCTAACATGTTTGAAATTTTTTTGAATTCTGCCTCTGGATTCGCTTTCTTAATCTCAGACCATTGATCTTTAAAAGGCTTCAAATTATGCTAAACATTGTCTCTCCATTGTTCCAGAATTTATTCCAGAAGGAAACTTGCAGAATGATATCAATGGTGGTGTTCGTTGTCTTCGTCATCGCCATGACCATCAGGTGGCCCACCGGGTCCCACCACTTCAAGCACAAAATACTGTGAGCAAACTGGACATTCATGAGGCTTGCCTTTTTCCAGCCAAAACCAGACGACATCGTGCTCATCCTCGCCTTCACCTCCTGGGCATCCAACTATTCTTTTGTCACGGTAAGACTTTATAACAGCAGGTGCTTCCTTTGTCCCAAAAGAACCTTCGGGATAGTCTATATCGTCAAGCTTCCTTCCCTCAAGGTCGGCCTCAAGCTCCTCGCGCTCATGCCCAGTAGCTATAGGCATTACATCCTCAACCTTCTTTTTAACCACATTATTCCCAGACTCGGTGTTGAAGTGGCGGCTGAGAAAATAGGACGATGGAGAGAGACAAGAATAATTGTTGAGAGTGAATCGGGCGGCGATGGGGGAAGATCGGGAAGGAGATGCAAAGAATGTAGCTAGGGATTTGAGGTGATGAGAGACAAGTCTCCGCCACATGGTTTAGATGTAAAGTTGAAGAACCCTGAATTAGGGTTACTGATCTCGGGTCACGCCATGTAAAAGAGGAGAGGTTTGTTTCTTGTTACTGGAAACATGAATTTGGTGATCCTCCCTGAGATAAGAATGGGGCTCAGAAGAAAGACGGCAGTATCAGTCTCACTGCCTCCATTAACAGTGTCGTCATGTTTCTGGTGCACGCCATTGCTCAATTGTTCATCATAAGCGTTCTTGCTCTCAGAAACAACTACGATTGCGTCCATTGAATAACACTTTGTTCTTCCATTTTCTTTCTGAGACTCGCAGCATCCTCATCCTTCGTCTGTTTGTAAGCCTCCATTTCTTGAAAATACCTCTCCTTATTCTTCTTTGCCATCTCTTCATAAGGTCTCTTCTGTTCTTCTGTCATACTTTTCCACTCCTCACCAGCAATCTTTGAAACCTCCAAGACACTCTTGTTCTCCTCAAGAATAGCTGCCCTACAAGAGAAAAGCCGACACAGGATGCTTTGGTTTCAATGGATCCTTCTCCTTTCTGTACTTCTTGCTTTCTTTCTCTGTTTCTTGTTTGAAAAGTATATATTGTTCGAGCAATTCCATGGCTATCTTCTGCTTTTGCTCTTCCTCTAAGAGCTTCATCGCTTCACTTTCACGTCTCTCCTTCGTGATTACCCGCAGATACGCTTCTTTTTCAATCAGATATTTCTCCTCATTTGGCTTTGATACCATGTTAACAAAATCAAGTAGAGGAGAATATCATCATCTTCATTAACCATAGAGCAACATGCTCATTACAATTATGATAACCCACTTGGGTTTTTCTCACTAATCTACCCTCACTTGAGGGAGATAAACTAACCCCACTTGGGGACTTTGAGGAGAGACCCAAATTACCATATCCCTCACTATGGTGAGGATCTCACTATCCTACACACTTAATCAATAGACTAGGACCCTTTATATAGAATTAGAGTCATCTAGTAACTAAGTGATTAACACTAATCACCTAATTAAATCAACCTTATAACAGGATCCCTACTTTTCTGGCTCTGGGATGCATGCAAATTTGGTATAGTTGTTTAATTTTAATTGTTAATTCCCTATGCAAGTTATTTGCAATGTGATTTTCAATGACTTGCAATTAAAGCCTGGTGTCGCCTTTATATCACGGATTCGCGTTATATGAGGTGGAAGCAGTTTGTTGCAAGTGGTTGACAGTGATGCCATTGGACAAGGGACCGACCAAACCAACTAAAAATGACAATTAGGTGATCTCCCATCTCGCATTTGACAATCTCTAGTCATTGGTCGGCGCATAAGTCTGGTGATCCAACCTAAATATTACGCTTAAACATTTTATATAGAGGGCGAATAATATTCCACCGGCACGTTAATTTTAATATATACTCAGAGAATATTCCGAGACTGCAATAAAATAATAAAATAATCTCTAAAAAAAATGAAATGCCGCATTAATTAGTTATCCATTTTTATAAAACGTGGCATGTTGAAAGTTACTATTATAATACGAATGGCGAATTAGTATACAATTAACAGTGAATTGTAAATTGTTGAAGGTGGGTCTCAAATTACCATAGTTAGATGTAGCACGTACTGGCTTAACAGAATTTATATAGAGCCTGTTGAATTTTAAAAAATGACTTATGGAAAAAAAAATTATGGACAGTTTATGAAAAAGAGTTTTTAGAGAAGAGTTTATAGAAAAAAATTGATTTTGAATAAATGAGTATTTGGATAGTTATTTTTAGAATGGCTTTTTATATTGGTAAATTACTAAAAATTGTATAATTTGATTTAAAATAAGAAAGATGAGAGAGGTAGATAAAAGATAAGAGAGAGGAGAGAGGAGAGAGGGTAGAAAATAGAGATAAAATAAGAGAGAGGAGAGAGTGTATAAGAAAAAGTAGGGGTAAGATAGTAATTGGATATTCCATAAGCTCTTTTACTGTTGAAAAAACTATTTTTAATAGCTTATTCAAAATCATAGTTTTGCCTAAAAATACTTATGGACAAATATAACTGCTCGTTTTAAAATTTTCGCAAACCAAGATTTTGCCCAAAAGAGTTTCTAAAACCATGGTTTATAATATTTCCAAACACACCCATAATAAGATATCATGGAATATTTCAAGTGTTGAGTTTAGGACTTACTTATTATTGTCAATTGTCTTGTCTGGGATTATTTTCTTAATAAGGTTATGAATTTCATTCGCTGAAGGTGATAAAATGTCATTCATTCGATAAATAACATGACCTTTTACATACATAAATATACATATATCTAGATGCATAAGTTCCCGTGCATTGTTGAATAGGAGTTGCTCTATCTATTCAATAGGAAATGGCGTATCATTCCTCACACTGGCATTTAAGATAAAACTTTATCAATTATTTTGCTTGAAAATTAAAGAGGTATTTACATAGTTAAGAATATACTCCGTAGGTCTTAAGGTAAATTTACTTTAACGTTGGTTTTGTTATACCTTATAACCATTGTCATAATTGTAAATACCAAGTTGAATATATATAATTGATGATGGGAATCCATATGGTAATAAGTATGCCCCGTGGCATTCAATTTCCTTACGGAGAAATACAAATAAAAAATCATATTCAAGAGGGCTCTCAATTAAGTCATTTTATTTTAATTTTCTATGAAGAGTTATTTTTTATTTATTATATTATTAGAAAATTTTGATATATCGTTTAGATATTTTAAATTATCCTAATACAATCTTTTAAATCTGTTAGTAGTTTATTTTCTTAAGATATTATTATAGATATATAAGTTGTCAAATAAAGATCTCAAAGATATTATTTAATATCCTAGTATTATATATCTTTGATTTAAATAAATACAGCATCTTATCTATTTAACTATTTATAGTTTGTTAGGACTAGCAAGTTTGTCTATTTAAAGATACAATTATAATCTATTAAGGATGTCATGAAGTCATGGAGTTATGAATAAGAATTTTCGTTTGACAAGTATTTACTTGTATGCTCAATATTTTTTGAGCTCGTATTTATTGGGTTCCTCATTCTAAGATCTATATTTTTCATCTTATTGTTTCATTTGTTTCCATAATTATTAACCGATTTTGTAATTTATGGATTTTCTAAGACAAATTCCTAGTAAATCCACATCAATTAAAGACGGTTTTAAAAAAAACAAATATAAATATAAAAAATACACTCTATTTAATCCTAATTCATTATTAACTCACGCTTAATTAATGAACAATATTTTTTTAAATAAGATTACTAACGGAGTCACTATTTTTTAAAACATATTATATTATAGAAGATGAAACTAAACAAAAATTATAAATCGAAGCAGAGGGAGTACAATATAACTCATTTATCAATATTCAATGATTGGAGGCCTAAAAATAAAAGCTTACTGCGAAATCTTTTACGCATATCACTCAAAGTGAAATGAAAACCAACTGTGTCTAATTTATTCTTTTGCTCTTGTGAAATCATTTTTACAGAAGGATGTTGTCCTGACCAGCGTAAATGTTTTTATTGAAAACAAATAAAAAAAAGCTGTTAATTTATTTTAAATGATTTTGTATCATGTGAAGTAAATATGTCAAAAAAATTCTGTAAAAATGATTTTTAAAAGTAATAAAAAAAATCATTAAAACATTTCCCCCCCACCAAATCCAACTAATTCCCAGCAGGCGAAACGTGGAATTGCGGTGTGCGTATGGAGAAGGGGAACAGGAGAACGACTCCATCATTATTGGCAGTGGGAGTGAAAGTTTTGCCGTGGAAAGCTATTCCCCGCACATGAGGTCAAGGGGACAATTAAGAAATATCGAAATTTCGGGGCCTACTATGCAAGAGACGTGTATGTATGGCCAAGATTTCTCTCTACTTTGTCCCACTCGACCCACTTGGATGAATTCATCAACGGTCACAATGTTCTCAACGGCTATTTCTAAATACACAATCGTACGACCAGTAACGTTCCGGCGGTTGCCGCCCTACTGCATCCCGGTGTTGGGCTTAGACCACTGCGCATAAATAGTTTAATTAATTCAATCCTCATAAAAATACAGGTATCGTGACGCATAATAATACAGGATTTTCCTCTTTCTCTAATATAGCCGTTGAACTTGCACAGTATAAAAAGGTGGAACGGGCGTATAGGTTCATAGAAAGTTGCCCAATATAGAAAATAAAGACAAACCCCCGGAAAAGGCAGGGTTTCTGAGATCCTTTGGGGTCGCAAACTCCAAATTATATACTCTTTTTGTTTCACTATAGAATTTAGATCAATTGAGTTTCCTTACTCTCATTTTTACGTTATCAAACTATAGATTTTTTCTTAGTGTCCAGGAAAGAAACGGAGCCTATTCTGCATGATCATCCGCTGAGTTTCTTTTAGTCTGAGCTAGAAATCAGATATCTGCAGATTTTACAGTCTCCCGATGATCAGCTTGTTTTGAAGAAGATCATCGACAATCCAAGTCTCAAAAATTCATTTATACTGTTTGATATATTCTGTTCTAACTTATAAGCCTTGCTAACTAATATTCAATGGCCTCTGTCATGGCAGCTTCCAGAACTGAGCAATCAGTCGTTCCTTATCAGCAAATAAAAAGCAAAAGCCCGAAGGAATACGGAGGAGGAGCTTTCGTTTCCAACCCATCGTCAGAGAATTCTGACGTCTATGGGGCTATCTTCCACCCTCATTCGTATTCTCTATCATCATCTGTCTGCAGTCACCGTTATCGACAAAAGCAACAGCCACCTCTGCTTCCTCTACCAATTTCTGCACTTCAACGGCCTCTGATTTCTAGAAGCCTCAGTCAAGGATTCTCTTGCCCTCCTCCACCCCCTCGAAGGAACAGAATCAGAGACGTATCTCTCACGCCAAAGAGATCAAAACAAGCCAAGCGAGAAGAAGTGAAGAGAGATCTGAAATCAGCATCTCGATCCATATCGGAGCTTCTCCTCGTCCATCCGAGCAATCGCTTGGGACCCGACCCGGTTGACCTTCCAAAGAACCTTCCTGTCATTTTAACCACGGCGTCAGGAGAGGGAAAACTAGAAACATTTTCGGGTCCGGTGTTCAATCTGTCTCCGCCGCCCAGCAGCTTACCGCTACCGAAGTTTTCTCTGAGACCGAAACTCGGTTGCAAACCTGGGGCCGCCGGCTTTGACGCTGGGGCCACCGACGATCTCCAGCGACTTCTGCGACTCCGATGAAGTTGCTTTCGAGATCTCGCGGTGGAATGTTTGGTTGGTGTGCCGGTGATGGGTTCCGTTATTCAGTAGTGTTGTGTAAATAAGAGATCAGCGAGTTGTCCATTGCTGATCGTGAATGTTCCTTTTTTCTTTTAAATCCTCTTCTTTCGGTTTGGTTAGATTTAGTTTTTGCCTAAAACCAAACCAAACCGAACTTATGAATATCTTCAGTGTTCACCCCCTACTTTTTTTTGAAATGGGGTGCACTGAAGAAAGACGCTGTGTAGCTTTTTTTTTTCTTTTTTCAATACAATAATCTATCTATTAACCAATATCAAGATGAGTTATGTTTTCCCTGGTAAAGTTTTGAAGCTCAAGATCAACAAGGAAAAAGCATCAAGATGTGAGCAAATATAGCTGCATCCTCCTCTTTCCCCTCGGAAACACGTTAAGATTATTTATGCCCCTAATTTATCTCTCGTCCATACAAAATCGTCAAGCTCTCATTGTCCCTCCCACGTTCGGATTCACTAACTCCTTCTACGGTACAGTTTGTCTGGCCCACTATACAGTTTGAAATTTTACATATCCGTTTTGTTTCAGTGGGTCAAATTAATCTGGTCTTCTCAAGCAGTAACTCTGGCAATAAGGATAGAGTTTAAATGAGGAGGCCACTCCACATGGCTAGGCTCTATCGCCTGATCCCACGTTTAAGGGCAACGCACAAATAAACATGCATGGTGAAGAGGTCCAAGGGGGGTTAGCAATCCAAGGGCTACAGGTTCAACTCATGGAATGGAGTAGTGGTCCTTGTGCATTGTAATATTAAAGGAGGATGCTGATTAGAGTATATCGTAGGGACCAAACGGCCATAGAAGCATTCATTCTTTCTCACTCGTAAGGCCGCAATCAATGGATTTCAGGGAGTCTCGCGACCGTGTTGAAGCTATGAATGATCACCAGAGGCTGCCACAGGAATCGTCCCTTTTCTGATATTTACACGAGAGGCTACGTCCTTTTTATCCAAACAATGGTGTTGGTCTTTCAATTTTATGTATTGAGATTCAATCACTATGCTGAATATTTGACTAGATACTTTGATTAGCCGTTCCCTCTAAAACTAGGGGTAGAGGACGATGAAAGAAGGATGGCATAGTTGTTGTTTAGGTGCTTTGTATCCTTTTGTTTTCCTCTGAGTAATGAATGAATTCAATTTTTGTCCAAAAAAAGGAAAAAAGGAATGGTTCAATGTTAAGCATGGAGCAGGCAGAAGCATGGAAACTTTATACATTGCCTTTCCCGTTCCCAAAGTGGCAGAAAGGAATGGTCGTGGTTTAACGCACAATCAATGATGTACTTCCCTCGATTCTTAATATAACTGTGAGAAAGGAAAACAATATCCCTTACTCCGTTTTAAACGAGCAAGAAAGAGTGTTTTTTTTTAAAACAGAAACAATTTAGACATGTTTTTTCATTAAGAGAATTTACATGCATTATTTAGAATTTATAAATGGGATAATTTTTTCATATATTATCGCATTTATTGACATAGTAAATATATTTTTTCAATCATTATACCGTATCGTGAAACTTCCTTAGCGACCACCGTACGCCGTGAATTTCCGTGACCAAAAAAATAAAACTCTATTTTTGTTTGGACTTTGGAATTGGATCCTTCCGCATACAGGCCGATATTCATTTCTCCCGCAGTTTAGTTAAACGTCCCATCTGCTTGGGCTGTTTGGCAAGAAAAATATATTACTTTCTCTAAAAACATAAATAAAAAAATACGATTTTATATTTTTTTTTTCTAAATATTTTTTTATTAATTGCACATATCGAGAGGTCTATGAACTAATTTTCTATACCAATAATTAAAAGAGATAATTTAAAAAAATTATCACATATTTTTTATAAATAATTAATTTAATTAATATCTTTATAAATTTGTTAACGTGATACTTACCTGAAATTTTTCCTAACTTAATTTTTTTAAATAAAACACAACAGCGTCACGGAGGCGATAATGTGGTAATAATTTCATTTGTGACACTGGACAACTTGAGAGCTGGCAGAGGCTCGTGTGGGTCCGCGAGGTCTCCAAGGCTTTATTGCAGATTCTCTTTCTTTCATGGTTGTTTCGATTTTCAAAATTCAACTTATTTCCTTCTCCTCCTTCTTTGTGCTCTCTCTGCCCGCGCGCCTGCGCCCTGCAGATAGGTTTTAATGCCATTGCGGACTTCACCATTCAAGATTTCTTTCCTTAATCTTTGCGTGTTAGGTTTTTCTTCACGAACATAGAGTCTCTGAACTTTCTTTGCCCTTCTGAATGAGCGCAGTTGGAGGACCTTGGTTTGAACAAGAAGAGCTGAGACTCAGGAAAGAGTCAGTTTAAGTTTTATCTAGAAGTTCTGCACCTTTTCTCTCGGAGATGAGCGCGTCTAGGTTCATCAAGTGCGTCAGTGGCTTCCTAATCAAAATGGACTTGTTATCAAGGAGGCAGATAGAATGAATCCTTTTAGATAGGATTTGTTTTAGGTTGAAGACAATCGAAAATGGAAATGTTCAACTTATCGTGGTGGAAATAGAAGTATATATGTGACCAAATTTCACCTTTTGGAGCTTCTAAGTGATGTTTGACTTGGCTCCACACGTACAATATTCAGAGACTATTTTCATTATTGTTGTTAGACTCAGTTGAATACTCTGAATTCTGAAACTACTAATGGATCAAGTGAATAAAGATCACTTGATTCTCTTACCAGCTGCAGCTGTTTGCCTCTAACCTTCGTGACTTTTTTTCTTAGATCTTATTTCTTCTGGTATGAATTTTATATAATTCCATTTTGATTGAGAGTAATTATTACGTTCATTCATATGGTGGATTAGTAGATAATCAAGGTTGGCTGGCAGGTATCATACATAGACATTGTATTGTGCGTAAGCAGTGCTAAATCCCAGTAAGACGTCATGCTTCAGTAAACTTGGGAGATAGACTGAACTTTGAAGTGGATTTTAATATTATGAAGAAGATGTCGACCTATGTTAAGATCAATAATCGTTTCATAATCTTGAAAACATAGTGGGCTATTAGGCTGTAAAGATGAACGTTACGTGATTTCAGTGGCATTCTTGTGCTTAAATTTCCTATTGACTTTTATTTTCCTTCCTAGTAATTATAGCTTCATGGCGTATGCCTTTTGGTTATGAATAACAGGATTATGTGCCAACCGTCTTTGACAATTTCAGTGCTAATGTTGTTGTTGATGGAAGCACCGTAAACCTAGGTTTATGGGATACTGCTGGTAACTTTGCAGGCATTAATTTCACTAGAATTGCCTATGATGTTCAGAATTTCATTTGCCTTCGGTGGTTTGACAGGTCAAGAGGATTATAATAGATTAAGAGCCTTGAGCTATAGCGGAGCAGATGTCTTTATTCTCTTATAAGCAAGGCCAGCTATGAAAATGTTGCGAAGAAGGTTCAACTCTCGAATAAAACTAGAATGAGGTCAATTTGCATCCATTTTTTGCATTTCAGTTACCTAATAAAGTTATTGTGCTTTTCATTTATGTGGATCCCCGAACTAAGGCATTATGCTCCAGGATTTGAGATTCTTTTTTTGAAATGTTGGTTCCGTCTGGTAGATCCTCCTCTCAGAGGTTGGGATTCACAGCCATATTTCTTACATCATTAATCAAAGGCTCTGACCCTGCTACTTAAGGGCGTTTTCCTGGGCATTCTCTTAAGCTTAAAAGAAAATTCACCGGTAGCCCCCGAAATGCTGTCGTTAACTGGCCTGAAAAGGGCCGGAAATGGCAATAGGAAGAACACATTTTGCAGTGGGGCTAAAGGGTCTTGAGAGATGTTTTCTCTTCTTTCTTTTGCCTGCGTCGAGACAATAATTTAGTACGGAAAGGGCTTATTTCCTGTCGCTTTTGATTGAGTTTCAAGCTCCAGCTTAGAGGCATCTGGAGTTCCAGTAATTTTAGTTGGGACCAAGTTAGGTAATCCTTCTCTCGTCCCAATCCTGGAATGTATTGGCATTGGCATGTTATTTTTTTGGATCTTTATTTGTATGCTAGTAGTGACATGCAAGAAAAATTGTCTTTCGGAAAGTTAGTTTGATCTGCATGTAAGTTTGACCGTACCGCCACCCTACTAAATATCAGTTGCTCTCTGCTTATGGGGTAACAGGGTAGTTGAGATGCGAAAATTCTATTTCATGAAAAAGGCTATTCGTTTGCTGCTGGAATATCAATTCAATTGTCATATAATTTATCTTTAAGATGAATGCACCCCCTAGCCTATGGAACAGTATTTACCCCTGAAATTCTAAGTTGAATTTTTGAATGTTTCGCGGGGAGATTCTAACAATCACAAATGCTCAAATTTGATCTGCAGATCTTCGGGAAGATAAGCAGTTTTTCATAGACCATCCTAGTGCAGGGCCTATTACTACAGCACAGGTAGAGACCATCGTAACGCTCAGTTTTGAAGGCAGAGGTTGCTATTATCAAGTTCTGTTTTGCACTATGCACTTATGTTTGTTCTTGCTCTGGCTCAAGGGAGAAGAATTGAGAAAGCTTATTGTTGCTACTGCATACATAGAGAGTGTAGTTCTAAAACTCAGCAGGTTTGCAGTTAGTGTTGTTATCAAGTATGCAATGCGCGTTTAATGACCCTACTAAATATGGGCTTTCATGTGTCTGATTACAGAATGTGAAAGCTTTATTTGACGCCGCCGTCAAAGTGGTTCTTCAACCGGGTTAGTCCGAGTGGTAAGTGGCTCGGTATCGCTTAAGCGAGGTATCGAGCCTTGATGTATGCAGAAAATTTTTGTTGGGAGACTCATCCACCATAACCAGGTGCACTATACGGGTCAAATCCAGATATAGTCAGGACAAAATTCTAATAAACCGGGTGAGCAATAAAAAAAAAATTGGTTCTTCAACCGCCAAAGCGAAAGAAGAAGAAGGCACAAAAGGCCTGTTCAATATTGTGATCAATAATAAGAAATTGACAGGAGTTCGAGGTCTGTAACTACCGTCTTCTTGATGGCCTATGCCTTCATATTTCCTAATGTCAATGTGGTCGTGTATTCATAGCTTGTACTTTTATTCACACCTAGTGATATTTATGGGTTTCTCCAAGTTCAATTTCTCTAATACTACATTAAATCTTGAGAACTAGTTAATTTTTTTAAATAAATTAAATAAATTAATTAATTATAATTAATAAAAAAATTAGTTGATTAAAAACCTAAATTAAAAAATATATAATATAAATTTATTTTTAAAAGTTAAATTTTATTATAATTAACTGATTTATTTAGTTTTTTTAATTTATTTAAAAAATTAACTAATTTTTATAACTAATATAAGATATAGTATATTTTACCATGTATGATATGATATATAGCATTCGCGGGCTAATCAAGCAGCTGGTTGTGATGACATTGGCCATATTTCTAAGTTGACTAGTGTTATTGGTTGTGACGACACGCATTCAAAGAAAATATTAAACTTCTATCCTTGTCCTACAAAAATCATCTAGAAACAGCCATTGTACATAATGAATTTATGAACATTAAAATATCAAGCTTGTGCCTCGTGTAACATTCGGTAAAAACTGTAAAGAATACAATGCATGGAATTGAGAAAAGGGAAAAAAAAAACCGACTGACTTCATGGTTATATTTAGGTTTCGTAGAGAAATTCCAACGTTATCAACTTGTAGAGGCCACGCTAACGGGAGTTAGTCCGAGTGGTAAGCGACTCAGTATCGTTTAAGTGAGGTATCGAGTTCGAGTCTTGGCGAATACAGAAAATCTCCGTTGGGAGACTCACCCACCATAGCCAGGTGCGTGACGCGGGTCGGATCCATATGTAGTCGGGGCAAAGCTCCGGTGAACCGGGTAGGCAAAAAAAAAAACTTGTAGAGGCCACATCTACACAGATGGAAATCGAACCTTGATAGAATCATATTTCTCGGCCAGTAGCCCACCCTTCTGTTTCTGGAGTTGTATATACCGCAATGTGCTGGTAAAGAAAACATCCGAAGCTGGATTCTGAATCTCAGTGGTGATTAATTCTATCAGCCCCTGAATTGCCGAACTTGTGAGATGCGGGTTTTCTTTCTCAAAATAGTGCAAGTACCTGGGGCAATTCAATCACGGTATTAAAATTCATTACCAAAAATATTATTAAAAACACCAGAGGTAGTTTGACGTGACTGACTTGTTCAGTATTTCCACAAATAGAGTTACTGGACCACTGCTACCCCTTGTCACATTGGCCATTTGATGGGCAGCATTTGCAATCCTCAAGGCAAGCTTAACGGCTTAAGGCAAAGTAATACCCTTAACATGCCACGCGCCAAAATGAAAACGTTATAAACATTTAGACACTCTTCATCACACGGTAAAGTTATTTACAAGAAAGGACAAAATAATGCAATGGTTAAGACGTGAATTTAAAAAATAAGGAACCATGGCAATACTGCCGTGCATCAATTCATAAAACAAAGTTAGCTTCGCCAGCTTACCGTTCTCCATCTTTAAGACCATCTTGATCATCGACCCAAAAGAGATGTGAGCATGCATAGACTCCCCGGCACTGATCAGGCTTCTTCAAGAGTTTTGCAGAATACTGTGGAAAGCAAAATTGTCAATTCAGGCATCGCCATGACCATATTGTGCTCAATAAGAGATGCCTGATATATTTTTCTAAAAGAGATACTGCTGGCAAACTCATTAGATGCTTACCCCGGTAGCCTTGTGCGTCAAAGTATCCCTATTCTCAACACCAAAGACCTTCATCCTCTGAAGCATCCCAATAATTAGATGAATTGCTGTTACCTGAGGTTTGGAGTCCTAAAAGCATTGTAACAGAACAAATTTAAAAAAAAAAAACTATTTTTTCAATAAGTCACAATAGGAAATCTTAAAATGGATAGATTCGTTAATGATTACCGCAATTTCTTCCTCATATAATACAAATGCCTGAGTGAAAAATTCATAAGCAACAGGCTCAAGGTCACAATCATTAGCAGCCTGATTATCACAAAAAAAAAAAAACAGAGAATCAATCAGTTACTGAAAAGGTTGCTTCGTTTTTAATGGATCAGTAATTAACTATAGCAGGCATTGTGACTTTCGATTAACAGTGAACATATGGTGATAATAATAATGATAAAAAACATTATAAGTAAGAGGTATGGGATTATTAGTCAAGTCCTTAGAAATTATTTGACTATTCAGACATGCAAGATCTTCAACCTACAAATATATAACCCATGCATAATTCGCGGTGCTGAATGAGTCCCTAACGACTTACTCCCCCCTCAATGAGTCTTTTTAAGTGTGGGAGTAATAATGCGAGAAAGATAACAAGATCTATTTCCCACCACCTTTTTAAAGGTATACCTCAGCACATTGAAGATACAGCCTAAGTGCCAGCTCCGGAGATGGGACAGAAGAAAGAGCTTCAATGGTCTGCAACAAAAAAAAATTGACGCTTTCCCATCAAATAATTTAATAGCAATGTATAGTTCCTATTGTTTTTATATACATATCAAAAGTGACTTATCATTCAACGCTGTAAGCAATACTTCAATGTTGAGCGTATGGTGCATAAAAAGGTTTTATATTCTTCTAAAGGCTAATACATTAAAATTACCTCATTTAAGAGTTGAAATATTTTTTTGGGTGTTGCAGGAATGTCTTCTCCCACAACATCCCCATCCTGCCCTTGCAGTTTCCTAACCAACTGCAACAAAATCATAAATCAGAACAGCAAGAGGAAGAGAAAAATGAATAAGAAATTGTTCCGTCCCAGATAACATTATAGTGAGACAAAAACCGTTATTATATTGCAGGTAGATTGATTCCAAGCGCAAGAGAAAATATAGGAGTTGGTTGATGCATTTTTTAATGCATTGCTAGCAAGCAATTCAAATACAGATTAGAAGTTGGCATCACATGGCATCAGACGTACAAATTCTCATGGCTTGCTCCCTTCAGGATATCTTGTTAGAAGTGGATGAGAATTGTAATATTCAAACAACACGGAACTGTCACTACAAAGGTAACCTATAAAGCATAAGAGTTTCGTCTGTATTGTCCTAACACAAATTACTTCACAGACGACTTTAAGGGGTTAAATCAAGGACAAACAGGATTGAGCAAATGCATTTTTGCAGAATTACACATTCAACTTAAAAGAGACGCCTTGCTAAGATGTTAACAGATAAACAAAACAGGTGTGTAGTCAAGGAAGAAAGATACCCTAAGTGCAGAAAATACAAGGGAAGGAACTGTGAAGGGTAAGCGCCTTGGTCCTCCATTCATAATATGTTTCTTCAAAGTACATATAATCTGAAGGCCAGAAAATCATGAGTTATATGAAGTGGATACAACATAAAAACACCAAATATAAAACCAATCAGAATTCAGTTTTAAGGATCAATTACTAAATGGATTTTTAGTGAGATAAAAAGGGCAAGTGTTTTAAACATAAGCACTTTAGCATTCCAACAACATTAGTTGAACATATATCCAATTTACACAATTCTATTACAGCAATGTTTATCTCAAAAACATTCAATAGAAATAAAAGTTTGATGCCATTGATTCAGAACATGGTAGTGCATACCTTTACCATTTCCTCAGGATCATCATTATGAAGCATATGTATCAGGCAGGCAACAGAATTTTGTCCTTCGTTGAAATCTTCTTCATCAAACTATTCATGGGTTGAAAGAGATCTTTAAACTAGGATTTAATGAAATGGAACATCATAAAAACAATTATTTAAATATGCAATAAAGTGGGGTAAAAAAAAATAATTTTAAAGTAAAAGCTGAAAGATTATGGAGTTCAGAGCAACCTCATCCAAGGCTGTTCCATCCAAATCCTTGATAAGCCCTTTTATTAATTCGAACAACACCTCAACCTACAAAAGCACACAATTTATGTTTGAATAAAGGTAAAGTCATCATGTAAAACCAATAGCACATTAGCATACCTTACCAGCAGTAGAGATGCAATTGTTATTCTTCATTATGCTCTGGATAATAACCATGGCCATAACTTTATTTGTTTCATTATCAAGATGATCCATTACACGGGGATAATTAGATAGCGTCAAGGCTGTCACAATATCATTGTATTTATCCAATGGAGCACTCAAAAGTGCAACAACTTGTTTTGTTGCTCTGTTGTCATCAAGTTTTGGCTTTCCAGAAAGCTTCTTGACACAGGCTCCCTGCCAAAAAACTCTGTCAAGATGCAGCTACCATAAAATGCTAATTCTATCAAAACAATGCCTTGTGAAAGCAGAATTTCAAGAAAACAAAGTATTGAGAAGAAATATACCAGTACCTGATCCAAATAATCAAGCCGATCTGGATGAACACGGAGAGTAAACATAAGAAGAGAGACTTGCAAAGCAATGGCTCCCACAATAGGCATGTCGACCTGTGCTTCTATAACCTGCAGTCAAGTGCAGGTAATGGACTTATGGTCTACAATTACAATTTCAAATAATAAGTATAATCAGTAACCACAAAGAACTGGAGTCCTTCCTATCTCTTCACTTCTTGGGGAGTGGGGTAATAAGGTCAAGTCCTGATGACTCAGATGCCTCGTTGACTATAATTGACATTTCGTTTGGCTATTAAAAAAGTCTGGAAGTGAGTTATACAGATGTTATACTCAGAAAGTAACAACAACCGCAATCACCAAAACCTAGAACCAGCAAGGCTAAATAGTCTAGAGTAAGTTATAGAAGAAAGAAGCATGACAATCACCAGTAATAGTATTAACATAAAACAAACACCTATGCTAGAGAATAGGAGAATCGTAGTTTTTGAAAACATTAAGATAAAAATGTCTGGAAGTACAACAAAACGAATCAACAAGTTTCTTTTGAAAGGATGCTTCCTTCATATTATTGAATTAAGAACAAGCTTAAAGTCAAAATTGCAACCTCAGGAAAAAGCCACCTTACCCTGCCTATTGCACTGTTTAATTTGGCAAATGCTTCCACTTGCAGAAATTCTGGCAAAACCTGATGTAGATAAAATATTATCCACATATGGAAGATTAATCAATAATGAGAAGTGCATGCGACTTACATCAGTACTAGAGGCAGCATAATTTGACAATCTATCCATTAACTGAGATAATATAGCCTTGATGTCTACTGTTGGCTGCATATTAATTACAAAATAATGCCAGTCAAATAAGGAAGAAAATATTGATACAAAGATTGTAGATTTTATTTATGAATAGCTTTTGCATTGTTTCAATCTTCTCTTGTAAGAGGATTGCTTTAAATAGATTATTGGTGTAGGCAAAAAAAAAGGTCAAATATGCAAGGAAAAACATATTTATAAATTAACCATGTTGATATTATAATTTCATATTCAAATTTCAAGCCAAATAATACAAGGAGTGATTAGATCCAACTCAAGAGGTTAGCAATTACCAGGCTAAATAGCCTATATTCATGAAAATCATATCTCTAAGCAACTATTGATAAATCACTATGCTTCAGAAACCATTTAACCATGATAGGCAAAGTTATGATCAAAATATTATTTAAGATTTTTAATTGAAACCTTTTAATAAGGCATACTTGAAGAAAAGAAGGTACTTGGTAGACATGCTGCAAGAGATCAAAACTTGGTGTTGAAGATGGGGCAGAAACCACATAGATATAACAAAAGAATTTATATATAAAATCTTCTACAGTCCCAACAATGATAAGTATTTTGAGTGTGATTTTGATTCTCCTTGTGATAGATTCCGTTTGACCTATCAAAGGCACAAGAAGACCAAGTCCAAGCAGTTACAAACCATGTTTCTTTAATCATTTAATTATTATTTATTTTACTTATTCCACTATGTTAGTGGGAGTTAATTAGAGTCCATCATGCTCTTATTTCTCTTGTCATGGGCATGTTTCCCGATAATGTAGGGAGAGTCAGTCATTAGTTTCTATGTATTCCTGCATCTATAAATACCTCTTGCTTATCCATGTTAAAGGAGGGGAAATGAATCATATTTTCAGAGATTCTCTTGGCTTCTAATTACTGTCTTTGCGAGATACTTGCTAGAGAGAGTGAGTAGGAGAGGTTACCCTATCATTTTGGCCTCAGAGCCATGGTAGAAACACGTGCATCATCCGCTGCCAACCCAGATCCCACCAGCAACCCGAGAGGTATTCAAGCTCCGGACCCACTGGCTGCAATAGCAGCCAAACTGGATATGTTGGAGGAACTAAGAGACAAGGTCTCATCTCTGGAGGTGCAAGCGAGGAATAATTCAGACAAAAAGAAAGAAAGGCGTTGGGGAGAGGAGACCGAAGAAGAGGGAGAGAGTTACCAGAGACACCGAACTCCATATGCGAAGATTGAGTTTCCCAGGTTTAACGGAGGTGACCCGCGTGGCTGGGTGCTGAAAGCAGAAAAGTTTTTTCGGTACTATCAGACGCCGGAGGATGACAAGGTGGACATTGCTGCAATGTACCTTGAAGGAGATACCCTGGACCTCTTTTCTTGGATCAATTCAGAAAGAACACTACTCTATTGGGATGAGCTGGTCAAAGCATTGAATGAACATTATGGGCCCCCCGAATTTCTGAACCCTGATGAATTCCTTTGCAGCATCCGACAGACGGGAAGTGTAGCAGAATATCGACAGGAGTGGGCAAGGAGGGTTGCTCGCGTGACCAATTGGCCTGACCACTGCCTTCTCGGTGTGTTCTTAAGCGGCTTGAAGGAGGAGTTAAGAGCAGAAGTTCGTCTTCACAAACCTAGAACCGTCTACCGCGCGTCGAGCCTTGCACTGGAGTTAGAAAAAGCTTCCGGGTCGGGTCGGGGATTCAAAGCAGGCTCGAATATGGGGCCAACCCGGTCCAACCATTACTATCCTAACAACCCAACGATCTCCCAAGGTAGATCCATTACCGCTAGCCCAACGGCTAACTCGTCTGCATCACCCGCAGCCATGGTTCCTTCCTCGACGACGGGTCATTCGCGGCAGAATGGATGGGACGCGACTCGCCAGCTACGAAAAGATAAAGGCCTTTGCTTCCGTTGTGGTGCGCCTTTCCGGCCAGGCCACCGTTGTAATGCTTCCTCCCTTTCACTATTAGAAGCAGACGATGGTGAAGCAAGTCCTGACACTCTTGAACCAGTAACAGAGGATGAAGAAGGCGGAGTCCACACGGCTGAGATTTCGTTCAATGCAATCCTAGGAAGGCCAACGATGACAACCATGAAGCTGGGGGGAATAATTATGAGCCGTGACGTATTGTTGCTTGTGGACAGTGGCTCTACACACAACTTTATAGCTGAAGCCTTGGTACATGAATTAAGTCTACCCACTACCACAATTCCAACTTTCGGTGTTCAAATTGGGAATGGCAGTATCATTCGTTGCCACCAACTCTGTAAGGACGTTGAAGTTCAACTTCCAGGTTTGACTATCCGACAAGACTTCTATCCATTTTCCTTGCCTGGATTTGATGTAGTACTGGGAATTAAATGGCTTGCCTCTCTTAACACTGTTCAAGCCAACTGGAATGAGATGTTCTTAATTTTTTGGGTGAATGGGAAACAGTATAAATTGCAGGGGGTGCCCAGCAGAGAACCAGAGGCAGCTCTTAAATATATGACACCCATCACAGTTGAAGGGGAAGGGGACCTATCTGAAACTGTTAATCTATCAGATATACTTAAAAAGTTTGAAGTTGTGTTTACAGAACCGAATTCTCTTCCTCCATGGCGCAAACAACAGCATGCTATCCCACTATTATCAGGGGCTGTCCCTCCCAATCTAAGACCATATCGCTGTCCATATTATCAGAAGAATGAGATAGAGCGACAGGTAGATGAACTTTTACATAAAGGATTCATTCGTCCTAGCTCTAGTCCATTTGCGAGCCCTGTTCTGTTGGTCAAAAAGAAAGATGATTCTTGGCGAATGTGTGTTGATTATCGGGCTCTCAACAAGATCACCATCCCCGATAAATATCCTATTCCTAATATTGATGAATTACTGAATGAATTATATGGGGCTGCTTATTTTTCAAAAATTGACCTGCGTTCTGGATACCATCAGATTCGAGTTTTAACTGCAGACATTCCCAAAACGGCATTTCGAACTCATAGTGGCCATTATGAATTCGTAGTTATGCCTTTTGGGCTCACCAATGCCCCTGCCACCTTCCAAGCTACCATGAACGATCTTTTTCGGCCCTATTTACGACGGTTTGTTTTGGTATTTTTTGATGACATCTTAATTTACAGCAAAACTGCCAGGGAACATGAGGGGCACCTTCAGGTCATCCTTGAGACCTTACAGCAACACACTTTTTATGCCAACTTTAAAAAGTGTGAATTAGGTAGGTCAACGGTATCTTTCCTTGGACATCGAATTTCAGCAAACGGGGTCGCTACTCATCATGAAAAGATTGAGGCTGTGAAGGCATGGCCAACACCCACCAATGTCACCGAATTGCGTGCATTTTTGGGCCTCACAGGATATTATCGCCGCTTCGTCCAAAATTACGGAGCTATTGCTCGACCTCTTACAGAACTCACTAAGAAGAATGCATTCAAATGGTCCGGAGAAGCACAAGCAGCTTTTGATAAGCTTAAGGTTGCCTTGATGACCGCACCCACATTAAGGCTGCCTGACTTCACTACTGACTTTGTAGTAGAATGTGATGCTTCCATGGAAGGTATTGGGGCAATCCTGCTCCAAAACGAGCACCCTGTTGCATACTTCAGCAGAGGACTATCCTTTTCTAACAGATACAAGTCTGCTTATGATCGCGAGCTATTGGCCTTAGTATTAGCCCTCCAACACTGGCGCCACTATTTATTGGGACGTCATTTCACAGTCAAAACTGATCATCATAGTCTCAAATACTTGCTGGAGCAGAGAGTACTCACCAATACACAGCAAAGTTTACTAATCAAACTTCTTCCATTTGATTTTCAGATTACACATAAGGCAGGAAGAGAAAATGTTGGTGCCGACGCCCTTTCAAGACGCCCCCATTTAGCGGAATTCCTACACTTAGTCGTGCCTTTGCCACTTGATTTCTTGGAATTAGAAGAGGCTACCCAAAAGGATCCCTTCACAGCTACGATAATTCAGGCCTTAACAGATGATCCTCAGTCCAAACCCGGATTTACCTTGGCACGAGGGAAGCTATACTTTCAAGGACAATTGGTTATTCCCCGAAGCTCCCCTATTCGGGCAAAGTTGATTGAAGAAGCCCATATTTCACCTACTGGAGGTCATGGCGGTTTCCTTAAAACTCTCAAGCGGCTCACAGGTACCGTCTTTTGGCCCCAAATGAAGGCAGATATTAAAATGTTCATTCAGCAATGCTTTACATGTCAAAAGAACAAATATGAGACATTAGCCCCAGCTGGTTTACTTCAGCCCATCCCTTTTCCAGAACAGATATGGGAAGATATTTCGATTGATTTCATTGTGGGTCTTCCTAAATCAGGCGGGTATGATACTGTCCTTGTAGTAGTCGACCGGTTAAGTAAGTACTGCCACTTCATTCCCTTATGTCACCCATATACTGCAAAAATAGTGGCTACTCGTTTTTGTGAAGACATCGTCCGTCTCCATGGTATGCCTCGCTCTATTATTTCAGACAGGGACCCATTATTCTTGAGTGCTTTTTGGCAGGAATTATTTCAACTAAGTGGCACTCGCCTTCGGATGAGTACTGCTTATCATCCCCAAACGGACGGACAAACAGAAGTAGTCAACCGATCCCTTGAGGCCTACCTACGATGTTTTGCTCATGAACAGCCGCGTACTTGGAGCAAGTTCTTATGTTGGGCTGAGTATTCCTTCAATACAAGTTACCATACCTCCACCAACACCACCCCTTTCCAGGCCGTCTATGGCCGTGAACCTCCTCCACTTATGCCTTTTATCCGAGGGGAAACTCATCTAGAAGAGCTGGCATCCCAACTAGAAACACGTGATGATATGCTACGGCTGTTAAAAGCAAACTTGAAAAAGATGCAAGACAGAATGAAGGCCTACACTGACCAGCACCGTCGAGAAGTTACTTTCGAAGT
The DNA here is from genome assembly GCA_037074615.1 of Leucaena leucocephala. Lineage (NCBI taxonomy): Eukaryota > Viridiplantae > Streptophyta > Magnoliopsida > Fabales > Fabaceae > Leucaena > Leucaena leucocephala. The sequence goes on from CM073541.1 coordinate 24,370,687, forward strand.
AGGGGACGCAGTCTTCCTACGCATTCAGCCATTCCGTCAAGCATCACTTTCCCACCAACGGTATTCCAAGCTCTCTCCACGGTTCTTTGGCCCATATGTTATCACAAGGAAGGTGGGACATGTCGCATACGAACTTGCACTTCCTCCGAATTCTAAAGTACATCCTGTTTTCCATGTTTCCCTATTACGGCCAGCTCGTGGAGTTGAACCTTCCCACCCACCAGCACCTTTACCCATCAATGCTGACCTTGAGATGGTTCTAGAACCTGAACGAGTGCTCACTCATCTTTGGAAAGGGCCAATTCTGGAGCTGCTCATCCAATGGAGGAACCGGCCCGCCGAGGACTCTAGCTGGGAGGAGTATGACCTACTGCAGACTCAATTTCCAGCATTCCACCTTGAGGACAAGGCGGCTTTTGAAGGGGGAGGTATTGATAGATTCCGTTTGACCTATCAAAGGCACAAGAAGACCAAGTCCAAGCAGTTACAAACCATGTTTCTTTAATCATTTAATTATTATTTATTTTACTTATTCCACTATGTTAGTGGGAGTTAATTAGAGTCCATCATGCTCTTATTTCTCTTGTCATGGGCATGTTTCCCGATAATGTAGGGAGAGTCAGTCATTAGTTTCTATGTATTCCTGCATCTATAAATACCTCTTGCTTATCCATGTTAAAGGAGGGGAAATGAATCATATTTTCAGAGATTCTCTTGGCTTCTAATTACTGTCTTTGCGAGATACTTGCTAGAGAGAGTGAGTAGGAGAGGTTACCCTATCACCTTGTATATGTATAAATTTGACCTTCAAGCATATTAAGAATCATATATACCAATCTCGTTCATCATACCCACCTGCAGCTGGGGACAAGCACCTAAAAGTGTCTCAAGAGTCTGCAAATGGTACTCATCAGGAAAAACCTGAATTATGCATTCCATCAGATAAAATTGGGCAAGCTCATCTTTGCAGTTGACAACCTGGGCAAGCCAATTTTAAGATAAGCAGAATGCATATTATGATACCAATGCTTCCAATGAGTAGAAAATAATTATGAGACCTGCTCTAAGACCCTAGGAAGAACAGTATCTTTGTACATGTCAAGGTCCCCGCCCTCTATTTGACTCAGTACATGGAGATTCTTTCCGACCTATAATGATTGAGAAAAGAAAAATTAAATATATAATATTACTACGTATAGCATATCGTTTCATTAGGTGATAATTTCTTACAAGATCACGAAGTTCGTTTCTTTCTTTTTCCCTCTTCTCCCTTATCTGACTGGGTCCCTGCGGACCAGAAATCCCAATTGAAGGCCTCAGCTCAGGATTTCCAAAGATTATACATGATTCACAAGCACCATAACACCTGCATGGCCAAAAAGCATCCTCTTGTGATTCATTTTTACTTTTATGGCATGCAAGTACCGTGGTGCTATGCATAAACCAAGATAATACAGATAAGAGTTGAAGGTCAAGGAACCTGATACTGCAAGCGAACCCAAAGCTTATTCATTTCTGTGAAGTTCTGCAGAACAAATTCAACAGAGTCCATCACGCTGTCAGCATCCCTGCAGGAAAACAATGTCTCCCTTCAATATGTGCACTTTTGGTACTTGTTCTCCCAAACATAATAACATAAGATAAGGTTTATATTTTCAACATTGAAATCACAAACATGGCTATATGCGGAAATTATACAAATTTTATGTTCGCACAAATATACAGGCTTGGGAGTTGGGACATTCATAAAGTTGCATGTGCCAAAGAGAACGGAGCCATAGACACAGTTATCCCGATGACTAACTGACCTAAGTGGGATGGGAACCCTATCCTAAAACCTAGTTATTAAAGTGAAAAAACCAACCACTTAAATACCCATTGAACATCCCATCCTACTTAATGTGGGAATTCGTACCATATATTATCAAATCTCTATCAATTGGGCTCCATTGAAAGCCAACGTCCCGGCAGCTGCAATCCATGACACTCTACTCGGTCTTTTGCCAGTCAAAACCTCCATGGGGCTAAGTGGCATAAGGAACCCTAATCCAAAAGCTTACTGGTGATGTGTGAAAACCAACCCACTTAAATATCTATTGAGCATCCCATTCTACTCAATGTTAGACTTAATATCCCATACTACCAAATCTCCATCACTAACATTAATATTTAGTAGAAAGAAATCCAAACAAGTGATTGCCTTACCCTTCACCTTCAGAACCAATGTCCGGTAACTTATCTCTAATGACTTGAGAAAGGTAACTCCTCAAAAACAGACCACGAATTGGATGTTGAACACCGAGACACATTTCCACTAGATCTTTAAGAACTTCCATGACAGGAGCATCCTTAGATCTGATGTAAACGGATCCTACCGTGCATAGTAGATACCTGGTAAGTTAACAAGCATAGGGAAAGATAAGTGCTGAACATGCACAGGAACTTGCAGTAAGGGGAGACACCGGACTAAAGAGAGATCAAAATTTCAACTGATTATTTCACAAGAAACAAAAGAGCATAATTAAGTTTTCAATACAGATGTGAAACTCCGCTATGAAGCAACAAGGGAAGAGAAGCTGGTGTAAGTGAACTCAAAATCACATAAAAGGTTATTCAATTTTAGAGAAACGTGTAAAGTCAACCAGAAACTAAAAAAGAGAATAACAGAAAAGGTCGATGAGGAGGTTAAGCTCGTTACAGTCTAGGCAATATATTTCCAGCATGTTGTACAAGCTCATATAAATCAACAACTGAAATGCCGGGTCTTCTTTCATCTTTAAAAAACATCTCCAGCCTCCTCAGCTCGTCGAAGGCTCTCATGTCTAAGGGATCAAATCAAAAGCACCGAAATAAATATTGCACGAGGAATTGAGCTAAGAATTATAAGTTAGGAAGCCAAGGGGAATTTTACATAGTTCATAATATTTGTGAGGGGAAAGTTTGGAAGTTCGAAGCTCCAATAGCATGTGAGCCGAGTATTTTAGGGCCTCCCTGAGATTGTTGGCATCCTGGGAGAAGAGAAGAGCATTAAAGCAAATCAGAGGGATGAAGTGATGAATTGATACGGGTTTGCATCAAGTTAAAATACCAGGGCGATATGCATGTAAAAGGCATTCTGTTGAATGCCTACTATCCCCTCTGCGAGCCATTTCTCTTCGTCTTCTATCCCGTCTACTATCATTCTTGTAACCTTTTTATTTTTATGGCACAGGGCTTGATTTTGATCACCCTTAGATGTGAGCACTGAGCAGATCAGCTGAAGTCGAAACTCGTAACCACCAAAACAGTGTCGAGTTCAGTGAATCTTACGTGCCTATATATTTTTTTTAATAAATTTTTTTATACTATTCAAAAGTATAACACATTCTTTTTGTAGTGATACTAATATCGATGAGTTATCTATTATTTTTAATATAAATTTAAAAATTAAAATATATTTTTAAATATTATAATTAAAATTATAATAAAATAATACTAGATCAAACATACTTTAAATAATACATGTCTGTATCTTTACTGCCTCGAAAGAAGTTGATACTCGATCGAGCTGAGCAAATTTCTTTTAGTTGCCAACCCGATTCATCAGAATTTTATCCCGACTACATTCGAATTTGACCCGCGTCGTGCACCTAGTTATAGTGGATGAGTCTCCCAACGAAATTTTTTTACATACGCCAATGTTCGAACTCGAGACCTCATTTAAATGATATTGAATCGTTTACTACTCGAATCAACCCTTTGGTAGCCAAATAAATTTTTTGTTTTGCAGTTGGAACAGAGAACCGGGAGTCAAGGGTGTGCCGCGACCCTTCAAACCGAAAATCCCGGCCCACTTATCTTCTTAACGAAGTATAATTTGTTATGGTTGTATGCCAAGAAATAATAGTTTTTTTTTTTAACAACGGGGGTTGGTCCGAGTGGTAAGCGGCTCGGTATCGCTTAAGCGAGGTCTCGAGTTCGAGCCTTGGCGTACGCAGAAAATCCCCGTTGGGAGACTCACCCACCATAGCCAGGTGCGCGACGAGGGTCGGATCCGGATGTAGTCGGGGTAAAGCTCTGGTGAACCGGGTGGGCAACAAAAAAAAAATAATAGTGTTTTTGTTGGCCATGAATATTTAAATTTTAAACCACAACATTTTATTGTTTTAAAACATCATGTAAGCTGTCAAGTGAAATTCTTAACTATTTGACTAAGTACAACATTCAAGGGCGTCTTTTAATGACTATTTTAGACATCTAAAATGCATTTTAGGTGTTTGAAATGGACTCCCAAATCTACACTAATATAATTTTAAATAAAAAAATGCCTCGCCTTTTTTTAATGTACATAATTGAGTCAACATCATAAGAATGGTTTTTGCTATCCTCTTAACATTTAGAGTGTCAACTTGGTAACTTTTGGAAGGTGTGAGATTTTTTTTTTAAAAAAAATAAAATCTCATGGACCTATTTTAAAATTGATGTAAATTATCAGGATAAAATATTAATTTCTTACTATTTTCTTTTTGATAAGTAATTTCTCCCTATTTTCACAAGTAGAGAGTCACGTATAACGATTTATGGATGAAATTATTGGAAAAAAGGATTTATGTTTAAAATTAAATTAAAATTAAAGTTTTGGATAAAAATAAACTAAAAATAACTAAAAAATAAACGGATATATTTAGGAGTAAACACAAACTGGGCCTTTCATTAGTTTATTTGGGCCAACAACTCGGCGGGCCATACCGCATGGTGGAAGGGAAATTAACTTTTTCTTATATTGATTTTTTTAAAAGAACAAAAGATGAATCTTATAAACCCTGGTGGATGGAGCTTACATTTTCCCGTAAAGCCCCAGCCTGCAAATCGATAGAATTTTCAGTGACTATGGGAGGGTTTAACCGAGCGGTGTTCCTAGGCAGAACCATCAGAAATGATTTGGCCACCATCTCTAGGATTACCAATGGCATAACGTATCACCGTCCACCTCAACTGGTCTTCAATAGCACGTGCTCCCATCCCAGCCCTCATTGGCCATCGCAGAAGCTTGTTGATCGCTTGAGGTTTTCTAGTCCAGCTATTGCCAGCAGCGTCGCAGGTGTAGTTAGCTACAGCTCTGCTTCTGCCCCGTCTCTCTCTCGGGACGCTTGCGAGAAGGGAACGCCACCTGCAGAAGGGTTTATGCCCAAAGACGTCGTACTATATCAGTATGAAGCTTGCCCGTTCTGCAACAAGGTTAAAGGTTAGAACCCAGTTCTTCATCAATGTCGATTTTGGATCATGAATTCTCTATTCTAATCCGATCATTATTTCGAACCACTCACTATTATCATGACCACATACTTGACCTGATCATTAATTACCACTGCTGATTTTTTTCCTTTTAATTTCTGACTCTTGATTCCTTGAGATTTCTTTGGTCTTCCGTGGGGAAAGATTGGCCATTTACAGTATAATATTTTTTATTCTTCGATGATGATTATCATAATTTAAGGGATCCTTCTTCAGGTTTTACCACGATAATTTAAACCCTTTCACTGCAATAGAAGGGAATTATAAGATTGTAGTAAAATATCGGGGTATATAATATGTTTACACTGTATTGTTTATTAATATGCATAATGATTACCATTGTAATGTAATTCCTTTCATTACTTTTTCCAGCATTCTTAGACTATTATGATATTCCATACAAAATAGTTGAAGTAAACCCGATCAACAAAAAGGAGATCAAGTGGTCTGATTACAAGAAGGTCCCTATCGTGACAGCTGATAGTGAACAAATGGTTGATTCATCAGGTGCGCCTTTGTTTTAAAATAATACTTTCATCCATTAAAAAATGTAAAGAATTTTAAGAGGCCCGGATTTAATTTATGTTGAATGGGTTTGTAATCTTTCCCTCTTTTGCAGACATAATTGATAAGTTACTTAAAAGGATGCATCCTGATTATGACCTAAATGCTGATGAAGAAAAGAGGTGGCGTGGGTATGGTTTTTTTTCCTTACCCATTTCTTTTTGCTTTTTGGATACTTTCCTGCCATCTTACTATTTTTTTACTCCAGTAAAATAGGTTAGGGTCATTGGCATTTTAGGAAAACTGCTGCTGCCATTTTTTCAATATTGGCTGTTGAATTGAGCATTTGCAGGTCTAGCCTCTGAAAAATTGCATTAACATGATGCTGTTTCTTGTGGTATAGGTGGGTGGATAATCACTTGGTGCATGTATTATCACCAAACATATATCGCACCGTTCCTGAGGCCCTTGAATCATTTGACTATATCACTACTCGAGGTAAGATTTCAAACAAGCCAAAGGTTTGTCTAATCTAAACTGGCATCTTATATACCTCTCTCAACGAAACTCAAAAGAAATATATCAATTTTATTCGATTGATTGAATGATGGTAAGGATGTCTAAGTGAAATAATTGGCAGTTGATTTTTATGGTTGTCTTATTGTGATATGTTTCATTCCCCTGTTCCCTGTAACAATTTCCCGTTTTGTATGAAAAATGAAATAACTCAACCATGATGGTTAACGCAATGACCCCATATTATGTATGATGGAATGGATCTTAACTAACCCAACCCTCATGGTTAAAATCATTTTTCCTTGGTACATGAGTTCCACTGATCAAATTGCTAAGTTTAAATTTAAGCAAGCAAACTATGATCTGTATATAATCTTAAAAGTTGTCCCATATATATGCAGGCAATTTTAGCTTCTTTGAGAGGCTAACTGCAAAGTATGGTGGGGCTGCGGCTATGTATTTTGTGTCAAAGAAATTGAAGAAGAAGCACAACATCGCTGATGAACGAGTGGCATTATATGGAGCTGCTGAAGAATGGGTAGATGCTTTGAAAGGCCGGAAGTTTCTTGGTCGGTTGAACTAATTTCATTATAGGCTTTAAAAAGACACACACGCTGCTATTTGAACTTGTAAGTTAATATTTTACTCATTTTGACAGGGGGATCAAATCCTAATTTGGCCGATCTTGCTGTCTTTGGTGTCCTGAGACCGATTCGCCACCTCAAGTCTGGTAGAGATATGGTGGAGCACACTCAGATCGGGAAATGGTATTCCGATATGGAAGAAGCAGTAGGACAGTCTTCTTGTGCTGATGCAATGAGATAGAGCAGGGGTGTTTTTTTTTTTTGGGTGAGGGAATAGTAGTAGGAATAGTGAATACTATAGACTTGGGGACATGTGAGTGAACAGCATTATTTTGATCACGTCGTCGCCTTTTGGACAAAAGTATGTTGTGTGATATACTTACGTCCTAAAATAGCGCAGTGTATTAATATCTGTCTCGTTTTGGGACGGGTACCACGATCGTTTTCTTGCTTCAGGGTGTGTTTGGTTTAGCTTTTGGGAAGAATAGATTCTAGAGAATAAATTTTGGGTAGAATAGATTTTGGGAAAAATAGATTTTGGGAATAAAGATGTTTGGATGATTAGTAGTAGAATCACTTTTTATATTGGTAAATTACTAAAAAGGGTATGATATGATTAAAAGTAAGAGAGATGAAAGATGATAGAGAAGAAATAGGAGAGAGAAGAGAGTGTAGAAAGGAGAGAGGAGAGAGAAAAAGAGAGATAAGAGATAAGAGAAGAGAGATAAGAGAAGAGAGATGAGAGATAATAGAGAAGAGAGAGGAGAGAGGGTGTAAAAAAAAGTAAGTGTATAATAGTAATTGGATAATCCAAAACCTAAGTTTCAAAGAAAAAGCTATTTTTAATAGCTTATTCAAAACCTAGGTTTCAAACCGAGGTTTTGTTTAAAATCAATTCTCAACAAAAATTGCTGTTTGTGTGAAAATTTTCCAAACTGAGGTTTTGCCCCATAATTCATTCTCCAACCGTAGTGCCAAACAGGCACTCAATCTGATTACGCAGGTGCCGAATAAGCCCTTTGGTAACAATCAGTTTATAGGGTGGCTTTGGACAGGATTGTAGGAGCTACGATATTGTTAGACTCCTTGGATTGGTTGGTATTTATCCATCAATGAAGTATAGTATTAAAAAACAACTCTAATTAACTTAATTATTTACGAGTCTTCAATTATTCGCAAGACATTAATAATAATGTAGCTATTTATTAATATTTTCAAATTCACGTTAGTTCTTGTATAAAAATTTTAAATGACTCCCGAAGCACTTAGATAACATGACTGTTACAGCAAATTTATGTTTGTTGTGAGCTTGCGGTATCGTTCAAGTTACTGGCCAGGAATTTGTTGCAGCATAATCCCACCAAATGCAACATGTCAATAAGATGTAATTTTAAAGGTTCTCGTAAAATTCATTAGCCCCTACCTTTCGTCCGATGTAATCGGCCTTCAACCACTAGATTCATCTGTTTGAGGTCCTTTATTGACGAACAGATATCTGTCAAAGCTCCCTATAAGACGTTGAAAAGGCAATAAAAAATACGCGCTCAGTAATCTGGGCCTACTTATGAAAATACCAAGGCAAAGACCATTCGCTCATGCTCGATGGCCTGTCTATATGGAAAGTGGTATGCAATACACTCTACTCTAAGAAGATATCCTATATTACCTTCATTAGTATTCAAAGGGTCATTGATGATCCCAAACTAGAAGTTAAGACGAACTCACTAAGGTGTAGAGACCTCTTGTTTGAACTAATCCTTTTTATTTTCTTTTGCACCGTTTCATTGTACTCTTGCATTTTTTTTTTTAAAAAAAAAGGCAGTTTGGGCAACCAGGTTTGTACGGTGGAATTGACTGATCTGATTTTTATATATATAATGATAATGATGATGGGAATGATATTTTTTCCCAGGGGAATAACGATGATTATTTAGACTTTAAAATATGTGCATATATTGTTTATAAAAAATATGCAATTGAATATACGGGCAAAAGAGGAAAAAACAAGAATTTGAGGAGTTTGAACTCGTAACATTTATCTTCCCCCCCCCCTACCCTACCCTACCCTCCTTGAGCCAACGCACAGCACAACCGTAACGTGCTCGTGGAGGAGTTTCTAATGCACTGTTTTTTTTTAATGACTAAAACACATACAAGGAAGACATAACTGTTTTTGGCAAAAAAAGAAGAAGAAGAAGAAGAAGAAAGAAAGACATAACTGTTTCTCCGTTGGGTTTTTATGGACAAAAGGTTAAAGTAGAGTTAGGTTCTGCTTTTAAATATTGAGGTTTTTCTGGGCCAGTGATTTATGTGAGGTGTATTCTTCTATCCTGTTCATAAATGAACATATTATTAAAACGAGTAAGAGAAGAGAGGAGATCATGACTTGTGAGATTTGATGGAGAGCATAAAGCTGTTTTGGATGCAAGTTCTGAAATGATGGATGGGCCAGTTAACGAAGTGGGTGAGAACCGCGTGAGCCTCATCCTATTCCAATGGCTTTAGTACAGTTTTGCTTGCGTAATGCGTAATGCGGTGCCTGAGAAGAGAGCCCCCTCCCCTAAAGTGAACACGTCAACGCGGTTTCCTCCTATCCGGCGCCGGAAGTTTCAGAAGAGTTTACCCTTCTTGGGCCCCGAAAGGCCGAAACATACCCCAAGTGCTCTACGGGCACCCTTTGTCGTACCTAATAAACGGCCACGCTGTAATTTCAAATTCTGGTTTGAACTTTAAGTTAATACCTTAAAAAACTGGTTAAGTAGAGAAATGCTATTCTTTAGCCTTTCCCAATGACCAAACTGACAATTTCCCCCATCTCTGATTCCCTCCCATACCCTCTGACTCTTTCCCATCCCAATTTAGTGAATTTCTCCCCGATCCCTTCTGACCCGATACTTCTGTGACTTTTCTGTCACAAAATCTGCATGTACGTCGTCGTTTTCCGGCACCCCTTTATATCTCTCTCATTACTCATTAATGCTGCCATTGGTTTTGGTATATAGCCTTTTGAGATTCTACGAACACCCGGTTGATAGGCATGCCCGATTCCGGAGTTATACTTATATCCACCCAAAAGCCTTGAAAAAGTTAAAAGACGACCCCCTTCTCCTCCCCCTTTTTTATTATTAAGTTATTTTATATTATATTCTTCTTCCCGTTCTTTTGGCTCTTTAATTAGTCAATGCAATTAAATCCCACATGAAAGTTCCATTCCCCGCTTTTAATCGCACAATAATAAGATTTTCAGTTTTCCCACTATAAATAAACATCCCACGGGTTTCTTTCTTAATGGTGAGTTTCAGTTAGACCAGAAATCGTAGCAACAAAGAAGGCAAAGTTTATGCCGAGAAGAGATAGAAAGATCATGCATCTTTTCTGATATAGCGACAACATGAACCTTCTGGCTTTAAACCTACCCATGATTTCGTTTCGGTTCTGGCTTCCTATTAAATTGCCTTGATATATGTCCACAGAAAATACCACTCCTTGGTGTTCCTCCTCCTCCTCCTCCTTCCATTGAGCTAAGATGGCAGTTCGTGCTCAGTTTTATTCAGAAAATTCCGGTTTGCCCATACGTTTTCTGGATTGGGCAGGGACTAGTCAAGTACTTGGAATGGATAATGGCCTTCTTCTGAGTCTTCCGCAACCTTCACAACCTCAGTTCCAACAGCACCAGTCCAACCAAAACTCTGGCTTTTATTGCAATCAGGGGCCTTCGCTTTCCTTCGCATGCAATGGTTTTCCATCCACGTCCTTCTCTCACGCTTTAAATGCGCAGCTGGAATTACAGAGGCATGAGATTGATCGCATGCTCCTATCGCAGGTTATAGCATTAGGATGAAACTATATCTGTTTTTTTGTTTGTTTTCCATATATTGCGAGAAGATTCTTTTTCTTTTTCTGGCTAAGCTCAAGTGTATGAAGTGTTCAACTTTCGATTTTCGGCTGCGTCTTCTTGTTGCAAATCACTTTAGTGGCTAAATTATTTGTTTATACTTTGAAACAGAACGGGAGGTTAAGGCGTGCCCTGCAACATCAAAGAAAGGAGCAGGTGGCATTCCTATTGAGTGCTCTGGAATCAAAATCAACGAGTCTGATAAAGCAAAAAGAGGATGACTTGACACAGGCAAAAAAGAAAACTACAGAGCTAGAGGATTGCTTGAGAAAAGCAGAGATGGAAAGCGAAGCGTGGCAGAGAATAGCCAAGGAAAAGGAGGCAATGGTAGTAAGCCTGACGAACACTCTGGAACAGGTAAGAGAGAGAAGGGTCTGGGATAGTAACAGGGCTGAAGATACAGAGTCATGCTGTGGTCCGTGTGAGGAGAGTCAATACAGAGAAGAGGAAGAAAAGGTGGAAAAACAGAGAAAGAGAATGGCTTGTAAGAGCTGTAACTCTCGGAGCTCGTGTGTACTGTTCCTACCTTGCAGACACCTCTGCTCTTGTTATTTCTGTGAAGCCTTGCTTGAATTTTGTCCTGTGTGTAATTCTGCCAAAGAGGGCTGCATGGAGGTGCTTTTGGCTTAGCACACCAGGAAAGAGAAGCTCGTTGGACAGAGTAAAACATGTTTTTATTTCTAATTAAATTAATACTTGAAAGTAGATCTAGATTAGGGTGTCATTGTGGGGTTTCCGGTTTTCAGTTCCTTCTGTCCTGGTTGGCCTTTTTGGGGGACTGGACTCGGCCGGATTTTGTTTTTGTCCTACCTGTTGGCCCGGGTTTGAACAGAACTAAGCTGCTCCACCATTAATGGTAGAAAGAATCTTCTTTCCCTTGTCTTTAATTGCGATTCTAATATCTGGATTTGACCCGGTTTGCTTGATTAATCGATCTCTTTTTGCTTCTCAATAAATGACATCTATCCATCTTATCTATCTCGGTCTCAGCCGTATCCGTGACAGGGTCCTGTTTCTTTATAAACTTTTTAACGTAGCCTTTTCACTGACAGAATAAAGGATATTGACAATTATAAAAGTCTGCAAGTCTGGAACTGCCTTTGTTGAGTCCTGTTAGTGTTACTACTTCCGATGATATATGAACTGGCGCCCAGCTTTGCCAATTGCAAGTTCGGAGATAAACCCAAATTTGGCTTTGCCGTCCTGTTTTGTGCCATCTCTGCCAACAAGGATTTCACTTGCTGTCGCTTATTTTGATCAAATGTAAATTTAAGAATGACATGTGTATTCATTCTCCTTTTAATTTTTTTAAAAATAAATTATATGCAAATTTTATATGCTTTATGAAAATTGAGAAAATAACTACGTTATTCATAATTTATAACTGGACTGGCTCTTATAAAAAGCGAAGGCACAAGCTATTACAAGGATTATTGCCAATACATCCCCTTTATTCTTTTTTAAGTTATATTTATAAACAAAAAAAATAAAAAAAATATATCCTCTAAACTTTATCGTTATCAAAGTATTACTTTCAGTACACTATAGTCTAGCAACCATTGAAAATAATATATATTATTTCTAAAATAAAATATGATATTCAGAGAATGATACTCTATTAAAGACGAGGTTTTGAATATTGTATTTTTTTTATTTATAAATTTAATCTAAAAAAAGAAAGTGGATGGCACATGGGCTAATCAGTTTAGTATATTTAATTAAACTAACAGTCAAATTAAAACTGGATAACAGTTGGAGCAATATTGAACTAAAAAAAATCAGGTACTCAATGTTCCCAAGTAAAAATTTCTGTGATAAATTTATACCTTAACCAATAATAAAAAATGACGTGTGTACTACGTCAGTATATTTATCTGACAGTCAAATTTAATTTTAAGTAATAATTAAAGCAAAAATACTATGTTTTTAAATTTGTATAGCAACATTGCTAAAAAAGAATTTTAAGGTGATATTGCCTTAATAAAACTTTCATGATCTGTCTGAAACTTTTATTACCAAATTTCATTAACAGGGTATTCAGATCTGTCTGCGGGGTTCGAATCTGGTTAGTTTTGTTGATTCTAATTTTTGATGGAGGAGATTTTTCCATCATAGGTTGTTCATTCAGGTTATCGAATACTATGGTGAGACTTGAGCTAGCTTGTAGGATTTTCTTTGTTAAGGATATTTTGGTCTTTTTATTTATAATTCGATTTAATTAAATTAGAAATATTTCTTACTACTTTTAAAACCATGTTATGAAATAAATTATCTATTTCATCCTATCCTTAATTTAATACTACCTCTCACATGTTTAATAGAAGAGTTATATAAATAAATTAGTTAAATTAATTATTTATAATATATTAACTTTAATTTTTTTAAACTATCACATTTAGTCACATATATTAAAATTATTTTTAATTTTGAGTTACCTTAATATTTATAATTTATATAAATAATTTAGACAAAAATTATATAAAATTAATTAAACTTTTATATTTAAGTCAACTTTTTATCGAGGGATTATGTTTAGTGCAGGATTAATACGTACCACTTCATTATGAGTTTTGGTAATATCCATGATTACCCTTTGACCGTTGTTCTGGAAAACGAATCAGGAATTGAACTAAACCGGCATAACTCTTGCCACGTGGAACAAGCAAAAAACTTCCGAACGCGGCAACAACACCCGGGAGACTTCCTGAGATTCCCTCCGCCAACCGCCCCGGCCTCCATAACTAGGATCGGGAAGGGCCAATTTCTCCATAATTGGAATATACAGAAATCAGCGATGCAACAAGGAGATTACAGCTCCGCTCCCTATTATCAATTCCCCCACGTTCAAAACCCCAATCCTTATCCTGCCGATCCAATCCCGAACACGTACGCTTCCGCTCCTCCGTTCTCCTCCGGTTACGCTCCCGATTATACATCATACACATCCGCTTACCCGCCGAACCCTCAGAATTCCGATCCTATCTCTGCCCCGGCACCGGCAACTCCCACTGCTCCATCATACTCTCCAATTTCCAACTTCAACTCGCAGCCCATCAGTTCTTCTCCGCAACAGTCCTCTTTCCCTCCGTTCGAATCTCATCTTTCGCACCAGCAACCCTCCACGCAGCAATCCTATTATCCGCCCTATGATCGACATCAAACAGCTCCAAATTATGGTCACGCCTCCTCTGCTCCTCAAAACCTGAGTCCGAATTCTTCATTCTCGTCCTCTTACGCGTCTCCCTACAGTCAACCAGGATGTTCCATGCCTTCCACGAACGAAATTCCTTTTGAGAATCCCGCAAAATTTGATCATGGCGGTGCTTATTTGGATGACAGGTATGGAAGTTTCAATCAGAGCCGGTCTGGTTTGGGATCAGATTTTTACGGGAATCGACAGTATAGCGGGATTTCCAGGTATGATCATGGTCTCGATGAAGTTTACGGAGAAGGTGTCTATGCTTATGAAGGGAGCAAAGTAGAACCCTATGGAGCGGGCGGCACGGCTCCTAAATCTACTTGGTCCGGCTTTGATGATTATGGGAGGCCAATCAGTTTTTCCTCTCCGAAAGAATCCTCCGTGTCAAACAAGGTTGCCAAAGCTGTGCCGAAGGCTGATGCTCAAGAAGATGTAAGAAGCGGAGTGCAAAAATTTCGGGTAAAGCTGTTGGCGGAAAGTTGTGGTCAAAACACTATGGATATTCTCTTGCAGGTATGAATGTAGTAGCTGCTAAATATTTCTGATTTGAGGAGAACTAGTACAATTTATTAATCACTATGATAAGCGATAATATGAATTGTATGTAATCTGTCTTCGGTTGTTGGATAAGCACCGTTGTTCTTACTGAAAAATTCTCATTTTAAATCACTAATAATACAGAACGAGTTTTCTTTTGATCCAAGACACTCTCAACATTTTTTTCTGAATTCTAAATATGTTTTTGGAAATAATACTAAAGGGATATCTCATTTATTATTTTCATATTTTGTAATGGCATAAAATTAATCAAATATAAGATCTAATATTGAAGAGTGAGATGTCAACATACATAATGATAGGTACTAAATTAACAGCATAGCCCGGGGTTGTGTTCCTTGTTATTTTATTTCAGTGTCTGTTATATGGAAGGTGGATATCCCTGCATCTTATTCCTTCTTACTGGTATTCTGCTAAATGTTTCTGTTTTTGTGTGTGTGTGTGGCAGCAGTGACGTTTCAGTGTTGGTTTTGTTGGCTTGTTCTGTCAAAAATTCCATCTAAGTTCCATTATAAGTCGATCATTTCCCCCCTTTTCTATGCTTTATTGATGCTAGCTATTCACTTCCCCCATCTTCCTAGGGACATTTGGCTTTTTATAATATTCCTCTCCCCTCTTTGGTTTCACGCCCAATCTGATAGGATTTCTTAATATCTTCCTCTTCATGTCTTCCTTTTCATTGGGATTTGATATATACATATTTTGGGAGTGTGGCCTTGATTATGGTGAATATTAAAAGCTATTAGTTGTTCATTCACTTACTTATTCCTCTTCTGCAAATTTTGTTTGACAAAACACATATATATTCTTAAATTCTTTCAACTCTCTAGAACCCCTTGCTCAATGGAGTCCAGCATGTCTTTCATGCATTATTTTTACCCGTTTCCTGTTCATCCCTACCAGGGCTGATGATGATCTGAATTAGTATTTTCTTTCCAACTTATATTTTTTTTTTCAGATTGGTTTGGATGGAATTAGAATGCTTGATCCAAGAACCAGTCGAATCTTGAGAATATATCCTCTTGAAAACATTACGAGATGTGAGGTCAGTATAAATTTACTCTATGAAAATTTGAAAACAGTATGAATTTTTTTAAAATATTGCTTTATATAATATTTTTCCATTGAATAATACAGAGATTTGATTCATCTACCTTAGCATTTTGGTCCAAGAGCTCAGTAGACATTGAGCCAAAACGAATCAGACTGCAATCCAATAGTTACACTACCAACACACTTTTGGATACTGTGACTGCTGCAACCATACAGGTGGGGCTTCAGAGAATTTCAGAGGATCTTGTTATATTTGCATGTTTGTATGATCCACAATGTAGAGTGCCAACTTATAATTGACTTCACGGACTTCACGGTCCATCTGTTTATTATTGCAGTTCAAGGAAATAGGTGAAAGCCGCAGGCCTGCTGAAGCATTGAAAGCAAATCAGCAGCCGCCTCCAGAAAAGAAGAAAGGTCTTGTTGATTGGATGAATTTGATCAAACCTCCCAATGAAGAGAAGGATCATTGGGTAACGTCAGATACAAATGAATTTCTCTCTCTTCTTTCCTATTCCCAACCACCCAGCCTTCTCTCAATTAATTCTCCTGTGGTTTTAGCAGAAAAATCTTTGTTAGAACCAGTTCTATTTCTAGGATGCGTGTGCGCTTATTTGCTGTTGGTTGAATATGATGGTTAGGAGAAGTGTGTAATTGCAATTTTTCAATTAATTCCATATAACCATGATTGTATATTCTTCTCACTTCTAGCTCTTAGAAAGTTGAAAACGCCACATGATCTCAAAGAAAATGAATTGCTCAACTGTGGTGACTTTAGATCAATCTAGGATTTAGTTGTTCATTTATATTGCTCCTTATGAGGTTCTATCACTCCATCCAGATCCCTGATGAAGCAGTCTCAAAATGTACAGCATGTGGCACTGATTTTAATGCCTTTGTCCGTAAGGTTGATACTTACATTTCTTGTCGTTTCTAAGCTTTTAGTGTTTTCTGTGCTTGATTGATGTTTTAATGGGTGTTTGATTGCTAATTTTCAATCATCCATGCTTCTAACAGCACCACTGTAGGAACTGTGGGGATATTTTTTGTGACAAATGTACACAAGGTAGAATTGCTCTAACTGCAGATGAGAATGCTCCACCAGTACGTGTGTGTGATCGATGCATGGTATTGTTCCATATTTGTTGACTTTTCCCTCTGAAGTAATAAAATGAAGATGATGTTATGAATTTGATTTCTCAATTGTTATGAGGTTATTGTGTCTTGCATTGTGGATATTTTTGTTGTTGTGGAGGAACAATTTAATGTTTATCATGCCTTGTTTTCCTTCTTGAGTACCTGATAAGAACAGGAGACCTAAGGAAAGGTGAAATCTTTGAAAGAATGAGAAAGAATCTTTAACTCAGTTCTCATAAAGCCAGGAGAATCTCCGCAAGACAACAGATCGTATATGCTATCTCCTAACCAGCCTAATTCTACCATTTATGCTAATATAAACACACTTCAACTGAAGCACTAAGATAATATCTGAAAATAAATACAGTACAAACACAATAACAGTGCATAATAGAGCTGTTAAAACGGGTTCAACCTGCCGTTTTACCTGCATTTTTTTTTCTAAATTATTAATATTATTATTTATTTTACTTAAATATTATTTTGAATATTCTTATTATCGAATACTAGTAAAGATGTTTACTTATTTGTTGATTGACATATTATAATTGATTAATATTATGTTAATGTTTATTTAGATTTATAAAATTTGAGATTTTATAAAAAATAAGAATTTTTAAAAGTATAACATTAGAAATTTTTTATTAGTATTTTAAAAGTTTAGAAATAATTTTTTAAATATATTAAAAAAAGTTAAAAAAAAGGTGGCAAGGGCTGGCCCGTTTTACCGGTACTACTCGCACAAGCATGATAACTGACTTATAGTAGTAACCATAATGTCACTGGTGGTGTTATCATAGGGTTTCATGGTCAGTTTTCTCATTAACCACCCTTCTTGCTGATCTGTCCTGTATTGTTCCCACTTTCTGTGCCCTATCACGTTTCCTCCTCCTACTATATGTCAAAATAGGATGTACCATGCTATCAGTTTCTTTCTCTGCATGTGATGCATTTAATGTTCAAGCTGTGGATTATATGCATTGGGAAAACGGAGATCTTATATCAATTTGTCGTATAGGCAGAAGTTACTCGCAGGCTGAGTTATGCAAAAGAGGCAGCAAGTAGACCTGTGTTGCAGAGTCATGAAGATCTTGCCAGGAAACTGCAGGTATATGACTGCACATGCATACGCTTCAGTGCTGTTTTACTTGTCATGTGTATTGTATGATTTTTTTGGGTCAAATATTGTACGCTTGTCTGGTGTTGATTCTTTTTTCCTTTTTCGATGGTCGCTTTTGATAGGAGGAGCTGGAGAGGAATCGGAAGACATCAGGTAATTCAAGTTTGTTAGCCTGGTTTGTAAATTGTGAAGAATTGTAGCTGATTACTTGTCAGGCAGAGTAACTGGGCTTTAATGAATCTGTAGCTTGGGTTTTTCAGTTGGTATTAGGGGAATTTTGAATTGATATGCTGAAATTAGTGGCTGTGGCTTACTTAAGTGATCTAATTTACAGGGTCAAAGTCTGATGGATCTGGAAGGCGGATAAAAGAAGTTGAATGTCCCACGTGCACGGTCCATCTACAGGTTGGAATTTACTTAGATATCTCATTATGTTTCTATCTTATGCAAGCGTACACATCATTGTCATTCTTCATTCTGGTCTTTGTTATGTGGATTAACTGTAGGTCCAGGTCCCGGTCCCTGACACTGGTTGTGAGACGATCGAGTGTGGGGTTTGCCAGCGCCCCTTTCTTGTGAATGCTCGCTGAGCTCTGCAGATTGCGTCTCCACGTGTAAGTTTAGAGTTGAATTTAATCGCAGAACAATAATGATTGTTTGGAATTACCTCGTGTATTATTTTCCCAGGGCAGTAGTGCTTGTTCGCGAATTCTTTAGGTCGGCAATTCTTGTTTTGATCCTTGGTGTGTAGATATGTCTATAAGATCTCGGTTTTTTTTTTTTTGGTATGAAAGAAGAAACATCTCTCATTTGGTTTCCCTTTTGTATAGACGCCATGCATACGCGGGTATCTCTACCAAATCCCTTGAATTTCGTCGTCAGGGAAAGGCTAGGGTCGTCGTGCCTTTCTGTTGCGCGTTTCCTCAATTACAAGGCGAAAGAAAGGGCATCTTTATAAATTTTCCTTTTTAAAATATAAAAGTATAGATTTATAAAATATGAAAAACCAGAAAATATTGAACTTATATATTATTGAAACAGGTGACACAAAGCAACTGCTACCCTTCTCGCGGCTTTTAATAGACCTGTTTTATTTATATAGTAATAGTTAATAATTAGTAATCATTAATAGCATTGATATCCATATAAAATATTAAATTTAATGGCACTGAATAGTGGGATTTATTTGATAAAGTTAAAAGTAGTAAAGGGTGATTGAGAGATGAACATGCGCAACTCTCCATATTCATGATGAAGATTTTTTTTTTTTGGTAAAAAAATTTAGATAAATTTAGTAACAGTCTCATTAACATTAAGATATTAACCATAAAGTTTAAATAATATTTACGGAAAATTTATAAAATCGTCACTTAAATAAATTTTCATAATAATAATAATAAAAAAACTGAAGTCGTGTCCTTAGAGAAAAACTTTTTGTTAGTCAGTCTACACATGGTCCCAATCTTGTGTGAGAAGGCAACAAAAGATTAAATCTGAGTGAACTGGGCTGGGACCTGGGACATACCCTGACCTGACTCTAGAGACTTAAATTATCTCCTAGATCGGTTTTCTCCGCTCGGACTCGAGTTCGATTCGGTTGACCAAGGCTCCCATATTTTTCTTTTTTAGTTAGCCACTTAGTTTATCAAAATTTTATCCAACTACATTTGAATCTAACCCACATCGCGCATCTAACTATAGTAGATAAATTTTTTAACAAAATTTTTTTACATACACTAAGACTCAAATTCGAGATCTCACTTAAACGATATCGAATTATTTACCACTCAGATCAATTTTCGTTAGTTATTATTTTATTGTTCCATCAAAACAATTTTTTCACAAGCAAAATAAACTGGGCAAAGCTTATCCGGAAAACAAATACAAATGGGAATAGATTCAAAAGCTGCTTTTCATTTAATCTCATACATGATAAATATTTAGAAAATTCTGAACATTCAACGATCATCTCTTACGATAAATATAATGTTTGACAGTACCATAAGGCCGGACAAAAAAGTAAAATATACTGACCGGGCGTGAGGGATGGAAAATCTATCAATTACACTCAAAAAATCAAATATCTACATTGAAATGCAGGAAGAATAACGAATGGGGAAATCCTTTAATAAAATAACTATAAAAATATAAAACAAATAGGCGTGAAGAGAATTACTAACGACAAAGTCTATCAAATTGTATCTGTCGCGCTTATGCGGGTACATGAAACTCAGCAGAACGGCACGTGGGCTCAAACCAATGAAATCACCCCCATCGGAGAGCCAAAATTCTCTCAACTCGTTTATCCCCGGTACGAATCTATCCCCCAACACAGGCCAACCATAAACCCAAGACAAGAAAATCGTCCGAAGCAAATACAAACTATACAAATCTGTAACCTCGTTAAATCCGCCTCAATCAAAATTCTAAATTTGTTGTCTCATTAACCTTCTTTACCTCAAGATGTAATAATTATGAATAAAATCCTTATTTCACATCCTACGTGACTCAAAATTACTACCAAAATCATGCTCAGTGACTGTGGAAGAAATCACATTCCAAAACAGCCTCTCTTCCCATCCCCATGAGATAAAGAAAAAATCTAATAAAATTAGGGAGAAAAAACTCAATAGCACTACCCAGTATGGATGCTGGATCATCTGGAACAATTTTGGGCTCAGATATTATTGAGGCGCTGTCTTAATTGGTGTTCCCTGTAGTATCACCATTTGGAAGTTGAGATTGACTGGAAGAATCTGTTGGGGATAATCCTTCAAGGGCCTCTGACATAGGGTCTGAATTACCTTTATCCGTAGCAGCTTCACCCAGAGCAATCTTTTGAAAATCGGATGCTAGGTTATTGCCACTTGATCCAACAGGAGATAATGAACCAGAATCAGCCCGAAGCTGAGATGAGAGCAGCCACTTCATCCAATCATGACGCCTCCGCAACTTGTCACCCTAAGGGAAATATTTGGGTTGTAGCCCCACAAAGGTAAGTAGCTTCTTTTGTTGAATTAAAAGCATGATCATCATTTAAACATTCAAATTTACACAGTCCCAATTTACACTATTGCCCGACTACTCACCACCCCATGGAAGCAATAGATAATACTCTATAGTTTTAAATATAGTAGTTAGTTAAAGAGTTTATTTAGGTCATAAATCTCAATCCCTTTTATCTCTTGTATTTATTATTTTTTCCCCTCAAACTACCCATATTAATTGCATGCATTCACATACATAAATGTGTGCAATCACTAGATATAAGGATATTTTAGAGAAACCAATACAATTTTTTTACAAATAATTAATTAATTTTCTTAATTTGTGTGAATCAATTATCTAACTTTTATATTTATGACCAAAGAGAGTACATTACATGCAAAGAGTGTGCTGATAACACTTTATAATAAGGTATACTATTTACCTGTACTTCCACAACTGTAGAATTTCTCAACGAATCCAGTATCACCTGAATGTTGTTTGTCAAACTTTTAACCTACAAAAGAGCCGAGTGAAAACAAAAAACTGCAAAAAGGAATTAAGACAACTAAAATTTAGCAGTGGTTTTGCAAAAGAAAGTTTTTTTTTTGTTGGGGGGAGAGAGGAATTAAGGACACAAATAAACGATATCCTGATACCTGAAACAAAGAAATATTAGTAAGGATTCGTAGGAGATCAAAAACCCTTTCCATCACTAAGACAATGCAATTGAACCACGTGTCTAATCTTAATTTTACCGCTTTTAGTCAAGGTTGGCATCTAAATTAACAGAACTGCCAGAGAATTTTCATCCCTCTTTAATCACACTGTATATCTTTCCCTCTTATTTCTGTTACACAAAGAACCAATTGCATGTACATAAAGTACAGGTAACAGTCATTATAGTTCATTATTGAATAATGTTAATAATTCAAATATTTTATCACTAGAAATAGATAATTACATGATTGGAAGATTAACATAATAGAAGACTGACGATTTCACAAACATAAGAGCTTCATGATCCTTTAAGTGATGGCACACCATTTCAATCATACAAAACTTTAAGATTTACTTCTTAAAACAAGACTAAAAAATCCAAATACTTAAAGGTGCATAAGTAGTTCATCCCTAAGTTAACTATAAGTACGACCTGCCCAATGCACGAACCATTAATTTTTTCACAGAACTTAAACCCATAAATCTCATAACTAAGTTTCCACACCCAAGTACTTGGGAAATCAAAATACCCATGAACCAAATACCACCTATGTATCCAAGAGCCACTTCTTTTTTTCCTTCATTGAGTTGTTCTTTACTCATTTTGTAAAAGCAAACTGTTCAAGTTTCAAAATACACAACAGTAAAAAAATATTTGAAAGGCAAGGATGATCTTTCAGCTTTTAGAAATCTTCCTAAAATGTCAGGGTCAACGTCTTTTTCAGGTTTCAATTACTGCAAACATAAACACCATATCAAAAGTGAGCTGAAGCTAAAGCACATGTCTATTCTCCAACGACTCCTTCCATCATTTAACATTAAAGGCATTATACACATTCAACATAAACATTTCAAGGAATAGAGCAATGAAAATATAATAGATAATTAAAAACATATATTTCTATAATTATATTTAAAAAAGATATGCAGATTGCTATCCTGATACATTATCGTATCTGCCCATGTATGGTAACTATTCTCACTTAAAAACATATTGCCCAAACAACAGGTGACAAGATGAATAACATGCAATTGAAAAAAAGAGATATCAGGCTTTATACACAGGAAATACAAGAATTAATCGCATAGTACGTCAAGTAACCAAATCAGGTTTGCACATTTCAGCCAGACATCATAATCAAAGGTGGGTTATTCATCATACCGAAATGAACAAAAAGGGAAACAAAAAAATACACTTATTCATTTTACTTGCGAGATACACAGCCAAGTAGCCATCAAGGAGGGTTATGTTAAATATATTACAGAACAAGGCATTTCAAGAGAAGCCTTTTAAGATTAGGCAACTCAAAAATAAGAACATTTCAATATAAGTACCAAGGAATAAAATCCATTCTAATTTTTTCAGTTCTGTGGTGCAGTTATATATTGCCTTCAATTTCACCCACAATTACTATTTCCAAAGAAATGAGCATCATGGTGTCAGCTTGTTAAGGAAAAATCCTCAAATGTAACAATCCTAAAAATAGGATCTGCATGCAAACAATTAGCACAAACCTACAAATTATTTAGCCACAACATCAAGATAGACCAGAGGTCAGTATATAAAAATTCTAGAATACTACTTTACTTATAAAATATTGCAGACCTACGGATAAAATGCATTCAAAGGATCTAAGGTAAATTCGATGAAAGTATTGACTAATTAAACACAATTAACTTACCCGACGAAAGTTTGCTATCAAAGCAACAGGAACCCAACCCTGTTCATCCATGTTGGATTTTAAAAACTCATCTTTCACTAGATTAGCATCACTGTCAAAAATAAATAGAAGAGTCAAATTTCATAGTGTTTACAGAGAAGAAACAAACATCAGAAAGCAGAATTGATTTACCTAAAGTAGTAATCAATTTGGTTCATTAACATATTTGTCAAAGCAGGTTCTGCAGCAGGGAGAAACATGGCAGGAGGAGGACCATGAGTAATGAACGGCATCCCCCTGAATGGCTCTAGTGGTAGAGTTGGGAAATAATAAAATTCTGGAAAAGAGGAGAAAGTACATTACCCTACTTTAATTTATAGAAACAAAATTCTGAAAGGGAAAAAAAATTCCACCTGGAAAACCCATGGGGTTTGCAAAGGGTCCCATGGGTGGAGGGGCAACAAATGCAGGAGTATTAGGAGGCGGGTGCCTCACTAATCCCCTAGGAGACATCCTCTGCTGGTGTGCTTGAGCATCTCTAGTGTTTGCATGATTTCCTCGATCCTGGTCACGCCTATTCCCATGATTATTATGATAGGATCCATCCCCACGTTGATGGGGCCCAAAGTTGCCTCTGCGGGGGGGATTCCAGTGATCATTCACAGCAGGCACAAAACCCCCAACAGGTGGTCTTGTATCCCAGTTATTGTTCCTGTAAGGGATTTCCCTTGGAGGATGATCTGGCACCACATTACCATAGCTAGTTGCCGGTATAGGAAATACAGGAAAGGGCGGCGGCGGCGGAGGTGGGGGAGGGTTAGAAAAGCTGCTCTGAGCATGACCAACCCCAATGCTGTTGCTACCTCCACGCTTCATTGACCTTTGTCTATGATGCACAGCATAGTTTGTTGCAGAGTTAGGCTTTGCATTGTTAGTAGGTTGCTTTTGAGGGGATTGTAAAGTGCCAGACCCCTGCAAAAATATGGTAACATCATACATGAATATATAGATTCGTCATCTTTTCCCTATAAATATGCATACTATCTGATTGCCGGACAAACGCAGACAGGAGGAGGCCACAACTTAAGCGACTGGTTTTGGTAACCGATGAACCTATAAATTTCAATAGTTACACGACTAAGTTCATAACTTTGTTCGCCGGAAAAAGGTGATTCTTCCAACCATTACCTTCTATCCTTTCCAATCAACTAGAAAAACGGACATAAAACTAGTGCAAGTATTGAAACCAAACCTGAGAAGTGGGGAGTGATCCATCAAATGCAGTCTTAGACGTGGAGTCAGCTGATTCAGCTGATATTTTGGTCGAAACCTTCGTGGATTTAGATAATGCGGGCCAAGAAACAGCACCCATTACTGGACCAGCCTCGACAACGCCGTTAGAAGGCTTGCTCCAGGCGGGCCTCTTAGAACGACCCGCATTGGCGTCGTAAGCATCTGCGCCAGCAGCATTAGAGTTATCCGGCACCAGCGACGTAGGTGCCTCCTTCTGAGGAAAATCAGAGAATGGTGGTTGGTCGGGCACGCAGTTCGTTAGGGATGACGAAGAGGAAGATGATGAGGGCGGCGATGGACGAGATTCGCAATCCCCACCTCGTACAACTTGGGCCCAAGCAGATGGCAGGTTTTTTCGCGCGAACTTAGGGCTATTGGTATCCCCAGCACTAGTCGGCGAGTGATTATCAGAGGAAGAATCCGGGGCAGTAAACATTGTCAATTAGGGTTTTCTAGCTTCTTACAGAATAAAGAAACTGCAAAGGAAAATTAGTATATAAGCAAAGCCATCAAAGGACCAGATGAAAAATGGATGTTGGCATGGACGAAAAAGAGGTAGAAGAGGGAATAGGTTTGGATTTCTCTGGGTGAAATGGCAAACTGTGTTGTCACTGAAACGGATCTTGCTCAGGAAAAGAACTCTTTGGAGCAGTAACAAAAACCTACGATCTCCGCCTCTCTTTTCCCATGTTTGTTTTCGGACCTAATGCTCGGAATGCAAAACATATGTTTAGAATTTTTATTCAAGAATACGAGTACGTGTCCAAAAATATTAAATTGAATTGGTTAACTTTTTGAAGGGGTGGATTTTTCGTGAATTTTAAGATGGTATTAATTTTGTTGCGTTTTCGATGATTTGAACCTTTCTTAAGCTAATAGCATACTAATCATTATATATTTAATATATAATATATTTAACTAATATATTTAAATTAAAAATATTAACTAAATTAATTAATATGATATTTTTTAAAAAATATTTTAATTTTTTTATTAACTTCCTTTCTCCCCTTTTATTTAATTATTATTAATAGATTATTAATAAAAATAAATATAAAAAATAAATTTTATATTTATAATTAAAATTATCTTCACAATTAATTTACATATTAAAAATTTATATATTTTTAACTAACTCATCACTTATTTCTATAAATGTCCTTATTTTGGGGTTGATACACACTCGTAAACACATCTTTAAATCAGTTAAAACATATTGATACTTCTTATCTAATAAATCTTATGCATGCATCTAAATAACTAGAGGCATTTGAAAAACTCTGATTTGGTTTTAAGCAAACATCGAATCTAGCCAAGTTAATCAGTCTGGTAAAGTTTTGAGCATGTTCAATTCAAAACAAAGTTTGTCTGATTTGGTTCTGGAGTCAATTTATTTTGTTGTAAACTAATTCAGGTCATGTTAAAATAATTTTCTGAAAATGTCAACGCATACAGTGTCAAAATTGAAGGACAAAATCTCTAAAGTTTTTTTTTGTATGTATATAAAAAAGTTCATGAAGTTCGATATTAGTCTCCCATCAAAGTCAGAACTCAACCTTAAAGTTTAGAGAATATTTATAAAAGATTTATGAAACCACTTATAAAAAATCTCACAAAATAACCTTCACAAAAGAGCCCTCACGAGATTGATCGACTATAGAACGATTAGAGTTCAAATGTGATAAAAAAAATATAAAAATTTTTAAAAAGAGATTGGGCTCATTCATAATAGTAAAATCTCTTTTCTTCGTAGACGATACTAATATTAGGTAGAGTGGGCCGTTTGTTATCTTCAGGCGTAAACTTAGGTACTTAAGAGCTAGAATACCTCCCTAAACGCTGTGATTGGAACCACAACAAAGTGATATTTCTCAAAGATTGAATACACTCTAAATGATCGTATGTCTTACTCTTTATTCAATTAAACTCACAGACGATGGGTGGTAGAAATATTTTTTTTATATATATAAGAGAGGGTTAAAGCCTACAAATAAAATAAATTATACTATTAAGAAATTTAAACCTAAACACTATGACCGTGTTTGGAAACCGCCAAAATCGCGGTTTTGAAAAGGTTTCTGGCCCAAATCTCGGTTTAGAGAAATTTTAAAACAAACAGCCATATTTGTTCAAACGGGCTTCTGGACCAAACTATGGCTTAAAACCATAGTTTCAGATAAGCTGGTAAGAGTAGCTTTTGGAACAGTAAACCACTTTTCAACTACACAATTACTATTTTACTCCTACTTCTTCTTACACCCTCTCTCATATCCCTTCTATCTTTTTGACCCTCTCTCCTATATCTTTTCCACTATCTCTCCTCTCTCTTCTATCTTTTTACCCTCTCTCATCTCTCATCTCTCATACATACCCTTTGTAGTAATTTTTCAATTACAAAACCCCTTTTTATAACAACTATCCAAACACTCATTTATCTAAAACTATTTTTTTTTCATAATCTCTTCTTTAAAAGTCCTTTTTTATAAACTGTCTATAAACCCGTTTTTTTTTATAAATTTATTTTTAAAATGTTATCCAAACACACACTACGCTCCACTCTGATTACAAAGTTCCAGAGGGCCATCTGCATCGCTTGGGCTTCTTACAGAAGGTGCCACTGTGCAAAATTTTCTTCTGGCAGATATAATCTGAGGCCCAGAGTCGTTTACGTCCCCATTATACCAACTTCCCTTCAGTTTTCTTCGTAAGATCAGCTAACAACTCAGTTGCACTTTTAGTATAAAAAAAAACTCAGTTGCACTTTTACCACACCAACGTCACCCACCCCCTACCCATGTTTTATCGTAACCTGGGTTTTTTTTCTGTCTTGTCTCCAAGCGATTATGGGTCTTTTTATTCCAAAAATAGAAAGAGTAGGCTATTTCAAATTAAACCTAATAAAACTTCATCCAATTTCTTAATCGAACTCTTGTTTTTTAGTCAGAAAAAAATTAATGAAAATTTTAATATTCAAACTCCAACGAATTTAATT
This sequence comes from Leucaena leucocephala, assembly GCA_037074615.1. Taxonomy (NCBI): domain Eukaryota; kingdom Viridiplantae; phylum Streptophyta; class Magnoliopsida; order Fabales; family Fabaceae; genus Leucaena; species Leucaena leucocephala. Next base: position 24,398,178 of record CM073541.1, read on the forward strand.
TTTTTAATATATATATGTAGAGAGAGAGAGAGAGAGAGCGTCAAATAATTTAGATTCTTAGGATGGGAGAAAAGATCACAGGGGCATGTCTCACATCATCCCAATTTGGTCGCAAGTTCACACGAAGCAGCGAGGAAAGAGGAAGTCAGCGCTTCTTAATCTTTCGATTGACATTGACCTTGACTGTGGACCCCCGTCTCAAGTCTCAACAATCAAATGGTGAGCACCCTTTAGCTCATCAAAATCAAAATGGTGAGCACATCAAAATGAAAATTTTAACTGCACATCAAAATATTAAACACCCTTAACTCATTAGATCTAGATCATCTAGATCTAATTAGTCTAAATCTAATATACTTTTATTTTGACTGTTGAAGGGAGTGAAGCTAACAGAAGCAGTGTTTGTGTTGAAAATGTGAAGATACGGGGTGCACATACCGGAGAACCCTGAGGATGGAAGGAGAGGCGCCACTGCTGTGCGCGGGGATAACGATGTTCAGTCCGATGAAGGATCACGGATTGGTGGAGAGCGGGGGGAAGAGGATAGGGGTGGTGGGGTTGGGAGGGCTGGGGAACATGATGGCGGCGAAGTTTGGGAAGGCGTTTGGGCACCACGTGAGGGTGATCAGCAGGTCGGCGGGGAAGGGGTGGGAGGCAAAGCAGTGACTGGGAGCTGATGAGTTCATAGTGAGCAGCGACCAAAAGCAAATGGAGGGAGAGAAGAGGAAGTTGGATTTCATAGTGGATACGATGTCAGGGCAGCATTCTCTGCAGCCTCTGCTGGAACTACTCAAGGTCAACGTCACCCTGTTCATCGTGGGTGGTCCCAACGAGCCCTTCCAGCTGCCGGCTTTCCCTCTGATATTAGGTATGCCTGCCACATCTGATCAAATCTACCTATCGGCTTTAATTCGATTCTTTCTTAAGGACGAATTGATGACCGGGGTGTTATACGTGCAGGGGAAAGGGCGGGGAAAGGAGGCATCATAGGAGGCATGAAGGAGACGCAGGAGATGCTGCAGCTTTGTGGGAAGCACAACATCACGTGCGACACAGAGTTGATAAGGCCCGACCAAATCAACGAGGACATGCACCGCCTCGCCAACAACAATGTACGTTAACCGTTTTGACTTTGACATTGCTCCTGCCTCTCCCTGATCTATAGATCCCTCCCAGACCGTTCTGAGTAAAATATATATGCACGCAACGTACACTAAATTTGTACAACTCTTTATTATTAGGGTGAAGTAGCTAATCGCAAATAAAGCCACCGAGCAACAATAGATTTCTTATGTTGTCTCCCTGTTCATGTACATTAATAATATTGATGATTTTACACATTGATAAATGTTCATGGTCTCTCTATGCTTAATTCCAACCCCTTCAACATCTATTCTTGAGCAACTAGCCTGGCGAATTGCACAGCTTTGACATCCATTGACTGTTCTAACATGCGAATCTACATTTATAATTTCTTGTCGTATTTAAATCCTACGCAGGGAGATTTTACAAAATTGTCAGCTGGGTTGCACGTGCCGGTCAGTTATACGTGCCCCGCATTCCTGAATCTTCCCGCTTGTCCCGTCACTGTCGGGCCATTTGGGATTTTGAGGATTGAGCAAATAGAAAGATGAGAATTGTTGGGTCCATGGGAAGAATCCCGTCACTGCCCCGCACCTTTAATTGGTGGAAATATCACGTCATTATAAGGTCCACGCAGCTCAAATTATGTGCTGAAGTCTCCAATCATTTATCAAACTTGTATGGCAACACGGATTAGGAATGAGATATGAGGACTGTGCTGGGACCCACTCCATTGGATAGTGGCTACTATCTTCGATTCTTTTCACCTCTCACCTTTTTCAGAAGGCAAGGATTATTATGCGAGTGTTCTTTTGCTTTTCTGAAAAAGCAAAAAGAGCATATTTGAGTAAGGATACTTCATCCTTTGGTTAATTGGAACAATCGCAACAAGTTATACAGAAGTAAATCAAAATCGAGAGAAACATTTCGTCCATGAAGGCTCCGCACAAATTCTTCATTATTAATAATTTTGTAATGTTTAAAAGGAATCTCAATGGAAAAGCCTGTCGTTACCAACGGTTAAACAGAGAACTTCTATACCAATATTTTCATCTCGGTAACAAACAAAAACTCAATACACGTCAAATAACGTAAACAAACACACAAACACCACCCTCAACGCTAATTAACATCAATGGGAAAACAAGTCACAACCCCTGTACTGTACGAAAGGCTCAGCTTAAGCCTTAGATGTCACAATTAAATCCTCACCTATAGAACCTCTTTTTTCTCTCTTTTGTTCTAATTATTTTTTCTCTTTTGTCTAAGTTTCCTTTTTTTGAGAAATTTATAGAATCGTCTAATTAACAACTTTACAGTCAAGCCTGATTTCTTGGCCGCCGGGGATGCTGCCCATTTTGATCATGGACTTGACGAAGGCGTATTCAAACTCCTTTTGGGAATGAGCAAACTTGGAAACCAATGCTTCGGTTTGGGGATGAGTGAGCAGAGCCTGGTCGGAAGTGAAGATGCTTTTTCCTTGAAGAAGTAGCCTGTAGTATGCGTTGTCAAAAGTGGCGGAGCTTGGATCCAATGGAGAACCAGCGTTTTTGACCTTGTTGTGAGAGGGACAAACGCGTCGAAGCCTGGCCGCGAAGGAGGGGTTCATGGAGGGGTCAATGTCTTGTTTGGGGCTGAAGTTGTGGATTCTGTTCTGGAAAGATGAACAATGAGCAAACCCAAGGGTGTGGCCTCCTACATGCCCCATCGTCAGCATTATTTACAGTTACAGCAGAATGAAGTTGATGTTGGAATTTATATATATACCTGAGAGGGCAACCAGATCTTCCAAGGAAAGGCCTCGCTGAGAGAAGCTTTGCTCTAGCTGGGAAATATTGAAGACTGGAGCTGGCAGTTGTCTGGTTTCATCTGCTTTTGATATTCTTCCATCTTTTCTTCCTTTGGGTACTTCCCACATGGGTCCTCCCGACTAATAAATACCATTCGCATCCCAACCAATAACAAAATAAATTTGGATAGTGAGTGTTTGCATAATGAGTTGATGGGAGCAATATTTGAAACTGACCAGAAAAACAGCATCCCTAGCAGCAAGTGCTACGATATCTGCACAGGACACCACCCCGGGACACACGGCTTCTAGTGCTTTCTTGGCATTGTCGATGACGTAGAATGCATGCAAAGATATGTTGGCAGGCCCATCTTTTTCTGCTTTCTTCTTTCCCTTTGATTCCAGTAGAATCGACGCATCACAACCCTTACCACACATCAACAATGAATACCGAGTAACATCAGTTTCATTACCAGATACGTACGTAATTCGAGTTTCTGGGATCATATGATTCATACATACCCTTATGAAGCAATCATGAAAATGCAGACGGAGCAGAGCAGCCGGGACTGTTTTATCGTTCAGTGTTGCTTTGTGTACGGCGCCTTCAACTATGTACTCCACCTGAGGGCATGTGTGCTCGTAGTAGTTTACACTTAGCGCACTCCCAACACTACTCATTGACAATACTGCGAGCATCATTATTTCAATGGCGGCCATATTTCTTACTTGACGAATTCGTCTGAGTTGTGAGAGGCTGCAACAGGGGAGCGGTATTTATACAGGTACAGTATGCCTTGGCCTGGACATGGAGTCGTTAGGAGGACATGGTTGTTAATATATTTGGTGATCATCAGCGACCCAGTTAGTGGAGTAGTAGTGTTTTTGAAGCATCTCCTGTGAAAATTTGCATTTGGTACTCTCCTTTTTAAAGCTAACCCCCATTCATTTTGGTACTTTCATCTTAAAAAAACGGTACAACGAGTACGTCACGTAGCATCTCCATTATAAGTAAAATGTGGTACAATTATGAAGCGAAAATCTTTTTTATTGGGACCCTACTGAAGTGAAGAGTTAACATTGATTCTTTTGCAAGACCAGAAGTAAGATATAACATTGATAAAGCACAAACGATTGGCTGACCCAAATTCATGTGGGTCTTGTTATAGCAGGGGGCTTCTTTATTGGGAATATATCAGCTTATTGAACTTGTTACTGAATCCACTACAATTTGAAATCTGTTAGAATGATTTGATTGATAGATACAACAAAACAACTCTGATTACTTAAATCGAAACCCCGGCTATAAAATATAAACCAACGAAAACGTTAGGTATCCGGGTTCAACAAATACAGCACTCTTGGTAATCTTAGGAGCTTCATCTTTCAGGTTTATATTATCTCGCGGGCAATTAGCAAGTTTACTTGAACATGCCCTGTGAAAATCAATCTGCCGAGCTTCACCGGCGCTTACTCTTGTTCTGACTGCTGTTTTGACATTAATATTAATAATAATAGTAAGAATTAATTTCGTGACATCAAGGATACAATGGGCTGCATGGTATTTAGACATTTATGAATCCAGACTGCACTTCCAGGAGTGTCGGAGCACAATACAAATATTCATGTTTATAAAGCAAGTAGAACCATTTCCTAACGCCAAATTAGCCATAGAAACTTCTAGACGGAACATTGATTTATCAATGCTTACCATCCCACTGTTAAAGAATATTCCCTAAGCTCCAACCTTACCAATATAAAGAACATTGGGATACTTCAACTAATTATGAAGAAGGAAAGAAATAGTGATGGTTTCAATATGGTAAAAGACTTAATGGAATCATGAGATCTTCCACGGACAAAATAAATAATTCCACTTTCATGAAACAGACGTAATTATAAAAGTTCTCCAAAGGGAAATCAAAAGCAAAAGTAATAAATAGAGATTCTAACTGCAACTGAGACAAAAAATAAACATTTGTTTTCAGAAATCGTCATCATCCTCCTCTGCTATGTGCTTGGCTAGTTCTTGCTCTTGTTGTTGCCTCTCTCTCCTTTTCTCAGCACTTTCCTTTTCCTTGTGTGTGTTAGGTGGGAAACGCAGTGCCCTAATGGCTTCATTGTGCATGTTAAGACAGAAGGCGATTCGAGAATTGAAAGCCAACTGAGGTTCGTTTGTGGAGTAAATATCTCCAGTTTCCTTGGATACCATCCACCCATTAGCATGATCCAATGTAGCATCAATTGCCCCATCGCGGATGGCCTTGGCTACAATGCTCTCAGCATCTGCAACAGGGTTGGCAGAGTTCAACCTCAATTTTTGAGCTACATCAGCAAGCGAGATGCGAGAATAAGACACACTGATGTTGCGTAAACCAGTTCTGATAACATTATGTCGCAGCCGAACAATCAAATTATGAGTTCCGTCCGTATCAAAAGTGTCAGCAAACTTTTCTGCAACATTCCTAAACAGCTCCAGATCACCAATGCGCACCGCCTGAAACCCCACAACAAAAACAAACGCTATTTGATCTAGGAAAAAGAAGAGACAGATCACTATGGTGATAAAAAAATAAAATTGTACTTGCAACTGGAAGGAAGTACCAAGAATCAGTTAACACATCAAATAAGTTGCAAATGAGTAATGACAATAGATCAGAGATCTCTAAGGTATTAGAGATGTATATGTGCTTATGAATAATTAGAGCTAGAAAGAGAGAAACAGAGAATTGACCAATGAACAAACCAAACAAGCGCAAAAATTAAAGAAGTCAATAAATTAGAACCAATAAAAAGCAAGTGTAATGAGCACAGAAGGTAAGACTTAAAAATAGATGAAGAAAGACATACCAAGTTACCACCCCAGGACCACTTTTTTATAAGTTACACTTTTCATGCTAAAAGAATCTAGGAACTAAGTTAGACCTAGAGAACCTGAGCCAATAATAATATTATAACTAGCTTCAGTTGACCATATTAACTTACGTTTGTAAGCTCAAAGTAAGGCCTCAAAGCTTTCTCCGCACCTCTCTGCATAAAGATAGTCCTTTCAGGTATTTCTCCCAACAGCAGGCGCACAATTACAGCCCACTTATTACATTGAATACGAAAGCCTCGTGCTGCAACTGGAGCTTTCCTGGCAGCCTGCAGGAGTGACTCTTTTGCATCGGTATACTCCAACTGTATGGTACGAATCTTCCCCAGGTAGAAGAGATAACGACAGAACTGGATAAAAATACAAAAGAACATGCCAAGGAAAAGATAAGAGAAAAACAATTGAATTTTACCAAGTAAGGTTTAGATACAAAATAACTGAGGGTTCAAAATAATGGCATGGCCAAGTTGAACATTGCATTTATTGACAACAAAACCCCTCATTTGATGCCCAGAATAACAAAACCACCATACCTGCTGGTTTGAATGTGCTTCAAAACGTGGTGCCTTAGACCTTAACTTCTCTGCTTGGTCATATAGGTTGTAGTGGAGGTAATTGCGAAGTAAAAGATTAAGAAGTGTTTCCTGAATCCCATCAAGATGTTAGTGCACGTTCCAAGCATATATGAAAAAAAGAAAATAATTCAGATGGAACAAACCTGACCCAGCTCATCATGGCGGAGAGTGGCAATACGATGCAATGCAAGGAGGTTGCTGAGACCATTCGATTAGGAATGAGTTAGATCAAATTCATCTAATTTGTTACAGATAAGTATTTAACATAAAGCAAGTCATGAACTTCATAACTTTTATGCATACATTACACAGATTAGCACCTAACTCACCCCCGAATTTCAGCAAGGTCTCCCGTAAGTTCATAGCTGTATGAGTAATAGAAGTATAGTCTGGAAGCAATGACATCAACCGTTCTTCTGTTCAGATTCTTCAGTCGACCAATACTCGCTGAGGAACAGTTTTTGGCCTAAAATGAAGAACCAAATCACCTTTAGCATATAATCAGCTGTCAATTGCTTGACACGTTGAATTTTAAGAAGACAGCACCAACCTCGTTGTATCTTTTCTGATCAATAAGAAACAGTAGTACAAGCAAGTAGCAGTAGATCTCTAGCTCAGGCAGTAGGTGCTTAGATGGGATAAGAACAGCAGAAGTTGCAGTATCCACTTCCATCTCATGATCGTCCTCCTATAGATACAGCCAGCAACAATAAATAGGACTCAAACCATGGCATTCACTAAAAAGATATCAGGAAACGGTTCAAACTTTCTTCATACAGTTCTCTTGTTAATCAATAAAACAAATCAAAGTTATTTAAAATTTCAGCCATGAGTAATTGACCAGAGGGTAAACATATATACAATGGCTCTCCCTATATTGAAACAAATTACAGATAACCTACTGCAGGAAAACCGATTTCAGAAAGAAATTGAACATATCAATCAATTCAACCAAATATTTGAATCAGCTATGAACTATGTAATGCGTACGAATTGAATTTGGACATGTAAGAAGAATTAAGTAGATAATCAGCATCTATCCTGAGAGAGATATTACGGAGATGATGCCTCTTAAATTCAACCTTGAAAACAACTGAAGTCAAAGATGCCGACTTGGAGCGTTTCTCAGAAATAAAAAGAGAAATGCTGCTAAACAAACGACCGTGCATATGCAGGGACACCCAGCTTGTGCACAATCTCTTAATAATCGAGGGTTTAAACAGAATTGCATTTTATATGACTCAAAATTATGTACCAACTCCTAATGTAGTTTAAGAGAGGCAAAAAAAAAAAAAAAAGAGGCCTAGAATCAAAACATAACACCCTGAACAGAAAGCAAAACATAGTTAACAGAAAGCAAAAACATTTTTCTACAGGCACAATCACTGAATTTATGAGTAAGCTTCAAAATAACTAGAAGATGACAGTTTTACCTTGGGAACATAGGCGGACAATCTGGCGTGAGCCTCAGAACCTGGAGTGAGAATGTGGTCGAGGAAAGATGAGAGCACCGATGCTGTCAATTTCCGCCGCAAAGCAATTGTAAGGCGAATAGCACGAGCAATTCTGCGAACTTCCTTTGAGTAGGAACCGGTGTCGATAAGGGATGCTATTTCCTTCAAATCTGCAAGATCAATTACCAACAACAGCAAACTCTAACTGGTTTATTTTTGAAGTTAAGAAATATGTGCGATATGAAATCGCCGCAGAAATAATCTAGCGAATCGAGAATTACGCTGCAAAGTGGATGGAACAGCTGAAGAAACAGAACGCGAGGGAGTAGCATGATCTTTCATTTCCACGTCTTGAGTCATTTTGAAGATAATCTACAAAAATCGACTCCTTCCACTTTCTAGCCCTAGAGCGTATCGAGCACTAAACCCTAATCAAAGCATCGAATAAAATTAAAATCCAGAAACGAGCAAACTAAGTGAGCATTAAAATCAATTTGAGAAACCAAATGTTTGGCAAATGCAACTCACGGATGCGGATCGAGTCCGCTATCGAGACGCTTGTAGGGTTTTCAGCTTTACCCCAGTACTCTCTTCAGAGTTGAACTTGCCACGAAAATGAAAAAAATAATTATCAATTATCTAATTATTATTAATTATTTTATTTTTTGGAGCAAAGTCTTTTAATTCTAATAAATGGAACGGAGAGACGCTTGGAGGTCGACGGGTCGTGGGGGCGCGTTACGTCAGAGTTTTCAGGTTCTCACTTCTAATTATTTTCTGCCTTTTTCCCCCTCCCCAAGCTCATCCATCACGTATTGTAATACTCCCTCGGAACCTCTGAATCGTTGAAGGATTTTATGATTTTAAGTCATCATTATATAAAAAAGTACGTGAAATGTTGATTGAGTTTTGGTGCATCCACAAGCTATGCGTTCATTGAAAAAAGAAAAAAGAATTATACATGTGTCCTGCCAAGACCCGCAGAAGAGACCAATATTCTGAAGAGTCCAGCACATATCATGAGAGGCTGCAGACCCTCCCTTTAAATCTGAATTTGAAATTGCTTACCAGTATGAACATGTCATGAGAGGTTGACGGATTTGGTTCTACTTTGAAAATGTAAAAGGATGGCGCAGCGTGGCTCTTGAGGAGAGGCAAAGGAAATTTGAGAGAGACATGCGCGGGTGTGTTGTTTGAAGCCATTGGATCATGCAAGGAGTTCGGATTAAAAAAATTATTTAACTTTTAAGATACAAAATATTACAATTTAAAAATTGAGATTATTTAATAAAACTCACATGCATTCGAAGGGGGACAAGTAACACGCTTTAAGAGATGCGAGGCGCATGGGAAGTGGGCCAGTCCTTAAACTCGCCTTTCGTCATTCGACACTCGTGGCGCCACATGATCGATCCCTCCCATGACGTCTCGCCACCATGCTAACGCCGCCCCTCTCGTTACTCGTGTCCATCTAAGGACCCCCGCTTTTATATCTCGGCCTCACCCTCTGTTCATATATATATATATATATATATATATATATATATATATATATATATATATATATATATATATGCATCTTTTTAATAACAATTTAAAACAATAGCTAAAACTTCAAAATTTACAACTCAAATTTTAAAAATCTATAGTTTATAGAGTATTAATTTCGCATAAAATCCTTAATTATATTTTTATGTATATTCATTTAACTCAGTGAGCAACACCTTGTTCCTTGCCTCTCTATCTTCTTCGTGTTTCCAACAGAATTTCGTTCTATCGAGAGGCACTGGTAAAGCCAATGGGACCTCTATTAAAAATCCGCCCGTCCAGAACTCGTCCTTTTTCTTACCCGATCGAACCCTCTCATTCGGTCGGAAAATCCAAATTAAAACCCTCAAGATCATACGCTGAACTGTTGAGCCTCAAATAATGGAAAAGTCGCTTGCAACAATGTTCTAAAATTTGTTATTTTTCTCTTTAAAATGTCATAGAGAAAAATATGTCCAAGAAAATTGCTCATGTATTTATTGTAGGGAGGAGGAGATCAATTTTACAACCGATTAAAACCAGATTAATTACGCAGCCTCCCGGTTATCTGAGAGAGCTGTACCTAAGTAAGCGAGAGGGGCCCCAACATGCCAAAAGCAATGAGGGCTTGTTTGTCAACAAACTCCTTCTCAATTGATGTGATAGTCCCCATCAACATGTATTTTCTGAAGAAGTGAAGAATTGACGATCAAGTTTGGCTCTGCAGAGTGGACAGATGCGATGCCTGGAGAGCCAAGTATCAGCGCATTCCAAATGAAAGCCGTGGTTGCAGGCAGGGATGAGGCGCACAGGGTGATCCTTCTCAATGTCGGCGAGGCAGACGGCGCATTCAGTGGGAGTGAGGATGTCTTAACCGGTGATTCTGGGCAACTGATGGAGCTCGGAAGCAGAGAGGCCTTCGTTGGAAAGGGGCTTCGCGTGGGGCGGGATATCAGGGCGGCCAGAAATGGCGTAGCAAAGAAGGCAGAAGTAGACGAGGAAGAGAGCGGCCATGCCGAGGCAGGGCAGGGAGAGGGCCAGGAGAAGGTGGGTGATCATGGAGGAATTGGGGTGGTGACCGGTGAATGGTTGAGGATGACGTGGACCTTCTGTGGGCAGGAGAGGGGGAAGTGGTTATGAGTTATGAGTTATGAGTTATGACATTAATTGCTGCTTATTTTATTTAATTTCACTCCCACTCTGAAGTTGGACTCCTCGAACTTCGAGGATAGAGATATTGCCTCGCCGTCACAGGACGGTGCGGTGGATTTGCAAATCCCCTCCATTTCCCTCTGCTTCGAATACCTCGGCATTAATTTGATGAACTATTCATTTTTTATCCTTAATTAAATTAAATACTTGTAAAGTAAGTATTCTGTATGTTAACAATATTAGAGAGAAAAATGAGAAGAAATATGAAGAATTTGTATTATTCATGAGCTACATGCTCATACAATCATGGAAACTCACTTGGGTTTACCCTCTAATCTACCCTCACTTGAGGGAGATAAACCTACCCCACTTGGGGACTTTGAGGAGAGACCCAAGTTACCCTCTCCTTCACTTTGGTGAAGATTACATAATCTCACACACTTAACCAATAGACTAGGACCCTTTATATAGAATTAGGGTCATCTAGTAACTAAGTGATTAACACTAATCACCTAATTAATTCAACCTTCTAACACCCCCGCTCAAGTTGACACCCCTTAACCTTAAGTGTTCAACTTGCCAACACAACACACAAGGGAGTAAGGTGAATTAAACCAAACTACTTTTATTTTACAAAATACAATATGAAAATTTCTTCAAAAACTCTCTCTTCGATGAATATCTAAGCAGCAACTGCAACTGATGAAGCATCTTTTTGACTCGCGTGGCTTTCAATTTGTATAAGACAAAAACCAATACTCTATTCCTCTGAGATTTGTGGTACTTTTCTAGCAAAGCAACCAGGCGCTTATCTCGTGCACGATCATCCAAGACCTCAACTATCTGCATAACATCATGATTGGCAGCTAAGTCCTATGATCCTACAACAACTTTCACAGGGTTAGGATCCATAAACTCTTGAGCTAAGTTATGGACTGGTAAAGGCCATGTAGCACTGAACATAACCATTTGACGAACAGAACAAGTCTGACCCAGTATGGAGCGAACTATTTGTTCAAATCCCATGTCAAGCATTTGATCAGCTTCATCAAGCACAACAAATGAAACCTCTTTCAAAGAACAAACACCCATTTCAATTAGATCCTTTATACGACTAGGAGTTCCAATGACGATGTCAACACCAGATTTTAACGAAGAGATTTGTGGCCCTTTGGAGGTTCCACCATACAAACAAATAGATTCCACACCACAAGACCTCCCAGCATCACACATAACATCTGAAATTTGTTGAGCCAGCTCCCTGGTAGGAGAGAGCACAAGGCAGATTGGGAGGAAGAACCAATATGAATGAACAGTCATCAAGAAGCCATTTTGTCTTTACTTTGCGGATATGTGGAGTTAATGAGAATCCCGTATTCTTTGGCAGCATTCACAGAAACTACATCCCGTAATACCCTGAGTGAAACCAACAATAATCAGCAGAAAAGAGAACTTGAATGGACATCTCCAATTAGTGCACCATAGCCAAGCTCCTCAACGGCCGTATGGATAACTCCGTCAAGAACCACTGGAACTCGACGTTGAAGCGCAAACACTCGTCATTGGTCGGCGACGTTGAAGATCCATCACTCTTCTTCTTCCCCCCTTATCACCAAACCTTTGATTTTGATTTTTTTTTTGATCTGTGCGTTCGATGGAAGGATCGAAGCATGTGTGCAAGTTCTGCAGCACGAGAAGCTTCCCGTGTGGCAGATCTTTGGGGGGTCATATGAGGTGCCACGTCTCCGGCAATACTCATTCGGATGAAACAGAACATTCACTTGCATCGGTGTCTGCTACTGGCTATGATCTTGTTGTATTCTTGATCTTCTTGATCCTTCTTGCCACTGTGATTATTACACTTTTTCTCTTCTTGCTGGTGCTCATTTCTTCATCTATTTCCTCTCTTCTTGGTGGCATCTTCTTATTCTCTGTAATAAGAAGCAAACCAGAAGTGCTCTCTTGTTTGAGATCTTTCTTTATCTCTGTACATTTCTTTCTTCTCAATGATGTTTATCTCTCATCAAGAAGCTGTGAATTTGATGAGAGAAGAAGCAGCAATCCATTCTGGGCAATACACCAGCTCAGTTTCTTAATCCTCTTTAGGACTTGCTCATTCTTGAAGTGGACTTCCACAAACGCGCAAGAAACTGGAATCAAGAAGGAAATTGTGGGCTTCCGGTGATGAAACAAAAATGGGACTCAAGGCTTCAACATTTCTGACCCAAGAATAACTGCTCTGATACCATGTGAACAATATTAGAGAGAAATAATGAGAAGAAAGATGAAGAATTTGTATTATTCATGAGCTACATGCTCATACAATCATGAAAACCCACTTGGGTTTACCCTATAATCTACCCTCACTTGAGGGAGATAAACCTACCCCATTTGGGGACTTTGAGGAGAGACCCAAGTTACCCTCTCCTTCACTTTGGTGAAGATTACATAATCTCACACACTCAATCAATAGACTAGGACCCTTTATATAGAATTAGGGTCATCTAGTAACTAAGTGATTAACACTAATCACCTAATTAATTCAACCTTCTAACACTGTACAATTTTAAAATGAAATTTCACAAATTTTCGCTTAATTAAATAATCGCATTAACATGGTCCATGAAATACATCTCAGTAGAATATATCCAAATAGTGTTCTGCCCTATCAATAGAAAATTTCTGAATTTTCATTTTAATTGAAACATTTATTTCGATATGTTGAAATTAGGATTAATTCCTGTTTTTTATTCAGTACGTATTATCTTTATCTACTGTTTTTGTTAAAGATTAATTTAATCACGAAAACCATACTTAGTATTTTAGGACAGCATTCGAATTATTTCACATCTTCACTTTATACAGGACAGCATTCCAATTATTTCACCTCTTCACTTTATACTAGCTAGTAGTTATTTTCTAGAAGGAATTTATTGATCTTTAAGTAGCAGAGCCTTCTTCCATTTATTTTCTCCGTACGTCCTATCTTTCATGTAAAGGGTACATGATACGTATGTGTTAGCCAGATATACATGTGTATAAAAACAGAAGTTCAGCAAATTTATTTCAATATATTCATTGAGAATAGTCTGTTCATTCACAATACTCCCTCTTATCCCCCTTTTTTTTCTAGCTCAAATTAAATATGTTACACGAGTTAATAATGTTAGTTGAAATTAGTTATTTTTTTTATAAAATATCAAAACTATGTTAAATAAGAGTCATCAGTTACAGATGATTGGTTCATTAGTTAATTAAGGAGTTTATAATTAGTTAGATTGTTGTTAAACGTGCATGAGGTCGTTGCTGTGTTGGGATGAAAGGAGAGGAAGAGATAAGATGTTGCCTTTATGGTGTCTTTGCTCAGTTGAATGAGTTTTGAATATGGGATGCGGTAATAAGGCGCCTCTTTGCATTGAGACCATATAAACGTGATTTTCATTGAACGTGTTTTTTAAAATCGATTTTAGTAAATGTACGGTGAAAATGCAACATCACTGCTGCTTATGTGTGACATGTGTCATGCGGATTATACCAAGTCATCCATCTGTGAAACAAATCGCCATTTTGCTAAGAACACTTTTATCCATTTGGCACGTGCAACGGTGCAAGGACTTTTATTTAAATCGTGATTAATTATACGGACTAAAAGATGAAGGGTAAAATTATAAAATAGCATGGAGTTGTTCGCCCATAAGACATTGTTTGGAGAGAAAGTGTAAATGTATTTGGTTAAAAAAAATATAGAGAATATGAGGTTTAAAATGTTACTCTTTTGTACTCCTCTCCCTTCCTCCTCCTCATCCCTTAATAAATTTTTATTCTAAAATTAATAAAATATCTATAATATATTTTTATTATTTCAGTATCCACCCCTATTGATTTAAAATTATTTTTTCTATTAACATTACCTTTTTTTACATTTTTTAATTACTGTCAGGTAAAATAATTGTGCTGGATATATATTCTGAATTACTTATCTATGAATATTTTTTTGTGTGTAAGCTTGTATATAATTAATACAAAAATATATATTTTAATGTAATTATATTGATAAAAAATAGTATGTATATATTATAAATATATTTATATATCTTATAATTATAAAACTAATGACAAAATATTAATATTTTTTTCATATTTTATAATTTATTAGTTTTATAAGATATTAAAAAGTATGTTAAAATTAATCGGATGATATGCTAAAATTAATAAAATCATATTTTGAAGTGCATATAAAAATATTTTTATCATATATAAGTGATGAATAGGTTTTCTAATATTCATATTTTATAAAATAATAATTCTGATATAAATATTATAAAATAATATAAAAAATATATAAATAAAAAGTTAATGATGTATTTGTCAATTTCTAATGAACTTTCCTCTTATCTCCTTGTGAACTAAACAATAAATTTTTCCTACCATACCCTATCTTCTAACAAAATAAAACTTATAATCTCACCTATCATCCTTTATTTAAGTTGAATCAAACAAATCCTAAAAGGATATAGGAACTTTAAAAGAAAAATATAAGATCAAAGGATTAATTCTTTTTCGTCGCCATATTGATTGGCCATCAATGATACTCCCTCCTTCGATATAAATTATAATTTTTTTAGTAGATTAAAAATATAAAATAAATAAATAAATTATGATTAAATTTAACTCTTCAGAATAAATTAATGTTATATACTTATTAATTTATCTAATTTATTCAATTATTTTTTATATTAATTTATTTAATTTTTTCAATCTAAAAATAATCATCTAAATTTTTAATATTAAAGAATAGAGTTAGTATATAAAGAAATCCAAAAGTTTTGTTAGAATTCCGTGTCATGGATAAATTATTTGAGTATTAAACTATTGTTTCTTATGACTAAATTATCAAGCCTATGAAAAATTATTGGATGCACGAGAGTGCACACTCTAACTAATAAAAAACCTCAAAATTACATAAATTCCAATTATCTTAAAACGTATACATATGCTTATTTCCTCCCGTTAAACTATTTTTCTTCCGAACCATTATTTATAGGGAAAATTATAGAAAAGGCTGTCATAATATAACTAATTTCAGTTTGAGTTAGTAAGATTTGTAAACAACTAAAAAGTTTAGACTAACACTCGTGGGGAGCCGTCATCATTGTCTTCCTCCATGTCATCGTCATCGCTTTCTCCATGCCGTCATCATCTTCTTCCCCCGCACTATCACCACAACCAACCCTCCTATAACTAGCAAACATCTGCTTCTCTCTCTACTTCTTATCTCTCTATTATGCGTGTCTATGCATCGTTACATGTCAGAACTCGAGTTATGGCATGATATAGCTCGAGTTTCATGCCATAACTCGAGTTTTGGTATGAAACTCAGTTGTGTCATGCCATAACTTGAATTATGGCATGAAACTCGAGTTATGTTATATTTTTTAGCTTAATATATATTTAGTATTTTGATCATATCTCACAATGTACACATTCGTTTAAGATAAAACTTGATTCATATAAAATTATACTCAAAACAAAGTTCATGGACACCAAGATCATCAAAAAATAGTTTCATAGGAAGAATATATGTCGTTCGTAATATGGAGTACGGATTTAACGCCTTAGACTTGACCTTTAGTTACCATCTTGATTAATCTTTTCGTATACAATGGCTATTGGAATTAAACTTATTTCATATGAAAGTAGACTTAGAGAGCTTTCCATAATTAGGTTATTTGTTAAGTTTGGAGTTAAATAGAAAAAATTATGACCATTCAAAGCGTCTGAAGGTCAGACCAATATAATACAATTTGGTTTTTCAATGATTTATCGATAAGTTATTTGACAAGACTATTATTCGAATAACACTTCAATAAATCATATTCAATGAAATATATTTTAAGTATGATGTATGATATTTTTTGAAGAGTTATTCAAATAAATTATTTATCGATAATATATGAAACTGTTCATTACATTTTTTGCTGAAGACTTATCAAAGAGATATTCGATAAGTCATCTTTTCGATAAATGACATCAGATTTGTCATAATACTTTGAATAAATGATTTCAAACCAAATTTATTTTTTTGAAAACAAATCAAACTTTGCATATATTCTTTCTATATATATGTTTTATAAAATACATTTATTCACCAAGTGTAGGGAATTATAAAATCAAATTTAACATAAAATCTATAAAGCTAAATACTCTCCTCATGAGTTAAAAAATAGAGGCAAATAAAGAAGAACAAAAACGGTGGATTAATCCCTAATTTAAATTTGTTTACAAATGTGGCACACTCAAGTGAAATAGAATGCCTATGAAACTAAACTTAAAATACTCGAGTGTTAGTTACTAGAGATCGAAGTAAGAGAAAAAAATAAATAGAGAAAGTGAATATTTGAACATAAATTAGAGCTAAAATTATTTATAGAGCATTTGAATAATTTTATTATCAATTTATAAATATCAATTTATAAATTTTAGTTGAGGTTGGAGGGATTAAGAAATTAAAAAATATTATAATATTTTAAAAATATATATTATATTAATTAATTTATTTAATATAATTAAATTATTTAAATATGTGTTAAAGGAGTGATACTGACACTTGTACATATGTAGCCTGTAATGTTTTCTGTACTAAAAAAGCATAGAAGTCAGAGACGGGGCCACGTTTGCGGGGGAAGAGTTAATTGGCAAAAAGATAATGATGTGGGTGCTAAAGAATGGGGTTGGGGAGGTAAAGGGACGACAGGTGTCCAGGAACTGGTAATTGCGTAGGTGACATCAAATGTCAAAGTGTTTGAGAGCTGCACGGACCTTGCTTCTTGGGCCATACAGGTGGACCTATCGCTTTCTACACGCTCCCGTGGCATCATATAATACCTAAAAGGAGACGATATCGTGGCAGCAATATAGGAGCGCCGCAGCATCATGCTCCATGTGGGTGCGGGGCAGCTGATTAAAGCATGTAATGAATGAATGCATCATAACATGTGGTTCCGAGCAACACGAGTGTGAGGGAAGGAGACGAAGGGTAAAGAAAGCCACGCTCGGCTGCTTCTTGATGACTCCGACGGCGACGGAGATGAAGGATGAAACTCAACCTTCGCTGCTCAGTAACGGTTCTCCCGCCCGCTTCCCCACCACCCGATTCTCTTCCCTCCTCGCTTCCGGTCATCGTGATTTTCTGCTCGCTCCCTCTCGCGCTCAGGTGCTCTCTCTCTCCACATCAGTTTTAAGAAAGCTGCTAAAATATGCCAACTTTTAATATTATATTCCTGTCTCCATCATTTGGTTCAGCTTTTTTTGTCGGAGAGGTTGTATGGCCTCTATCCCTGATTAGATTGTATGGTTCGGCATGGATGCAGCATATATATCCTTCCTCTTTTCCCAAACTTTCTCGTGCAAACCGCACTAGTTTCTCAAGATATCTAACCAAAACCTTTTCCTTTGTCACTATTTTGTACGGTGGGTTGATATTGAGTTCTGCTAATTAGGTGATCACTTACAATAAAACGCTGATCATATATACGCCGATCTGCGATTTCATCTCAAGAGAAGCTCTCGTTAACTGTACTGTAGCGTTGATCATAATCGAGAAGACCGGAACTTCCTCCTATATATTCTGTGAAATGTTTCGTGCACAGCCTCCTCTTCTTAAATTATGTGCTGCCAAAATCTAGGATTAGAGGTAGCTCTGGGAGAAAAGTCAAGGCGTCTCTTATTGCTATTTACTTCCCATGAGTTCTAGGGTTCGAAATATGATGGGCTTAATTAATCTCTCTCAGCGGATCTAGGCGCTTAATTTCAAAGGGCCGACTATTTATTTGGTCTGTCCATAAGATTTAATCATATAGATTATATCCATATTTTATGTATTATATTTATGTGAGATAATATTTTTCTTCGGGGACTTAGATGGGGGCTGCTACTCCACCATCCAGAACGTAACCACATCTTCTATTATTAGTATGAATCCTGGGGATGATCTCCATGAATAGTTAAACCTCACAGATAGAAGGGTGTTCACGGGAAGCATCATATTTTGCTTTCCTAAAAGGGCGATGAAATATTTGAGGGATGCAGCAGATAGCTGTGATATATAGTGGTGTTAGGTTCATTTGATGATTTCGAAGTGGCTCCCTACTCTAGATGCTAACACATGCCCCATCATTTTTGTAGCTGCTTATTTTTTTTCCCTCGTGTTTCTGGCGAGCATAGTTCCTACTTCCTTTCCATATACTCGTTCGGTCAATAATACAAGTCATTTTTTTCTCAGCCTGATCTAAAGTATAAGTCTAATTAAATAATACTTAACACACTTAACCTTTATTTCCTATTTTACCTAAATACAATTAATCTTTATATATAACTAATTAATTCATTTTATAATTAATGTAGTAATGACTTTTGTCAAGAACATATATAATGATAAAAAAAAATTATATTTAATATTATAACGACCTTTTTATCACAAAAAGGCGTGAGTGTTTGAACTAAACTTATATTTTCAGCTATTGGAATATAGTTATTTGGAGACAGCCAAGCATATCTCTAGCGAAGGGACAAGTGTCCCTTGAATCATTCCTTTAGGGCAACACGTGTTCTATTTCGGTACCCCATCCCTTTCATGATTTTGATTTCTTGTTAGAACTCCTACTCTCATAACCTTTTGCACTGCTCCTTTGTCGGTGGGATTTCGGCCCCATGTACGTACTACTTCCATTTCGTCTATATATTCTATAATGCTCACTAATTTGTTCATTTCAAACTTTTATAAAATCCACAAAAGTGTACCCAGTTTAATTTAAGTGGTCCTGCCCCAATTGCCGCCGCCCTCCACCACGAAACTAGCCAGCTTATATATATGTATCGATATTGCATAAAAATTTGAATGAGAAGAATATATATAAAGGTATCGATCGGTGCTCATAATGGGTGCGAGTCTCCGCTTTTAACATATACCAAAGTGGAGAGCGTATTTCTCTCGTAACACGCATTTTATAAAATACAAACATAAGATGTGTCGTGATAGCTAATTTGGGTAGTAGTTGGGAATTGCAAGTACAGGTGAAAGTTTCTGACGTAGAAGGAAAAATATTGGGGCTATTATTCGCTGCTAACTGGTATCCGCCATGCCGGAGATTCACCCAAGTGCTGGTTGGCATTTACGAGGAGCTGAAGAAGAATGTGTCAGACTTTGAGATTATCTACGTGTCGTCTGATGAAGACATAGAGGCCTTTGATAGCTTCTATGGGCAGATGCCATGGCTGGCAATTCCATTTTCTGATTTGGAAACAAAGAAAGCGCTGAATAGGAAGTACGACGTGGAAGGTGTTCCTTGCTTAGTGATATTGCAACCCAATGACAGTAAAGAGGAAGCGACTTTGCGGGAAGGAGTTAATCTCATTTATCGCTTTGGAGCGCAAGCTTATCCATTTACTAAGGAAAGGTTAGAGCAGTTGCATCAGGAAGAGAGGGACAAGCATGAAAACCAGACTCTCACTAATTTACTGACCAGCCCCGATAGGGACTATGTTCTGGGCCACCCGGGATCCCGGCAGGTATACCATTATTTCACCTTCATTTATATGATCTGATTTTAATTTATACGTTATATCATGCATGCTCATATCGCAGAATATTTTTTTATATATGTGCTCATTATATTTGCATTCCATTGTTTAATTTCGCCACAAATATTTTTTTATTTATCAAGGAACAGTGAAGTTTCAACCCTTCAATTCTCTTTTGACAATTATAAGTTGAATTAGTCTTAAGAAACGTTGGACTGATTTACATATGGAAATGATGACTCGGAGGTTTAAATTAATGTGTGTATGTGTGTGCGCGTATGTACGTAGTGCCTGCCTGCATGTCATTCATGTAATCAAACAAAACAAAAGTGGGTAGCATATATAAAGTAATATGGGCGCTAAGGTTTAGGTGGGAAGCATTTGCATGGTGTTGGGGAAACTGAAGTGTGTGGGGTAGCGTGGGCAGGTACCGGTGGCATCTTTAGAGGGTAAAACAATAGGGCTGTACTTCTCAGCGGAGTGGTGCGTGCCGGGGCAGAACTTCACTCCAAAACTGATAGCCATATACAACAAGATCAAGCAGGTGCTGGCAGAGAAAGGAGAGGAGGACTTTGAGATCGTGCTCATTTCCAATGACAGAGACGAGGCGTCTTTCGAGTCGTATTTCGGGAGCATGCCTTGGTTGGCGCTGCCGTACAGAGACGAGGAGATGAAGAAGCTAGCAAGGCACTTCGATGTGCAGGGAGTACCGTGCTTGGTGATAATAGGCCCTGATGGCAAGACGATAACAAGACACGGAAGAAACCTCATAAACTTGTACCAGGAAAATGCATACCCATTCACGCAAGCGAGAGTACAGTCGCTGGAGAAGCAGATAGAGGAAGAGGCAAGGGGACTTCCCAGATTGGTGAGTCATGAGGGTCATCGTCACTATTTGAATCTAGTGTCAGATGGCAATGGAGGCGGGCCATTCATATGCTGTGTGTGTGACGAGCAAGGCTCTAGTTGGGCCTACCAATGCCTCCAATGTGGCTATGAAGTGCACCCAAAGTGTGTCACTCATGTGGATCACTAGCCAGCGACCTCAACCCCTTCATATATAATGTCAACTCTATCTGTTGTTACTTGACATCCTTTAGACATCCTTTAGTTATCTGCTCTGATCTACATACAATTTTTCTTCCAATTATCTTATTCAGAAGATCAAACTCGTGAGGTTACGAATGTAATATTTACTAATTAATTAGTGACAGTTTTTGTTGACTCTATGCGTCAATTTCTAAGATACTCCTATCTACTTTCACTAACTAGTGAGTTTTTATTAGACGTGGAATTTATAAAATGCGTGATTCCTATGCATAATATAAATTAAAACAAATAAAATATATCATTCGTGATCGTAGAGTTGTTCATGTGTATGAGAATTTGAATGATCAATGAGTGTGTATATGTATAGAAGTTGATTAAGATGAAGAAAAAAATATGAATGTAATAAATATATTTTATTTTTTTCGTTGCTCTTTTAATTAAATATATAATTATGTTATCATAAAAAATATTTTATTATCAAATTTTATGTCCTAAAAATATTTCAAGAGCTAAGCTTAAAAATATATATTTAATAGCTTAGTTTTAAAATACAATTATGTTATTAACAAATGAAAGTGAGTATGGATTTAAGTAGGCTCCACAAAAGTGAGGCCCACGTGTCATGAGCGGGGGCCTTTTTATTTTTTATTTTCACTTGACTAAGGTCACTTTAAGGCTCCAATTGGTAATATGGCATGATAGCTAACTAATGCATTAGCCGAGATTTACAGGCTAGCTGACTTTTATCTTTATATAGTTGGATTTCATACTCTAGTCTAAGTACGTGATCGTATTTCTTATCAATTAAAAATATTTATTACATATTATATATTATATATATCGTAACAATCTGTGTTAGAAGTCAATAATTCGGGAGCATTATTTAATTATTTATTACTGAAATGAACGACGAGGTAATGTGTGTATAGTGAACGTAAGTTGCAACAGATATACGGGATAGATGTATGCATACTAATTTGTTAAATTTAGTTTATCATGTACTTTTTTCTTTAATCAATGGATAGAAGTTGCGTAAATTAAGAATAGAAATAATAAAGAAAGTGGAGATGCAAAGCGTGGGGGCAATATAATGTAAGGATGGCCTAGCAGACGATTTTGAATCAGATGCATGTCTTCCTGCTCCACCCATACCAATACCCTGCAACGACTCATGGAATCCGATTTCTTCTTCAGCGCAAAGCCATTTACTTATTCTCCCTCCCCTCTCATCACAGCCAACAAGGAGTGCACCCCATATCTGTCCAAATTTGTATATATATATATAAGCTCCTCTAATGGAAGTCATCAGGCAGCTAAATTAAGCTCAACAAATTACGAGAGATCGAGGGAGCCATGGGACTTGGTTTCTTCAAGGCGCTTTGCTGTAGCAACGATCATCATGAAATTCACATCGACTCGTCGGACTCCTCTCCCGGCCGGCCTCCCAGGCAGAGGTCCAGGGAACATCAACATGACGTCGTCAAACCAGCACCTGTTTCAAATTATTCCAAGCCCAAACCAACGGCTGCTCATTCGCAAGCACAAATAGGGCCGGTGCTGGGCAAGCCCTACGTGGACATAAGTATGATGTACGAGCTGGATAAAGAGCTGGGGAGAGGGCAGTCGGGGGTGACATATCTGTGCACAGAGAAGACGACGGGGAAAAAGTACGCGTGCAAGAGCATAGCGAGGAGGAAGCTGACGAGGAAGGAGGAAATAGAGGACGTGCGAAGAGAGATACTGATACTGCAGCATCTGTCGGGGCAGCCAAACATTGTGGAATTCAGGGGCGCATACGAGGACCGGCAGAACGTGTACCTGGTCATGGAACTGTGCACCGGAGGAGAGCTGTTTGATCGCATCATCGCCAAAGGCAATTATTCCGAGAAGGAAGCCGCGGCGCTGTTGCGGCAGATCGTGACGGTGGTTCATGTGTGCCATTTCATGGGAGTCATGCATCGGGACCTGAAGCCTGAGAATTTCTTGATGGCCAGCGAGCACGATCACGCCCCGATCAAAGCCACCGATTTTGGACTCTCCGTCTTCATTGAGCTCGGTGTGTCCTCGATCTCTCTTCTCCTGCTCCTTATTCATCACTTTCGTACTAGTATATACTTAATTGCTGGTGGGATAGGCGCCTTGGGGGTGGGTAGAAATGGAATTAGAATATTGTGGTTTAATTTGGTGGGGCCCGGGCGGAGGGCAGAGAGTATAATAAAACGAGAGCGAAACGCATGGCTGTGTAACGGAAGTGTTAACAAAAAGGGAATGATGCTGAGGAGGACCATGGCGGGGAGGGGGACAAAGCCGGGCATCCCTTGAAAGCACCAGAGGATCACACCACTCTCTTCTCATCAAGATGCTTCTTCTTCACTCTCTGTCTCTTTAGTTTCCAATTATAAAAATCAAAGAATGGGGTTATGCTTCAGCAAATCCTCCTCAGATTCGCCAGCCCATCGTCACTACCAGCAGCTCCCAAAGAGGAATTACCAGCATCCTACCCCACACTCCGCCCCCTCTTCCTCCTCTTCCTCCCACCCTCAAGTCGGTCCCGTTTTGGGCAAACCATATTTTGACATCAAAACGCTCTACACTTTGGACAGAGAATTGGGAAGAGGCCAATTCGGCATCACTTATCTCTGCACCGAGAAGCTCACCGGACTCAAGTACGCCTGTAAGTCCATATCCAGGAGAAAGCTGACCAGCCGCAAGGGAATCGACGATGTGAAGAAGGAAATTATGATCCTGCAGCACCTCACGGGGCAGCCCAACATTGTGGAATTCAAGGGAGCTTACGAGGACTGGCATCACGTGCATTTGGTCATGGAGTTGTGTTCCGGCGGGGAGCTTTTTGATCGGATTATTGCCAGAGGGGTTTACTCGGAGGACGAAGCTGCCGTCATATTCAGGCAAGTTGTAAACGTGGTTCACGTTTGTCATTTCATGGGCGTGATTCATAGGGACCTTAAGCCCGAGAATTTCTTGTTGGCCACGAGGGACCCCAATTCTCCCTTGAAAGCCATGGATTTTGGCCTCTCTGTCTTCATTGAGCCAGGTTTGTTCTAATTTCTGCCGTTGCTCCTCTTCCTCTCTTTCCCATTTCCCTCCCCAAGATTTTCAATTCCGTATTCTTTTTGATTTTCTTCCATTCTATAAAACAATTTAGACTTCCAACCATTCTCCCACTCTGTTCAATCTCAGTCCATCCGTGGAAGTGTGAATTACGCTACGCAATGAGACAAGCCAACATTGACTGAGACGGGGGAAATGCTTTTCTTTTTTTAATCTCAAAGAGGGGAATGTTTGGAGGATTTCCTAGATATTTTTCTTTTGTTTCCATGCTCCTTCCGCGTACATGGGATATATATAACAACCTCTTGAATTTCTAACATGATCAAAATAATATTAAGAATAAAATTATTTTTTTTTAAAAAAATTATGTCTTTTTGAATCTTCTATTTCGATACTGGATATATAAAGTTAGTTGTTTTTATATTAACGAATACTGAATGTGTACGTATATATACTTAACTTTTGTTATATATTTATTTGTAATTATTGTTATTTTGTTGACAAAGTCGGTGTATCTTAACATGAGGAAGTGTCTCTAAAATGAAAAGAAAAGATGATGAGTTAAGCATAATAAAGAGTGGAATTTAACCTAATAAATTTGAAGGACTAGGCGACATGATGAGAGATTGACCAAGTCGTCGATTAAAAGGGGAACGTGTAGTCAACCGAGTAAACGATCTTCTGTGCGAATGTCGGAAAGTGACAGGTAAACGGAGTAAACTGGTTCTCATTTAGAGGGGGGAAAGCGGAGGGCAGATTTGAAACCCACAGATTAGTGGGACCGTCATGGTCACTGGTTATTTTCTGGGACCATGCCATAATAATGATCATTGGAAAATATACAACACGATCAACAACTTCGGGAAACAAGTAATTCTGAAATGAGCTATCAAGCTGGCCCCTGTAAACTGTAATTACTGATCAAGAAACCCATCTTATCTGCATTTTGGTGGTGCCAGAAGCGGCAAAATGTCTTAGAAAAGCGTTCAGTAGAGAAACCATCATTATATCAATTTCAATTCGTTTCTTTCCCAGCTAGTTTTCATCCATATATTTTTATGAATTGCACTAATTATAATAAGATTTGATGCAGGTAAAGAGTATAAGGAAGTTGTGGGAAGTGCGTATTATGTGGCGCCGGAGGTTCTAAAACGGAGTTATGGAAAGGAGATAGATGTGTGGAGTGCAGGAGTCATTTTATACATCCTCCTTAGTGGGGTGCCTCCATTTTGGGCTGGTAAGTATATAATGCCAGCCTCTGTTCTTGCTCAACTATACTCTCCAACTATGCAATGTCCGTTTCACTCTCTTGTTCCCTTCACATTTGCTTTGTTCAGTTTATTGACATCATGGCTTAATTTCTAGAGAACGAGAAAGGCATATTTGATGCTATTCTGGACGGCAAACTGGATCTTGAAAGCCAACCATGGCCTTCTATTTCAGCTTCCGCCAAGGATTTGATCAGGAAAATGTTGACATATGATCCCAAGAAACGCATCACAGCTGCTGATGCCCTTGGTGAGTATATACTCGAGTTTAAACGTATTATCTTCCATGTTATAGAATATAGATGGTTTCGTTTCGCCAGTAGCTTTATCTTGACGATTCCTCTGTTACTATTTGTGATCTCTATCTACTCTTTCCAAGTAGTTGATCCTGTCATCCCCCCGTCCCTTAGATGTAAGATACTAGCAGTCGGGGCTGCTGCATATATAGATTCCAACTAATTACTTGTCATGTTTAGCATATAAACCAGTTTTTTAGTGCAGAAAAATTATAATTATTGCTATGCATATGAAACAGAACATCCATGGATGAAGGTGGGTGGTCAAGCATCTGACAAACCTATAGACAGTGCCGTTTTAATAAGGATGAAACAGTTCAGAGCAATGAACAAAATGAAGAAACTTGCCCTGAAGGTAACTTCCAGCCTTTTGTTTTGCCAGCGAATTACAATTAGTTTCTTTCTGGATTTGAAGTTATAGTCTAGTTCCTGTTCGTGTTCAAGAAACAGACCTCAATTTCAATGCCACCGGAAAGAACGCATGTCCATGTCCCACAGAATTCTCCCGTTTTATTCCTGGAACACTTGAGTCATTTTAGTTTACTTGGTGCTTCCCTCTTTTACCCTTAGTAACCGAACGTTGGATTTTTTGAAGGTGATAGCAGAAAACCTCTCAGAGGAAGAAATCAAGGGCTTGAAACAAATGTTCAACAATATGGATACAGATAACAGTGGCACGATCACACTTGAAGAACTCAGAGCTGGATTGACCAAATTGGGGTCTAAACTGAACGAATCTGAGATACGGCAGCTGATGGATGCTGTAAGTTCAGTTTCAGTGGAATTTTGAGCTTCTTCCAATGCTGTAAGAAAAGAAAAATTGGATGATGCATATTTTGGGTGGTTGTGGTGTTTTCAGGCTGATGTTGACAAGAATGGAACTATTGATTATTATGAATTCATAACTGCCACCATGCATCGGCATAGACTCGAGAAGGAAGAGAACTTGTTCAAGGCCTTCCAATACTTCGACAAGGATAACAGTGGGTTAGTATACATGGCTTTTGCACTTGCATTAGCAGAAACTGTTTATTCTAGGGCATAGCAATCGCAAGACAGTAGCGTGAATCAGAATAATAAATGAACAAGTTATTGTGTGAAGTAGCGTTTTAATTGGGTGATATTGATCAGATTTATCACAAGAGAGGAGCTTAGGCAGGCTTTGACTGAATATGGGATGGGGGATGAAGCTACGATAGATGAAGTGATTGAAGATGTGGACACTGATAAAGTAAGCTGATTTGTGTTGGTTTGCTAATTAATATTATATGTAGCGAGATCTGATGAATTTCCATTTTTGGGTGAAGGATGGCAGAATCAATTACGAGGAGTTCGTGGCTATGATGAAGAACGCGGGATAAGACGAGTGAGAGAGGAAGAGATAATGTATCCGGCACGATAATAAGCCTAAGGCATTATGGATTTTGATTGCCATCATTCATCTTCCTCTGTGCCCCTCAAAGTTCGTTGTTGCCATTTCCACACTCAATTGCATCTATCACTATTCTCTTTGAATAAACTTCCTAATTCTCATATATAACAGCGTCCCCGTGTTTCTTATATGTGAAATAATTTGTTATGCTACGAATTTATACATCTCTTTCTGTTAAACATCCGCCCATGCATTACATGGGACTCGTTAACTTAAAATTAAACTTAATTTCCCATAATGAGGACCGTCAACAAAATTAAAAAGGAAGCACATAATAGAAATGGAATTTCATGGGTTTGACGGATCAAATTATCGTTGACGAAACAACATTGCCTCCACTTTTGGTTCATCAAACAAATATATACACTTGTGATGTAAGTCAGCAGCCAAAACACAATTTTGGCTGTGATTCAAAACACCACCGTTTCGAGGATGTAGGTGACGAGATAAGATGCACTCTTTTTTTAGTTACACGGCATTACTCTTATTCTCTTACATAAGATGACTTAATAACCTAAAACACATTAGGTAAGGTGAAATTGAAAAGGCAAGAAATTGAGTAACCCGATTTAAATCTTGACCGAGAAATTGCCAAAACCGTTGACAGGTTGGTTTAGGATTTTATTACGCATTTAGCATGCTTGTTGGCGGTCTGCAAGGGTAATTATATCCCGTGTTTAAAGATAAAAAATCATGTGCAATAGGAAGGAAAATGACAATAATGTATAAACTCTTCAGTCTGTTTATCAAGAAGCCCTAATTGTCGGCTAAGACCATACTAGCCACAGAAATCACCAAGCATTATTTTCCTTCTGTACAGGTGAAAGAATAGGGAAGCGCACACCTCAGAAAAAAAAATGTCACCAGGCAGTCCAGCAAGTAAAACATGTGAATCCTGCGATAAGAAATTGCCAGTGAGAAGAAGAAAAGGTAAACTGCCACGGCGTACTGATTCGTCAGTGAAGTGTTTCATGTAAAGTTTTGAAAGCAATACATATCAATCGATATACAATATAAAATTAAAATAATCTGCCAATACTTATTTTCTATCATTTATTTACTATTTACCGACTATTGATTTATTGATGAGAAATCAATATCAATGTAAAGCTGCAACTTAAGCCTTCAGCTTGGGAGATTATCATACTCCCCACTTCAATAAGAGTAAAGAACAGGGATGCAGACACGTGTATTGATTGCATTCCTAGTTTCCTATCAGTCTCATGATGTACCTGTACAGCTAATGTCTTAGACCTTGTACTCCTCAAGATGCATCCATTTCGTTGAAGACCACTTGTTTCCCCTAATAACGGGACAGCCACCTGGAAGCATAGATCAATTAACTAAAATTTACAAATCCTCGCTTAGCTAAAAGTGCTTATTCAACAATGTTTTGGGCAGTTTCTAACCATGTAAACTTGCAGGATCCAGTGAGGCATCTGGCCTCATGCTCCAGAAGAGCAGAGCATCGCCCATTTTGGGTTTCACAGAGAGACCCTTTTTACCGCATTCAGACAAATCATTCCACCAAGGTACAGTGCTAAAATTTGCCTTCGCAGCAGGAAAGAAAGTCTCGCCACCTTCTTCAACATCTGACCTGAGCCAGAAGCAGAAAGAAAATGAGAGTAGGAGAAGTGGACAATTAAGAGTATGCACAAACCCATCAGAAATCAAAATGCAAAACTGTGATTGGGAAAGAGAACAAGAACTTACAGATACATAAGAACAGTAGCAATACGTTGGCCACCATTCTTAGTGTTGAACTCGTCGAGAAAGTAATCGTAGTGAGGCTCATATTTCTGCCCAACTTCATAGTGGAGAACCTGAAGCCCTTCTCCATTCTCTGAATATTTAATGGTTAATGAGCAGTCATATCTATCTCAAGCGTAGTAAGTACTAAGCACTATCATACTAGAGAACATAAAATCTTTCAACAGATTAAACCGGCATTAAAGTTACTTCAGCAGTAAACCAGAATGCACCAATAAAGGAGGGAATGAGTCCCTCAGAAAGAATGTTATAAGCAGTTTTACCCAGGTAGCGTACGAAAACTCATACCTACAGGTATGAAGGTAAAGTCAGCTACTCTTTTTTCAATATTTTGGATAATTCTATCCCGCCCTCTCTTCAAAAACATTCCTGAACTAGTCCGCACTCTGCAAGCAGGGGATATAAAGAATCTAGCATTACAACTGATATACTGATGTCTCATACACAAGTATATAAACAAAAATACAATCCACAATTATTGGGAACTTTATAAAAGAGAAGGAAGTGTAAACCTGCTGTCTTTACTCTGTCCGGTTTTGCTATCAACAACAGTTGATTTTACCATAAAAGGTTTGGCAAGACTAATCAGGTATTCACATTCTTCTTTTGACTGTTCCAAATGATAATCAGAATTAAGATTCTCATAAAATACAGATTTCAACAGCTTACAACCATGAGAATATAAGAAGTAGAATTTAAGAAACTAAAGATGACCACCTACTCAACCTCTTCTAGAGGCAGAACAGAGATTAGCACATGGAAGGGGCTGGAAAAAAAAGGAGATGAGGATTATAAATTTGGGGAACCACATCATTTAATTTGAGGATTTGTTAGATTTTGGAAATATGTTCCCCGTCCCAAAAGAACCCAATGTTGGAGCCCCTCTCCACTTTTCAAACAAGCTGACTTAAACTCATTATTCGTGCATGGCTGCAAGTGATTGTCATATAAGTAGGAAAAGAAGGACAAGAGGAAGAGGAAGAGGAAGTAATATTAGTAAAGTAATATAAAGCTCGTTATATTACAAACTTAACCCTTCACCGCTAATAAATTGCTCGGGAAAAAGAATCCCAACAAAAATGGCTGAATTCTAAAAGATAACAACATATTGCCGGAACTAATGTCCAAAATGACAAATTGAGAGATGCATCACATCTTGATGTGTCCAAAATTTAAAAAGAACCAGGTGACCGAAAAGCAAGCATAGAAACCAGAGGGTGTGATCGAGTATTGAAAACGGACCAGGAAATTGTGATAAATGAAAGCTCTAGGCTCCCATGAGAGAACTTCGGTCCACTGCTGCCCTCTTACTCCCAAGCCGTCACCTCTTCCGAAAGCAATATGTATAAAGATGCATGTTAGTCAGAGAACACGAGAGTGAATAGAAACAAGTTCCAACTGATGTATAAAAGTAAGACAGATAGAGGATGAAACCCTTCAGAGATCTTGCGCCTGAAGGCACTGGGGTCAGTAGGCGGAGAATCCTCGGCGGTGATCGGAAGAGAAACGATTCCGAGAGCGAGTAGCATGAGAAGGACAACGGAGAGCATGAAAAGCATGAAGAAGACCAGGGTGAAGGTAGACCATTTCTTGCCCTGTGACCTGGCAAACTTTCCCCTCGCCATTGCTGAATCGACTGAAAACCCTAAAACAAAGAACGATTAACTCAAACAAGCCATACAATAACCCATTCCACTCTCGAGTATTTGTTCGAATCATACAACGAGAGGTGGGAAATGCGAGTAGAATGCAATAATAGCTTGTTATTCCGAGGTTTGGTGGAGGTAGGCACTTATCCCTCAGCTAACTTCATAAAATCAGTGCATGATGGAAGTTTTCTCGCGCGACTTTTGTCCCGCAAAATTAAAAACAGTTCGTAGCTCTTTAATGACGTAAATGCCCCCGACTTCCTCGTTCATTTCTCCCCTATTCTGTGCTGGACGTGAATATAAAATAGTCAATTGAATGGGTAAAGTTGGGAATTTGAGTTTTTATTGTCTGGGCCAGAGAAAATTGGCAATTTGAGCTGCGCACCCTGTTTCTGCACATTGGATTCGCTTCTAGAAGTCAAAAGCACGAGAATATTGTAACCAAAAAAAAAAAAAAAAGCTCGACAATATATTTCACTGGATCGGATCCTCCAGTCCTCGATTTATTATAATCTCATAAAAAGCACACTGTTTTTCTAATCACCCTTTTTTTGGCTGAATTTAGAGGCTCTATTTTTTTTTTCCTTTTGATGCATTTATATAAAATTACGCTATGTACAGTATAATATAAAAAATTTAACAGCCTATACTCTATATAAATTATGGACGATATGAACCATTTATTAGACTTTGTGCAACACATCCACTAAGCTTGGTTGCCAAAAAGATGAGCTCATCATTCCTTACATGAATTATGAACAGTTGAGACTGGAAATTGCTCCGTCCGATCCTTATGACTTGCGCGTTCCTATAGCGATTTATTTAAAATTCTTAATTTAATTAGCAAGACTCGTCTTACTGGACAAGGACCATTCTTCAATAGTTATCTTAGTATATTTTGGATGTCACCTGGCTCCTTAATGATTAGATCAAAAGTTAACTAGTCGCACACGGGGCAGAGCTAATTGCGCAAAGGGGCATCAACTGAAACTTAAAAGGGTTGAATGTTCTACTGGATCCGCAGCGGAATTTCAAAAATAATAATATGCGTGCGCAAATACGACGTTGTCTTTTGTTACCCGAAAGCAAGACCCAAGCTGTTTCATTTCATCAAATATTTGTTTAATATGTCAATAGAACTCTCTTGCCCAGTGACACCGATTTTATTTGACCAAATCCCATCACCGTCTCCCGCCTTTCTTGACAAAGTCAAATACACACCCCGATCACCCCCACGATGTTATGGTTGAACCCGTAAACCTTGTTCATCATTATATATAAAGAGGAGAAAGTAGAACCCGTTCTAACAATTATTTAGGTTTTGAATGATGGAGAAACAGCACAAGCTGAAGAACAGGATCTTGAAGATACTGCCAAAAGCAGCGGCGGCAGTCAGAGTCACGTTTCAAAACCCCCCCTTCAGTCCAGGCAGGGATCATCATCACACCAAAAGACCCGAGAATGCGTCCAGGTGGTTTAAGCAGCGTGGTGGTTCCATGGTATCAATGATTCCGGAGGAAGCGAGAACTAAAGCAAAGCATGATGGAGGAAGCAATATTGATTCTCGAGAGCCCACTTCTCCTAAAGTGTCGTGCATGGGACAGATCAAGAAAGCCAAGGCCAAGAGTATGTCGCTGAGTAAGGAAGCCAAAGAGGTCAAGGAGAATTCTTCCGCTTTCCATCAAAGGATATTCCACGGCGCCAAACGTCCTGCTGCAGGAGGAGCACCGCCACCGGCTCTGGGTGCGATGAAGCGTTTTGCCAGTGGGCGCAATTCTTTGACTGAGTTTGATTGGAAGGCTCATGCGCCAGCAGCAGGCATGGACCACAACGGTTATTTTTCAGATCAAGACAGAGAGGACAGTGATGCAGAAGAGGAGGAGGTCGTAATTCCTTTCTCTGCACCTATTATGCGAGGTGGTGGTTGTCACGGCGGAGTGCCTTTACAGCCAAGGAAGGAAATTAATCTATGGAAGAGAAGGACGATGGAATCGCCTAAAAAACCGATTCTTTGATTAAGCGAAAAAATTGAAAATGTAAGTTTGCGCACCTTTCTTCTGATTCTTTTTTATTACGCTTTTTAGGGCTTCATACGGTTGTAGATATATTCTATATGATGAAAATTTCACCCCAAGCGATGGCCGTGTATTTTCTACATATAACGATGGATTTAGAAGGGACAAAAATTTGAACCTTCTCTGTTTAAATCAAATATCGCCCCCATATTCCTATTGTACAAATCCAGCCAACCATATATATACGAACGGGTCAATTACCAGTCATTTATTTCGAGATTCCTATTGTACAAGCGAAGCAGAAACAGAGGCATCCAGAATTAGAAGCAAAAAACTCAATCTTCTTATATATTATTATCATGAGCTTCTAGACATTAATGAGGATATATCACAAGTGAAGCCAAAACATCTAATAAGTGACACGGACCCCTTGGTACCTCAGGATTTCGCCAATAAGTTCACCTTTTCCAGAACCCACATACCTTCCATTAATCTTACCGTCTCTGATGAACAAAAACGTAGGCACCTCCACCACGTTCATGTCCGTCAAGAACCGCATGCAGCTGTCGTTCTCGTCCCCGTTCATCCTGGCAAACACCACCGAGTCAGACATCTGCCTAGACAGCTTCAGCACCGTGGGATACACCTTCACGCAGGGCCCGCAGTGCTTGAGTCCGACATCCAGGACGATCAGCTTGTGGTCGGCCCTGTGATCCTCTATCAGCTTATTCACATCCTCTCCGCTGTGCAGCTGTACCACCTCGGAGTGGTTATCTCCGTAGTATAACACGTCTCCCATCAGCTGATCCGGACCGATCCCTTCCTCCTCGTGTATCTTCTCCATGCTCTTGTAGAAGCTAAAGTGAGGCACTTTATCCACCTTTTCTCTCCTGCACAGCTCTCTCGTCTTCTCCGATTCGTCGCCCATCACCAGAAGGAAGTCCACGTCGCCGCACGATCGGCTCAGTTCCACCATGAAAGGGTATATCTTGCCGCTCTCATCGCTGTCCCTGCTTGCGTATTCTACCACCACCAGTCTGTCCTTGGCAGTTCGAAGGGCTTGGTCGAATTCTTCGATGCTGTGGACCTTTTGAACTCTCTCGTCGCTTAGAACTTTCTTGGCGCCGGGGGCAGCCGTGGCTCTTGTGATGAAGCGGGTGTGGTGGGTGGTTCTGAGGGCGGCTGGCGGAGGAGTATGAGGCGTCAGAAAAGGTAAAGAAGAACGGGAATGAGGGGGGAGGAGCTTGGAGTGGTGGGTGGAGAGGGAGAAGGGTGATTTGACGACGAAATTGGTGATGGAAGCCATAGAAGAAGGGATTGAGACACGGTAGCAGCTGCTACTTAGCTGGACCTGCCAGGATAGGCCACGTTAAGGAATAGCAATAATGGAAGGAGCAAGAGCAGTGCCATCTCGCCTTGCCCCAAGCTCAAAAACCATATCCGCTGCCCGGGCGTGTGGTTCATATTGTTCCCACGCCCTCCCTCTGCTTTGATTTTTTTTTTTCTATCTTTTCTTGGCAATTTTTCTGAGATTTTTTCGTACATTATCTGTGTGTTTGGATAAAATTTAAAAAAAAGACCTATAAAAAAAATAGACTTTTGAACAGCTTATAAAAAATGGCTTTTAGAGAAGAGTTTATAAAAAAAATAATTTTAGATAAATAAGTGTTTGGATAGTTGTTACAAAAAAAGATTTTGTAATTAAAAAATTACTTAGAAGTGTATGTATGAGAGATGATAGATGATAGAGAGTAAAAAAGATAGAGGAGAGAGGAGAGAGGAGAGAGGGTAAAGAAAATAGAGGAGAGGGGGTTAAAAAGATAGAGGAAATAGTGTAAGAAAAAATAAGGGTAAAATAGTAATTGAGTAGTTGAAAATGACTTTTACTGTTCTAAAAACTACTATGACCAGCTTATCTGAAACCATGGCTTGGTCCAAAAATCCGTTTAAACAAATATGACTGTTTATTTTAAAATTTCTCCAAAATGAAGTTTGGATCAGAAACCCTTTTAAAATTATGGTTTTAATAAAAACTAAACAGGCCCTATATCTGGAGTTGGGCTATAAGTTTGCTGACTTCTTTAGGCCGTAGCTTTGACTTGATTTCTCGATGAATGGAACTAGATGATTGAGAACAACTCTCTTTAACCATATCCCTAATTTAATTGACAAAAGGTTGAAATATAGTATATTTGATTCTTAAAGAATACTATTTAATGTGATTCCAATCGTGATATTTGGGGAGGCATCATAACTCCTTAGTACATAGATTTATATCTGAAAGTAATTGACGACTCGCCTTATCTGATATTAGTATCATCTAGAAAGAAAAAAGATTTTATCTTGCCTTTAAATAGTAGGTGAGCTTAATTCTTTTCTATAAAAATCTATAACAAAAAAAAACACTCTCCCCCAAGCCCCTTTTGTTACAGCACCCACAATTCATGTCTTTTTAACCCCAGTTCAAAAATCGTTTGTTTCGCTCCATTTAATAACTTGAGAAATTGGATGTAATAACCATAACCATTTTTTTTTTTGTTTAATAAGATACCAAAGTGGATTATTGACTCGTTCCATTCTTCATAGGCAATCGCAGGAAATAATGTAATAAATATGTATTTTCTTCTCAATGACATCCACGATCAAGATTTTTAAAATTAAAGGTGTGTTTGGATTAGCTTTTGGAGAATAGATTTTAGGAAGAATAGATTCTGGGAATAAAGATGTTTGGATGATTAGTAGTAGAATCACTTTTTATATTGGTAAATTACCAAAAAGGGTATGATATGATTAAAAGTAAGAGAGATAAAAGATGATAGAAAAAAAAGAGGAGAGAGAAGAGAGTGTAGAGAGGAGAGAGGGGAGAGAAAAAGAGAGATAAGAGAAGAGAAAGGAAAGAGAAAAAAAGAGATAAGAGAAGAGAGATGAGAGAGGGTGTAAGAAAAAGTAAGGTTAAAATAGTAATTGGATAATACATAACCTAGGTTTCAAACCAAAAGCTATTTTCAGTGACTTATTCAAAACCTAAGTTTCAAACCGAGGTTTTGCCCAAAATCAATTTTCAATAAAAATTATTGTTTGTGTAAAAAATTTTCAAATCGCAATTTTGCCTAAAATTGATTTTGCAACCTAAGTACCAAACAGGCACTAAGTGTGTGTTTGGGAGCCTAGTTATAGAATCAATTTTTCATAAAACCATAGTTTTAGAAAATTTTAGCCAAACATCAATTTATTACTCTAAAATCGATTTACGTCCAAAACCATGGTTTTACACCCACAACCATGGTTTTGGCAAGAATCTGGACGGCTACCCCAGTTTTACCATTCCACGCACGCTTCAGCGAAAGAAAGAACATACACACACATAATATTTCTATTATAATGGTGTGGGTCCCACACCATTATAATATATATTTCTATTTTTTTTCCTTCTCTTTTCGTTTTTTATTTTCTTTTAAATTTTTTTTTACTCTTTCTTAAACACAAGCTCTTCTTCTTCTTTTTTTTATTTTTTTTCTTCTTTTTCTCTCTTTTTTTTAATTCTTTCTTCTCCTTTTTTTCTCTCTATCTATATATATATTATTTTTTAAATACTAACAATTGATTTTTTTTATTATACTCAAATGCAAATGAGTTGTAAGTGTTATTTTTTAATCAATAAAATAAAAATATATACTTTATGTAATTATCAATTTTGTTTATGTCCTTTTTGGTAAATTGTCAATAGAAAATCAATTCTGCTACTAATAATTCAAACATCTCCAAGTTTCAAAATTACTTTTTTCCTAAAATCTATTCTTTCAAAATCTATTCTCCAGAATCTATTCTTCCCAGAATCTATTCTCCAAAAGCTAATCTAAACACACCCTAAGTGTGTGTTTGGCATCTCAGTTTGAAAATCAATTTTCATCTCAAACTTAGGTTTTGCCAAATTTCACCCAAACACCAATTTTAAACCAAAAATCAATTTTTTTTCAAAACCATGGTTTTACTTTGTAAAACCATGGTTTTGAAACAATCTGGATGAATGTTGATTTTGTATGCGGAGCTTTTCCATGGTCTTGGCTTCACACATGGGACCCACATATTTTGGCCTACCCACTTGGACTCTAGTATAATCCATAAAAGATAATATTATTATATAAAATTTTAATTATCTACAAAAATTTTACATTAAAAATATTATTTAAGTAAAAAAATTAAAATTAAGGTAAATATTATAAATTTTTATCTTCCTCAAACACATATATATATGTATTATTTTTTTTCTTTCTCTTCTCTCTCCTCTCTATACTCTCTTCTCTCTCTTTTTCTTCTCTATTCCTAAAATCTAATCATCCAAACATCTCTATTCCTAAAATCTATTCTCCCCAAAATCTGTTTTTCCAAAATCTATTCTCCTCAGAATCTATTCTCCAAAAGCTAATCCAAACATACCCTAAGACTATGTTATAAATTTTTTTGATAAATGATAACTCTTTTGTAAAAGACAGCTAAACTCAATGGTAGGATATCCGATGGCACTTCGGTTTGTACCGTAACCATAGAGCGAATTCCCCTTTTAAGCATATAATATAATATTTGTCCATGGAAAGGTTGTTTCACCAATTGTTTGACTGTTTGCATTGAGATTCTAAACATTCAAAAATATATAATGGCGCGAATTGTGGTGTGATCTTTTTGGCGGAGAAAGATAGGAGCGAATCTAAAGCTGTGAAATTTGGAGTATTGATAGGAGGCCTGCCTGCTCCGTTTCATTTGTAATTTGGCCAAAAACGTTTGAAACGTGTATTCGAATTAGCAAAGGGGAGTGAAAAAAGATTGAAGGTAGCAAAGGAATAAAGGAAGAAGAGCGGTGAATGAGAGCCCAACGGAGCGTGGGCGTTGAATCCGAGGTGAGAGGGGAATGGGCAGCAAGGAGCATATTCGTGATTCATAAACAGAGGGAACATGGGAAGTTGGAGGAAAGCGGGAGAGAGAGATCTTTTGGATACGGGGATCCCCCTCGCTCCGCACAAGAGAAAAGAAAAGATCTGTGGGGGAGCAACAACAGAGTGGGTGGCTACGGATTCTTTCGAAAGAAAGATGCCAATAGGCGAGCACGCGTCACGGGGACATGACAAGAGAAACGAGCGTTGATAGATCCAAAGCAAGCAGCAGGGCGTGGGGTCATCATATGCCAAAGTATCTATATATCAAACAAATTATCCCAAAAAATAACGCCTTCGTGAATCTTATATCTTTTTTATTAATACGAAAATCCTCAATCTGAATGCTCCAAGTGAATAAAGTGAGTGCCAGTGGTTGCCACCTAAGGCCTCTCCGCCTAAGATCCATCTCGTCTGTCACTCATGTGCGCTCCCCTCCTACCACTCTCCTCTCTTCCCTCCGCCCCGTCGCCAGATCCAGCCATGGCCCTTCTTCCCCCACCCCCCTTAATTATACATTAAAATTAAAATTCCCATTCCCACTAAATCGCATCAACTTTAATTATCTCTCTCCCACGCACCCGCAGACAAACGTCTAACCAAAAAAATAAAATGCAATTCCTGATGCCGGGGAATCAATCAGCCTACAACAGGGATGGGCGCCTTTCGTTCGCCCTGCCGTTTAAAACAAATTCCAAAACTCTACTTATCAATCGGTACCAACAACAACCTATCTTTCTGCTAACTAGGATCGAATCACAGATATTGCGATGAACGCTATACCGCTTGAGCAGAAATTTTCAGAATCTAAAGTACAAATTCCAAGAACAAAATTACACCGAGTTCATAGTAATAATTTAAAATGAAAAAAAAATCAAGAAGAAGGCTGAAAAGCTAGAATAGGCCCTGGGGAATGAGGGGTTTACCTCATCAGGACTGGGAGGAGGGGGACGTGGGCTTTCTGCAGAGGACCATGTGCATAGGGGAGAAAATTCCGGTCTCGCCCCCTCTGGTCAAATAGTCGGCCGTCTTGAATAGCATCTCATGAACGTCCACGGTTCCTTGGGGCGCTATTCCCAATGAGGCCAGCAGCGTGATGACAATGTGGTTCCGCCAGTACGCGATCCTCCCCATCTTCAGCCTCGTCCACCACGGCTGAGCCGGTGGATTCGCTAGATCCCGCTCCTTCACCACCTCAAACCCCACCTTACTCGCCGTCTCCGCGATGTCCGCGTAGCTTCTCAGCCCCGGCAGAGCATCCCCTCTCTCAATCCCTTGTATTATCTCGACGTATTCCGGGTTCTCCGCCCTGTACTTGTCCGTCGTCACCCACTCATAGGAAACATAGAGGGCCCCCGGCTTCAGCACCCGAAAGATTTCCGCGTACACCTCCTCCAGCTTCGGCGCGTGACATGTAGCCTCGATAGAGTACGCGCCGTCAAAGCTGTTCTCGGAGAAGGGCATCTCCAGGAAATTGCCGCACACGACCTCGCAGAGAGAGTCCAGTCCCGCCTTCTTGTTATGCAACCTGGCGCGATTCACTTGGTACTCGTTGATGGTGATGCCAACGACTTTGGCACGCGAGTGGGCGGCGATAGCGCGCATGGGTCCGCCCACACCGCATCCGACGTCCAGAATTCGATCGCCGGGTTTGACATCGATGAGATCGACGGCCATCTGCTCGTGGAGCCGCGTGGCATCGCGATGGGATTTACCGGGGATGGAGGGAGAGAAGTGGAAGGACTGGCCCCAACCCCACTCGTAAATGTCGGTGACTAAATTGTAGAAAGTATCGACAAAGTCGGGGACTTTCTCGGCGGTTTCGATCTCCTTGGGGCGGCGGAAGAAGGACCAGTACTGTTTATATTTGTCTTGGACTTTCTCAGCGGAGATGGAGCCACCGGATAGATCGACGGCGCGTTTACCCTTTTGTTCGGCAGGGCCAAGAATGCAGATGAACCAGTAGAGGCCGCCGGCGAGGAGAGCCCCGGTACAGAAGAGAGCGAGAGAGTCCATGGAGTGAGGAGGGCCAGGGAAAGCAGAGATTTGGGGTTACAAAGTGTGTTGTGGTGGAGTGAGAGGGTTAGTTGTAGTAGCACTGGTGGATGAGTGCACGTGCGTCCCGCGTGAATCGCCCGTCTCTTGATCTCTTCCGTTTTGACCGCTTCACTACGTTACGGCACTATCCGTCATTCAGGTATTTACTTTTTCTTTGGGACTTAATTCGGGTATTTATCTACGCTTGCTTCTGTTCCCGGGATTATTGCTTGATTACGCTTACGATTACGATTATGGAAGATAACCTTCGAAATTAAGATATTATACAATGATTACATATGATATATCAAGTCCACATGTTTATGAAAATAAGTATTCAGGATAATAAAATGAACATATATAAAAAGACCGAGCTAATATGAAAATAATAATTAGAATAATACATTGCTTGATAATTAGATATGATTGTTGCAGACCATTATCTGTGAAAGTTAAAAGTAATACAACTTATAAATTTTATATTATACGTGGATAAAATGTTCTTTTTCTTGTTGGTTTCTACTTTTTGCGGATTCTTATCTCTATTTATTTTTTTTACCTAAAAATTTTCACATACTATTTCAGGATTATTGTGTAAGCCTTGATGATGAAGTGCAACAAATTCTCATTCTTTCAGGAAAATATAAATAATCTCAAAATTCTCTAAACACTACTTTAAATGTAAACCGATACTATAGAAACAGGACAGTTATTCTAAATTAAGCAATGCGAAATTTCAACAACAACAAAAATAATATGCCCTTTATAAGATATAAAAATAATTTAAAAATTACATGAAATATATAAACTCTAATAAGTCATCCTATCTTTAAATTATTAGCCATGACAAATAAAAGCCATGCAATAGAAGTAAGCACAGATAAGGAGCTGAATTTTGGAAATGATTGCCAAAGATGTTGGTCATTTTCTTGAAAAATAAAATAGTTGTCATATTTAGAAAATAAAAAGTCCTCCCACCCACCATCGCCACTCTCTTGGCTGGCAGTGGGCGATTTATCTAATGACCTCTTTAACAAATGCCACATAAGTGTGTTGGGGGGAAATTCCAAGTCTTGCCACCAAGATTTACAATTGTCATTTTAAATTTTTGTAATCTATCTTAAATATAGTTTTTTTTTTATAAAAAAACTACAGGTGTTACAAAAGAGGCTCATAAATATCTATCTAGTATTCAGAATTTGGCTTTATAAATTCGATTGAAAATCCACGTAAGTATTTTTTTTTCAAGTTTTATCATGAAAATATTTTAGTTTAGCCACACAAAAATACTTAGTAATAAATTTCCACTTTTAGTAATAAAAGTGGTATGTTTCCGTGGTTTAGTGGGTTTAATATTTTTCTTTTTTGGTACAAAGTGGGTTTAATATAAACTGCGGTAGGATCAGCTGAATTTGCAGGCCGACGGCATTAATAGTTGCTGATGAGGAAGTGCATGCGAGATAGACGAAAGCAAAAAGTTAATCTGAGTAGGGAGTAATTCGATATCGTTTAAGCGAGATTTTAAATTCGAGCCTTAGCATATATAAAAAATTTATGTTAAGAGACTTACCCACTATAGTCAAATACATGACGCGGGTCAAATTTAGATATAGTTAGGACAAAGTTATTTTAAACTAAGTGGGTAACTTAAAAAAACTAAAGCTTCAGCAGATCCACTTGCATCTGTTGTCACATGTCATCTCTCCATGAGCCTCGCCCTCGCCCACATGACATGCTCTGCTACATTCTCCCTTTCTCTTTTTAATTCTTCCCACAGCGTGTGTTTTTAGTCGTCTAAAGATTCCCTCTCTCTAGCCGTTTTATAATTATTGGATTTTAGAGAACTTTTATCAAACTCACCAACCCCCAGAGGCTGAGTTCATCTCCAAATGTGAATAGTTTATATCATTAATCAATATTAAATTAAACCCTCACACCATCACGAAATATTTCATTATGAATTCAATCAATTCTCTCTCTATTTTTTTCTTGTCAGAAAAAAATTATTCTACTCAATGTTTTGTAGAGATTGCAACTAGCTAACCTGTGTTTCTTAATTTCTGTGACTTCTTTGTTACTTGTTCAATCCCTTCTAAAGTAAAAATTAAATAAAATATTGAAGCAAATGTTAAAAAAATATATTTTAATGTTTATATTTGATACATTTTTAATATAAAAGAATGTGCATATTTAAAATATCCAAATACCCAGGAATATACTAGCTGAGAGGCGCTTTAAGACACGTAAAGTTAGTAACCGCAACACATGGGAAGGGTGCCGCCTCGATTACGTGTTGGAAAGACATGCCCACCGCATAGGAGCCCACTGATAACAAGGGCTTTAATAATAAAGTCCTCGTTTGTATACAGTAAGGATACGAGATCGATTTTTAATATTATCATAAAAAATTATTTAGTAAATAATTTTTTAAATTTTTTATAAATATTATCTAAACCTTAGGTTATATTTTGCCCTTAATAGAATACAGGTATAAAATTTACTTAGAATTTTTTGTACTAAGAATGAACACTAAATTTTTAGTCTAAGCAATTTTATCAAGTTCTACAAATTTATTTATTTTGAAATGTAATTCACCCTACTGGCTCTATTAGTGCCCGTAGATTAAGAAAAGCTTGACTAGTCGTTGACGAAATATGGCTCAATTTGAAGGAATACGTGATGGCAGGCTCATCGTCAGACAAGGGGTAGTGGGATTCTGTATTCTTGGACGGTAATAGGTTTTAGTTTTTGCTCTCTAAACCCAAAAGTTGCAAATTCCTCACTTGACTTGCTATGTAAAATAAGCTCTCTCGCTCAAGATCAACAATTTGGCGTGCGCGCCATATCGTTTCCTCAAAGTCAGCAAGTCAACCGCACAATTTACAAAGCAGAATGAAGAGGAAGGGAGACAGTGCCACGCCCGAGTCCCTTTTTCCTCTATTCCACTCCCACACACAGTAGCGTCCAAGAGCCGAGTTTTAATTTTATTCCTTCAATTCTTATTTATTCCTCGTCTTTGAGGCCTGAGCAAGAGACGCAATGTCTTTATTTTTCTATATTATTCCGACTCAAGCATTTGGTCAGCTTTCATGCTTTTTCCCACGGCCAGAGATTGTTTACGTTTTATTCCCTCTTCACCTAAATAAACTGTTTTTGTACGAGCATTTCTTTAAATTATGCTTATTCTCATTAATGTTGAATGTTATGGGCATGACTCAAAGGAAGGATATAGGCACCGTTACTCTTGAGTCTTGAGGAAGACACCTTGCGCGAGTTACTGCTAGGCGCATGGCTCATAACTTGTAATAGCGTGACCTTTTATCAACATTAATTATATTTAAATATTAAGAGGAACAGATAAGATTCCTGTGTCCATGACTCATCACTCTTATTTAAGAAGACTGTTACTTAAGAAATGAATGGAAGAAACCAAATAAAGTTCATCACAAATTCAATGTGAAGCAAGTTGGTTGTCTCGTTAGGGCCAGCCCGCGCATCGTGAAGCCTACGAAGAAAACTAGAAAAGGATACAGACGGCAAATACGTGACATTTTAGATTTAGAAGCAATGGAGAATGAAATTTATGGTCATCTCAGGCAAACAACATGATTGAGAATTGAGGCAAATAAGCAGAAGGCGAATCAGATCAGCATCAACTGTTAGTGTTCTGCATATCGACCACCTGTTCCCAGGAATCTCGAGTGGAAATCTCTGACCACCACCTGGGCACATCCTTCCTGCAAGTGAACGGCTCGCCTTTCTCGGTGCCCATCAAGTATTGTGTGTTGGGAAGGTGAGAGGTCCGCCAGAGAAAATTGGTCGCCCGCCAAGAAACCGCTCTCCCCAAGCCTCCTATCGTACACATGCAGCACTTTTGCTAGTTTCTCTCCGTTGAGACTGATG
Organism: Leucaena leucocephala; assembly: GCA_037074615.1. NCBI lineage: Eukaryota > Viridiplantae > Streptophyta > Magnoliopsida > Fabales > Fabaceae > Leucaena > Leucaena leucocephala. Next base: position 24,441,632 of record CM073541.1, read on the forward strand.
GCTACCTCGTCTTGTTTGATCTTCATTCGCGGAGCAAATGCGAGCTCAAACACCAGAACTGAGGTGGGCGGGTTGAAACTCTGCCCCTCCGCCTCTCACCACCGATCTATGGACGCCTTCGCCAACGGGTTCGTGCCGTACAGTGCCTTGTTCCCCTTCTCCGGATAATGTATCGGCATATCGCTCTCGACTCTGAGTTCATGGGACTTGAGATAACCAAACAAACAACAAATTGGAGAATTAAAGAGAACTCGATGCACTTACCGAAGAGGGAAATGCTCTCGTCCTTGACTGCTGGTACTTGACCAGAGAGCTGTGGGGAAGACGGCAAAATCAGTGAAAAAGCAAGCAAAAATGCAAGATCAAAGAAATGTTAAAGAAAATACACGAATCTTGAGGAAATCGGACTTCTTACGCTCCCCTCTGAACATGTTAACAGGAACAAGCTGGAATTGGACGTCCATCTCGACGAGACACGCCAAAACCCTTGGCCATGGACAATGTTGGTCCGTACACTTTCACCAGTTTCTCCATCTCTAACTTGGAAGCAGAATGCCTAGGCCTTTTACTATAAGTCCTGCTTCTTCCTTTCGCTCGAGAGAATTTTCCACCATAAAAGGGAAGCAGAACCTTTTTTTTTTCTTTTTCTTTTTTTTTGTTACAAAATTTTTAAAAAAAGTTAGCCTATCCAAAGGCAAGGCAAAATTTCTCTTCCTCATAGATAATACCAATATCGGACAAAACTAGCTATCTATTATCCTCAAATATATACTTATACACCCAAGAGCTAGCAATACCTCCTGATCCTCTGGCTTTATGCTATCCCTGGACACGCTTAAAGGGTCTGGTGAATTGGGTCTCACGAAGGCTTATTAAAAGGTATGGTTAGTTGGGCCTCAATCTTACTTTAGGGTATTGTCCTGTCTACTTCATTTCATTATCAATTTGGTAATTTTCTACTAACAAAAATTAGTCTAAGTGATAAGCGACTCGGTATCGTTTAAGTAAAATCTCGAGTTCGAGCCTTGGCGTACGCAAAAAATCCCCATTGAGAGACTCACCCACCATAGCCAGGTGCGCGACGCGGGTCGGATCGGGATGTAGTCGGGATAAAGCTCCGGTGAACCTGGTGGATAACTAAAAAAAAATTGATAATTTTCTTTAGAGGTCTATTATTTGTGTAGAATTTAAACCTCAAGAAAATTATTTTTAAATCAGACGTAAAAAATATAGTTGATATCATCTCTTATGGATAGTAATCATGTATACAGTTTTTTGATGGTGCAGATCCATTTATTTTTAAAGCGTAAATAAGATATTCAAATTATATATATCTCGATGAAATACAATTAAATTGCTGATGCATTGGAGAAGCAAATACATCTATGTCATCTATTTTAGAAACTGGCCTCCTAGTTTAGAGGCATCCGTGTCTAAAGAGTATTTAGGAATTATTTCCCATAGTTGAAGTTTATGTAATTTAGATATAACCTTCAACTGTAACAAAAAAAACAATTTGGTAATTCTCTTTTCGGCTTTAATACCCAATTGGTGATTACTGCTTTTTGTTTCGCTTCTTTCTGACTGAGCAGCACCTCGTTGCCTTAATTTTGAGTTTTCTATACTTAAACGATGTTTTGTTGGCGAAAAGAAAAAGGATAATTTAAATTATTATCTTTTCCCCTGGATTTTGGATTGTTCTTTAAACGGAAAAAATGCATACTTCTTTTGAATTAAAATGACTATATAAATATATTTTTTCATAAAATATAAATATAGAAGTATTTAATTTTAATAAATAATTATATGTTTATTTCATTAAACACGTAAAAAACACACGCATATTAGTTATTTATTGATTATTGATAAAAATACGAGTATCGGGCAGCCCTGCAAAACGATCAACGGACTAAACATGATCATTGTTCCCATATTCCATTTCATCCCTTTATCTTCAAAAAGTAAACAGAATAATGAGCGATCCTTGTAGGCGTTTTTTTGGGCCGTGATCCTTGTCTTGATCACGGAAAATTATAGCATTGCTGTCTCTGGGATAACTAATCTAAATTCTAACATCATTGCTACTAGTAGGTTCAACCGACAAAAAAATAAGATATATAATTATTTAGAATGTATTTAACTTTTAAAATATTATTTTGTTGTAGTTCTAGGCGCGATAGTTAGAGAGACACCATAACTCCTAAGTGTCTAGATTTATACTTAAAAGTAATTGACAGTCCACTCTGTCTAATATTAATATCGTTTAGAAGGAATAGAGACTTCAACTTATCTTTAAATTATAGGTGAGTCTAATTTTTTTTTTAAATTTTAGTGCAAAAAAAACATAATTTGGTAATCGAGAAAGTTGACCCATTTATACGCCGTCTCTTATGGCGTCAATCGCAACTTCACCTCCAACCTGTTGGGACATAATTCTTGTTTAGACGCAAATAAATTCAATGCCAAAGCTTTGAATAAACAAATAAATATAAAGGGCAGAATTAATGTCTCTACATACATTCTGGGGGAAATGGCGCAGACATTCCAGAATTTCTGAGAATTCGGGTCTGAAAGAAGGGTCTTGGTGCCAGCAACGGTTCATCAACTCTACTAACATTGGATGTGTACGCCTCGAAATTTTGGGTCTCAAAACCTGCAATTCGCATGCCTCAGAAATATGTTTGTATTTTGGAAGCTTTATTAAATTATGGACTTGCGTGTTCACGTGTTAGAGCACACGGAGGAAATATATATATATACATTGTCAAAGAATAGAATACCTTGTGGACCACTCCAACTGCTGAATGGAGACAAATGCTCCTACGGAAGCTGCTTCACTCAAGAAACCGCATTAACAAGCATATCAAACTTACCCCCTTTTCGTTACTTTAAATTCAACTCTCCTTTGTTGTTACGACTATTAATTTAAAAGGGGATTGAATCCAAAAACGAGTTTCAAATCTGATACGTAATCTCATGTATTCCAAAATTTGCTTGAAACTTCTGTTTACTGGCGAGGACGAGGGAAGGCAGTTTTACAACGTGAATATAATGGGGGAATAAATGCCTAGAGCTTTTACCTTCCCCGTGAGCAGCTCCCACAGAGTAATTCTAAAGCTGAACACATCGGCTTTGTGATTATATGGTTTGTGTTCAATAACCTTCCATATATCAAGCGAAGCACAGGTTATTACAATCAATTTATTGTGTGGTAAAAGCAACAGCATATCACTTCCTACTTCCTCCTAAGCCAACACCAGAGAATGAATGAATGAATGAATTCTGAGTGCAGTCCACTCTTGTAATGCTCCAACATTGTTGTTACCCTCTTGCAATGCACGAAAGCAACCCAAACAAGTAAAAAGTCACGAAAATTATATTAGCTTTCCACCAAACCCTTGTTATGCTCTGTCAGCGTTATCTAACGAACACACAATGCCACCTTTCACATCCTTTACTCAAGTCTCACTATCCTTAGATGATCGATTTAACAAAGAGGCATAGTTTCATAGCATGTGATAAGACTAAAGAAACGATCAGGAAGCATTAAACATTATACTCGTGCTTGAGGCGCACCTCTGGAGCGTGCCATCTATAAATTCCAGTTTCTGCAGTCATGATGCCTGACTGATCTTCCACCCTTGCTACACCAAAATCTGCTACCTTCCCCACCTGTTTCACAGCATTCCAAACATATATTCATGGTAGATGGCACAAAATATAACCAATTACCCCATTCTCATCCATCAAAAGATTCCCGGTTTTTAGGTCCCTGTGTATGATGTCATTCTGATGCAAATAGTTCGTTCCTTCACAAACATTGATTGCTACTCTGAGCAAACATGGTAGACTAAGCACAGCCTTCTGTGTATGCAGAAACTCATACAGACTTCCACCAAACATATATTCCGAGTAAAAGTAGAAAGTTTTCTATAATTATCCTATTCAATTTGACAATACTTCACCCATTATATTGGTCTTTTCGTCAATTTAATTTAAATATAATATAAAAGCTTTAACAAGTATCATTGTTCATAAATTGTAAATAATGCAATTCATTTTTCAAATGTCATGTAACGTATATGATCCACATCAACCATAACAAAAATATAAATTATAATATCAAATTAATCCATTAACACAAACTTTTACCCGTGACAACGAAGAGGTCTGGAAGTGATAAACAGCAGGAAGTGTTGCAAGCAATGAAAATAATAATATGACACCTCTTTTGAGATTAGAAAGTATCAGAACTTGTGATGTTCATAGAACAAATAGGTAAAAGAATTTCAAAGAATACAATCATCATCCACGTTTTACCGGAATATTGTGTATAGAATTTCGAATTGCCACTATTAGATTGAACTCTTAACTGGCTTGCTTCAAGAGCAAGTTCAAAGTTAGCTGAGGAACCGAAGGTCGGAGCAGGATGAATGCTAAAATCCATGAAAAAGAAGCAGTAAGTATGAATAATGCAGAAAAGTGTAAAGAGGAAAAAGACAAGGACAAGCAAACATATTTAGCTTTTCAGTAAATATATTCAAATAACCATGCCTCATATTGCCTGTAATATGAGAATCTTGATGACTGGCTTTTCTTTGTGAGTTTGAATGAAGAGAATCGCTAGAATTCACACCAGAAGGAGATCGAACCTGCATAACAGATATGTTGTCAAGATCTGGCAAATCAGTTGGCTAATGCAGGTACCGGCAAAGTTCCCATATCCTGGTCAAATGAAGAAATTACTGGTCTAGATACTACTATTCTACAAAAATCAGAAAATGGCAATCTCCATAAACGGCAACGTGTGACTCTTACTTATCAGAAATAACCAAAACAACGTTGCAGAAGGGAAACTGATGATTTCTTGGTTTGAAAGATTGTCACAAGTTATCCACACAGGAAGCAGGCTGCTAGTTTTCTTTTATCTTTCTTTCCTGACTAATCTACCCTTTATTAGTGGGGAAGTCCAAGCTCAGGGAATAGAACCGATTCAAATTGAAAACACGATGCTGCGACGAGATGATTAGTTGCGCAGATGAAAAGAAAACGGTACAAGTATCGAGGGTTATGCTCCAGCTGCTACGATTCGTCACATAAATATAAATTACCTGAACTAGACGGACTTCAACAGCAGGTCTGGTAGCGGGATCATGTGCCATATGAAGCAACCTTTTATGCACAATGACATCTTGAGCTCTCTCGACGTTCATATCCACAGCATACCTATCGCATGTATATTTACAGTTACAAAAAGCTCCATGCACCAGCGATAGAATTCAACAGAGCTTCATGTCGTGATTGATTTAAGAAAGCAATGATAGAGAGAAGAAGAAAAGGTAATAACCAGACCCATGTATCCAAGAGCTCGGAAACCAAAAAAAGAAAGAAAAAAAAAATCAGAATTCTGAGTTTTACATGAAACGATCATGGGTCAGGATGATCAGAATACTAATTTCTGGTCTCTGAATCAGAAAAAATCAGAGTGAGCGACAGGATGAAGCAGCATTGAAAAAGAGTTAGTAGTACCTAACTGGAATTCGATAGAAATGCGTCCAGAGCTCATCCTCAAAGCCATGAAGGAACCGCAGCCTCCGGGACATTCAATTCCTTAAGTCTAATAAGAACCTCGTTGTAAACTTCAACCTTCTGACTCTGCTTCCGACTATTATTCCACCCTAAATTCTGGCCGCTGTTACTGCAACTCTGTGTCTCCCATAGTCACCGTCTAATATCAGCATGAATCATACAGAACTTGATTTGAATTTGAAAATATAACAAGCTCTAGATGCTATTAGATGGGGGGCAGAGAGAAGGGAAAACAGACAATTATTTAATTGCTCGTATTTGAGTCTTTGTTCTCATAGTACAATGAATTGAGCTTAAAACGAAGGTCCATGGGGAGGAGCAAGACGCATGGCGACGTGGACTTTGAACAATGCGATTTTGCTTTGCCTGTGTCACCACTTTTGTTGTAAGCAATAGCATCGGCCATTTTTATAAGTAATGATGAATTGACGATGATAATCACAACGAGTCTTAATCCTTTATTTATATACATAGTCCCTTTGATAGCATCACCCACCAAACCATAACTCCGAAACCAGGCTGTGGGCGTAGCTTGTTTGAGTCAGTTCCCACAATAATCTATGCATCATTTGATATTTCACAGTCAGAAGATAAATTAATGCTGCTCCCAATTAATTTATTCCCAAACGGTGGTGTCACTCTCCCATTTTATGTGCCCGTCGTTTTCTTCTTTCTTTGGGTGACTAATAATGAATACTGTAATCTGCACTCGCTGCATTGCTGATATCCTTATCCACGAAAAGGTGGTGGAGCAGATATGCAGCATGATGCAAGAAAGCATTTCGAATCGCTTACCAAAACCAAAATGTGTACAGTTCAAGTACAAATACGCGTTGTTGCTTGCTGCGTGCCTCCGAATACAGACGAAACTAAGGAAGCCATTATTTTTGAGTTGCTGGCACGAGATAGAGGACCTACCGCCTGATCAACGTTGAAGTTTAAGTTAATATAATGTTTCTCTTTAGACGTAATTAGTGTTGGTATTCTTTTGATCATACATATTTTAACAAATGTAATTTTTTTAACTAACCGAATGTTTTATCCCTTATCATGAAATACACTGTATGATCTACTTGCCAGTTAACGTATGATGTACCACAATATCTATTTATTTTATGAATTCGTATAGAACTAGAGGGGAAGAACACAAGATCACATCATCACAAAACGATCATTTACTACGTGGTAAGCCTTCAAATGTGTTAGCCCCCAATTAAAAGTAGTTATTGGCGGAGCAATGGGTAATCCAACAGATAGATCCCAAACCAGAAACCGCCACACTCTCTTAGCCAATAATGCAATCTGAATCTGTATATCATTAACATCACACTCCATTGTTATCCATTCCACCAACTACCGTTCTACTTGATTTTTCACCATCCCTTCCTTACATTCCCAGCTCCTAGTTCTTGCACTGTGCATGGGCCTCAATTAATATTTCAATACGCACCCCTCCGACCAAGTATAACTAGCCTGGGTTCTCACCTGATCATGGCATCAACCGCATAAAAAAAAAATTGTCCAATTCGTGTTTATCACTTAAATTTGAGCTATCCCAACTAGACTTAGGTTACTTAAAATTTCTCTTCGATAACTAAACAATTTTAGGCTATTTTTATTTCAGATTTCACATCACTTAAAGATAAGAAATAAAATTGCCATTAAATCTAAATCGTGCAATTTTAATCTGATGAATTCAGATTGGGCACAAAAACTGAATCCACAAAGAGCATTCCTAGTGAATGAGTCAGCAACAATATTCATTGAATGTAGTAATAACAATACTCTTCCATGCATTCCTGCCAAATAAGCCTCATCACATGAGGCAACATACATAACACCCGTAGGAGTAAATCTTAAAATTAAATACTGGAAAGCCCCACGGCGGGAGCGAGCTTCTTTTTCTCCTTGTACTCCCTCAGCTCTCTCTTGTACCTTTCCTTGTCTCTCATCCCAATGTTCTGGTATACCTGTCCAACACATCAATCGCCCACTCATTATGCTTCTTCTACAAACCAACCAACAAAAACAAAAATGAGAATAGAGCCACGGCAATGGCTTGTGTGTTACCATTCTCTCCTCGTGGCTAAGACTGCTCCATGACTGGCCGATCATCTTTGTAAATTCCCTCTCTCTGTTGGGATAGAGGGCTTTCAGCTTGTAATGCTTCTCCGCAAAAAAGAAGTTATACCCACTTCTGTTGGGCTTCGGGTAGTTTGGGTCCCACCTCCTTCTGTTCCTCCTCCTCCTACCCGCGCGCCCTCCTTTTCCATTGTAGGCCACCATAGCATTCGTACTCTGCGGAGTTTCCGATTGCTGTGGATGGTAAAGCACCCCTCTCAGAACTTCTGTCCCCACCTTCACTGACACCAAATACCCACAATCGAATTTCCCCTCTATCATTCCCTTCACCTCTCCGCCCCAATCATCTGCATCTGCACCCAAACTCAATATGTCAACCGCCGACTTGTTTGTTCCCATAATCAATCGTTGCCCGCTACGATTACCCTATTAATCATTTATCTATCAAGTGGAAGCCCGCCTTGATGGTAGCTACATTTTGGACTCTGTTCCCATCTCGAGAAAAATCAAGTTTCAACATACAACATAACCATTTCTATAAGTTTATTATCATAGCAGAACTCGGAACCCGCGAAAGCTAATACGAAGCAGATTAATTATCGAGTGGGTTGAATTTATATACCTTCGTCATGGGATTCGGGACACTCGTTTATCCGCTGGGGTGAGTATTCCACAATAGCCAATTCGGGTCTCCATGACTGGTTGCTGACCGAAAATGCAGCTGCAGGACAGTAAACTCCTTCGTGAGGCAATGAAATGGAAACAATAATAGAAAACATGCGGGATCAGGACCCTGATCGTCCAGTACCAGTAAAAGAAAGGGTGGAAAACCCAACACGAACATCGATACCCAAAGTAAAAAGAGCAAAAATGGGAACGGGTAGTCAACTACCTGCAGATGGGGTGTACAGAGGACCCCGAGCCTTAAAGAAGTGGACTTGTTCGTAATGGTAGAGAAGACTCGAGTAGTGTTTCCTCATTACGAACGAAGCACTGGTCGTGGTGGGAGAGAACCTGAACACGTTCCCCACTTCCCTCCATTTCTTCTCTGCCACCACCTGCACTTTGAAATCCCTCCCGGGTGGGAGTTACTCAGCCGTGTTCCCAGAATTTTCATTTCAATATTTACTAACGATAAATAAGTAATAATATATCTGGTGGTGGATGAATTGTGGGGAGCCCACCTTCTCATAACCACTCCTACTCGTAACCTCCACGTAAAGAACGTGCAAATCCAGTTCCTTGCCTCCAATCACAGGAATCCTTGGGACCAAAAATAGTTAGCACCACCAACAGTATTTCCGTTAAAATGGTATCAGGGGAAGAGGCGAGCCATGGGATTAAAAATCACATCCTAAGTTGGGTTCTTAGTCTGGCAATGCGACAAATCCCAAAAGAAAAGAAAAGAAAAGAAAAGAGCTTACATGAACTTTGTACCCATGAGGAAGTGGAAACGCCGGAGAGTGTCCCAGAATAGGGTGGGGTCCTTGACCACGTCCTCATGCGACGCGAGTGGGGAAGGGTAATGCTTGCCTTCCTCCGCATTCCATCCCCTGTTGTTCTCCGCCGGCGACATACCCGGCGAAACGCCGAGCACGAGCCTAAAATGATGGACTAATGAATAAATGAATAATGAAGATTAATAAAGAAGGGTGGGAAAGGAGCATGGGAAGGAAGAGAAATTCAGAAAAGCAAAGGAGAAGAGTGTAAAAGAAGGGATGATAATACCGAGAAGAGAAGAGATGGCGCAATTAAGGAAAGGGGAGTGAGGGGGAGGAGTAAGAATTAAAGGGGGACGTGAAATGGTTGGCCGCGTGGGGTTAACGGTTACGCAGAATTGGCATTTTCTGGCAAAAAGTCCTAAGTCTTATTTATTTGATTGCAGGCTATGTTCATAATTACACGCCTCCCTCTTCTCTCTCCGTCTGCTTTCTTCTATTCTGACACCTCCCTGCCCCCTCCTCTCAAGGCCCAGCGTCCAAACGTTGACATGGACTTGGGTTTGATTCTCTCAGACGTATCAAGGGCAAGCCTATCCCTATTCTGTACTACAATTTATAGCTCTGCTCCTCTCCCCTCTTCACTCTGCTCCTCTCCCCTCTTCGGTATCAAATCCTATCCCAACGCCACTCTCCTTACTTTATTTATATTCTTGTCATTGTTCCGTACATACTCCCCTCTCCATACGTTAAACAGCGATGGCAATATATAGTTCTATTTCTTTTTTAAGGTCTGGGTAATGAAAAACAAAGGAGCTTTGTAGAGCATCAGTAAGTGGGTTCGAGCAAGGATTCTCGTGTTTGTGGGCCACGTCTATCCATCCAAAAAATGTCTCGGCCGTTCATGTATAACCTGGACTGGGTGGTCTGACATTGCTGACCTGGCAATTGTCTCCTTTCGGTTGGTTAGGGCTTTTAGGCTTTAGCCTCTGCCTCAGCCTCCCTAGCTAATATCCTGGACTTATGTGGCTTTGGGCCCACATTCAGATCATCCTTCTTCGATGCTTGCTAGGCCCAACCTTATAATGGATATTGATTCAAGAGTCCAGATAAAGAGAAAACCCACTGGCTGCTACTCTCAGGAGAAGACGCCCACAAAATTTATTTCACGCGTTTCTCTGAAGGAATTTAAATAGACAGTATACGACCAACGTGGTTAATCCGAGTGGTAAGCGGTTCGATATCATTTACGCGAAGTCTCGAGTTCGAGTCTTGGCGTACGCAGAAAATCCCCGTTGGAAGACTCACCTACCATAGCCAGGTGCGCGACGCGGGTCGGATCCGGATGTAGTCGGAGTAAAACTCCGGTGAACCGGGTGGACAACAAAAAAAAATAGACCGTATACGAGGCAGCTCAGGAAGAAGATCCTATTGTGTTCAAAATTTGGATTGAGTGCTGGTTTAATTTATACAAGAAGGAAGCGAGCGTATACATTACTATTAAAATTTATTAAAGCAAATAGCTAGTGCATATAAATATATGTGATGATATAATTGTAGCTTCAATTTCCTGTTTCTTTAAATTAGTTTTAAAAGAAGAGCATGACGATGAAATAATTTAATTGAAAGGATAGAGATTCACGTGAGCTCACTGGAACAATCAACTAATATCTTTCTCGGGAGAAGAAAAGATAAAAAGAGAAAATGAAAGCGAGCAATGCTATAAACGATATTTCTGTCGCGTCAAGAGGATTAGAGAAGCAAATGAGAATGGGAAAGGAAGGGATAAGGAGGGCGTGGGGTTTGGGAGCCAAGTGGCCATTGAAGTCTCTTGCTTTTCTATTCCTCGGGAGTGTCGTGAAGCTGGACGATACGTCCAACATAAATTAATGTGACGTGCTAAAAGACGCAGAACCTCGCTTTCTCTTCGGATCAGCATAAAGTCACGCGCAATGGCTCTTCTTGTTCTGCCAGAGGGGCTGCTTCAATCCCCACTCAACAACAACAATGGTAGTATACAGAAATTCGATAATGGGTTAGTGACATCTCAGGAAAATTCCTAAAATAATTACTATAATGGAAACAGAAAAGGGATGCAACCTTAGCTCCACCCAAGTCCGACGCGGGTAATTTATCCATTCCAATCTCTCAGGATGCACTGTAGATCTATAAATACGTTCCCTCCTGAGGCAACCTAAAATATCCTACAACTAGAACAACATAATGCGCAACTCCCCTTCTTCGATGCGGATGATCTCCGTGTTGGACCAAGTGAAGCTGCTCCATAAACTCGAGGCTATTCAGCTCCAAGCCCACGACCGACGAGGCTGCCCCGTTCTCCCTGTAGTGGGCAAACTCTTCCCCGGTACATATATATCTATTTCGCTCCCATCCATTCATTCCTTGACTGTTGAATGAATTATCTGCTACGCGAATTGCAGCTCGGTTAGTGAGCATGGAGGGACTCAGCAAGTATCTGGAGGACAATATATTGCCAAAGCTGGGAGAGAGATCGTGGTCGGTGGTGTACATACACACTGGAGTTCACAGAGGCGACAACTTCCTCGGAGTCTGACCTCTCAAATCCGTGTACGAAGCCATCCCTCTCCATATCAAACACAATTTACAGGCCCTTTATTTCCTCCACCCTGATCTACCCGCCAGGTTCTTCTTCGCCGTATTCAGCCGTTTTCTTTTCAGCGCCGGGTATGTTCCCAGTTCTCTCTCCTAGTCATCATGCCATTATATTATACTCCTATATACTAACCGAGTGAACGAATAACAGGTTGTACCGAAAGTGAAGTATGTGGACAGAGTGGAGTTCCTGTGGGAGCACGTGAGAAGGAGGGAGATGAAGATTCCAGAGTTCGTGCACGATCACGACAAGGAACTTGAATACCGTCCCATATTGCACTTCGACGTCGACGGTGATCCGCCTCTGTATTATGCTTCCCCTTTTATGCAAACCTCCCTCCCCTTCTACTTCATGAGGTTTATTCCCTAGTTAAACTCATCGGGCATTCTGCAATAATTGGAAACGAATTACTTAATGGGGATATATGTAAATAAGCTCGTATTTGACGTCTGAGTGACGTCTTCGTATTTGTTCCTGTCTATTCCCGGTGACCTACGACACTCCTGATCTTTTCTGTTGCGAACGAGCATTCCATATTATTTCAATTATATAGGTTTTCATATAAGTGATTAAATAAATCAATTCATTCTTCTTATTGGATGTAGTATATTGACTTGGAATGAAGAGAAGTAGCGAACCATAAGAGGAAAGGAGGGAGAGGGAAAACTTTTGTTTTTCTGATTATAATGCTGGACGAAGTCAACGAACATTCTAACCCTGACAGGACGACATTAACAGACACCTTTGGGAGAAAGTCTTGTCTTAAAATAATTGAAAAAGCGACCCGAAATAATGAGTTCTCCGAGCTTGGCGAAGTGCACAAAACTGCACAGTGCAAATATACCTATCGGTACTGGTATGAAAATTTTAATGCTCCTATACGTAGAAATTATCAGAACGTGCTATAGAGAATTTTGTACACAAATAGTACTCAAATGCTCGAATTCAGGTATATATAAGCAATAAAATTTTTAAACTGATATTTATTTATGGATGATTTTTTCTTATTGATATGTGTTTTACATCCCCTGCATTTATGTACGTCACATTTCCATATCCTCTTTTCCTAAACCCGATAACTACATGGGGTCCAAAAACCCGATAACCGTATAGATCGATGTGGGCACGTTAACTCTTCTTTTTTTACACAGAATTTAATAACAGGATCTCCTCAATGCTAAGGCTCAATCTTAGACTCAATGAGCATTTATAGGGACTTATGAGACTGTTTATCAAAATAATCTTCATAACGACAGCGAAAATCGAACTTGCGTCCCTGTAGAATATGAATCCGTTTTTTACCATTTGTGCCAACTCATATAGGTGGCACGTTATATCTTTTTTTTTTTTATACAAATTTTTAGAAAGGAGTTAGGCTTACCTACGATCTAAGAGTATGACAAAATCTCTCTTTCTCTTAGACGATATCAATGTCGGGTAAGACGAGCTGTCTATTATCTTCAAGCGTAAACCTATATACCTAAGAGTTAGGATATCTCCCTAAGCGCCACGATTGGAACCACAATAAAATAGTACTCCCTAGAGTTTAAATATATTTTAAATAGTTATATATCTCACTTTTTCATTAATTAAACCTATGAACAATAGGTAGTACGTCATCTATTTATTGTCCGCAATATCGCCATTTTCCCAATGAGGGAGGGTGTTAGACGATGAAGATTGGGCCAGTTGCGGCCCACAAATGATTTGTTAATTGCATGACCCGCCGATAAGCATTTACCAGCCCAGCCATTTTTCCCCCTTACTCCCCTAATTTCGCAAGCCCTAGCTTAGATTATAGGATGATAAGTCATAAATTATCTTTCGAGTGGGATATAGAGTAGCAGCGTACTACGAGAGCTTAAAGTTCTGCTGGAAATGTAGATGCTTTGCTCCTCATAATTCCTCTTTATTTTCTGAACAATGCTGCTGTGTGCTTATTTTGAATGGGCCGAATTTACCTTTTGGTCATAGTTCTTCTTTAAATGCGTTTATTCCTCCGTAATCAGCTGTTGGGCTGTTTCCGCTGTAATTCCCAACACGAGTTAGTTGGCTTATTAGTTAGATGTTTTCTGAAGTGGCCGGTTTTAATTAACCAAGTTTGAATTAGTTATACACAGTCAGCTGAGCTAATCAAGTTGTAGTCTGTATAAATACCACTGTGAGATGACTAATAAACTAAGCCTTCTTCTGCATCTTCTGCTGCAAGATCGCATGAAAAGGGTTTTGAAGGCGGGTGAGAATTGAAGTGGCTCATTCACAATGTGACATAAGCTCGCCCCAAACCTGTATTTGCTATTTAGTTTTTAGGGGAGCGAGATTCATATATATACATATATATATATATATATATATATATACAGCTTGCTGCTTCTAGAGAGTTTGAATCTTAGCATGTGAATTTGCATGCTTCTGTATATTTCCTGTGCAACTACTATGTTCTTGATGACATGTTTTGTCCCGCTTTTAGATAAATCCATTATTATATTTCACAGAAATACATTCCTGATCAGTTTTCACAAGTAACTAGATATTTCTCCTCCACAATGAGTAGTAAAAATAGGTTATAATTAATTAATTATTATTATTATTATAGATTATTATATAGTTGGAAATTTAAAATATCATATAATTAGTTAATAAAATTAATAATTAATTATTATTATGGGAGCTCAAAATCCTTTAAATATCAAAGTAGTATATGATTACTATTAATCATCATTATAAATTTAAAATATTATATAATTAATAGTAGAGTTACTAACTAATTAATAATATAAGGCTCAAAATCTTCTTAATATCAAAGTCAGATTATTGATTGAAATTATTTATTATAACTTGTAGATAAATGAACTAAAAATATTAAATCAGATCAACTCTTATATATTTTTAATTAAATTGGATATCATGAGATTTTAAAAGTATAGTTAATTTCTTATGGGTTTAATTGCTTCTATTATTTGATCACTAGCTAAAAGGTTTATGCCTACAATGGCTAATTGCAGAGGACAGAAAACCGCTGGCAAAGTAAGAGCAGGGAATATGGCTTTTCAACCTATATTTCTAGTTGAATGGCCAATAACCATATGAGCAGGCAAACTAGTTTTGTAATGTATGATTTGAAGATAATAATACGTAGCATTTCGGACACTAGTTTTGCACCGTCTTCATCTTCATATTTCAACTGCCCTTCCCGTTCAGTGGTTTCTTCTTCTCTTATATTTTGAAGATTACGTTGGAACCACGTAATGTTGGATTCTTTTTTCTGGATCTTCTTGAACCATCTTTTTCAAGTGTTTCAAAACTGCATACCTTTGTGTTGCTATTCTTAGCGTGTGTTTGGATACCACGTTTAGGAATCAATTCTGGTCAAAACTGCGGTTTAGAAATTTTTTACACAAACAGCCATTTTTGTTGAGAATTGATTCTGGGCAAAACCTCGGTTTGAAACCTAGGTTTTGAATAAGCTACTGAAAATAGCTTTTTCTTTGAAACATAGGTTTTGGATTATCCAATTACTATTATACCCTTACTTTTTCTTACACCCTCTCTCCTCTCTATTATCTCTCCCCTCTCTTCTCTTATCTCTCTTTTTCTCTTTCCTCTCTCCTCTCTTATCTCTCTTTTTCTCTCTCCTCTCTACACTCTCTTCTCTCTCCTCTTTTTTCTCTATCATCTTTTATCTCTCTTACTTTTAATCATATCATACCCTTTTTAGTAATTTACCAATATAAAAAGTGATTCTACTACTAATCATCCAAACATCTCTATTCCCAAAATCTATTCTCCTCAAAATTTATTCTCCCTAAAATCTATTCTCCAGAATCTATTCTTCCCATAATCTATTTTCTAAAAGCTAATCTAAACACACCCTTAGTCCTGGCCGTTTCTTAGGGCCGGACATTGACAGAATGAAGGATGCAATGATATATAAGATCCAAAGCATCCCAAGTTTTTTGCATAAATTTTTTAATATACATGATTTGTTATCGCATGTCTGCTTTCTCGTTATAATATTACTCGTATTTTTTTAAAATAACTTATTATAATCGATATTCAGAAAAGAGATTGGTACAAAAACCAAAAAGCATAAAACCCCCCTCTTCCAACCCAAATTATTCTCGTGTTGCCTCCGTCAGTGGGATTTGACAATAATTGTCGGGAATGAATTCCGGCAAAATACATCAAACTTTTTGTGTGCGCTTTGATTTCTGTCTCATCTTGGTTCTTCCAAAGCCAGGTAAAATCATAATATCTCTGCCTCACCATCACACGCAAGTCACCTTTTATCAAGCATATCAGCCCTAGTGGATCTGTACCATTGGGCAGTAAACGGTGCTTCCATTATTCTAATGGTTAAAAAGTTTATTTTAATCCTATATTTAAAATTTCAGTTTATTTTATTTATTAAATTTATAAAAAAAATCAATTTATTCTTATTAATTACATATATAAATAGGGTTAAATTTTTATTAATGGAGATAATAATTAAAAGTGATATTTAAAAAAAATAGCGTGTATTTATTATAGATAACTAATATAATTAATTAATTGTTTAATATTTATAAATTAAATTAATTATCTAGATTGATAGAAGAAAGTAGTTCATTAACAGATTCTAAAAGAATTCACATGTATAAGAATATATGACTGAGGTGCGAATGATTACATTTATAATCTTTTTAAAGTATTGAGGAATACGGGAATTGACGGATGCATGAACCATTTAAGTTAAATTATGTAATTCTCTGTGACTCTGGTTCACATCTTATCGCTCTTGGTACATGCTGCTACTGCATGCATGGTGCCAGGAAGCACAATATGTATATAATAACGAGCGCCCCCCCCCCCCCCAATTATATATACTTATTAATTAATCCAAAACAATTCTGAGCCTTTGGTTCTCTGGTACTATCCTACCATAAACATGATTAAATTCGGTTTGATGGAGACCCAAATCGCAACAGGCAAAGAGAGGCACGTAAATGGGAAATGGAGTCCGAAGGCCAAAGTAGCAGTGATTGTGCTGGAATCACTGATCTGCACCACCAACCAGCAAGCATGATGGGCACTCCTTTATTCTAAAAGCAGAAAACTGCAAAATGGCGTTTTGTTTGGAGCTACGCTCAGGAATGGCTCATAATCATGAACCATGGTGGATGGATTCCTCTGCATCGACTTCTGCAATCTCACTAAAAGTATTCCCTCCCTAGTCCCCAGTTCCAACTATAGTTTATGTGAAGTGCCTTCATAATTCAACCATTACAAATTCATCATAGCTGCATATTCATTCAGTGGGCCAATGACAACTTTATTAATTAACCCGCCTCCCATTCATTATGACGGGTCGTCTTTCATGTTTGAGAGTATATTATATAAAACTCGGGGCAGTAAAAGCAAAAGGGTAAAAAGTAAAAATACTTTTGTCCTCTTTTCGTTCTTTTGTGCTTCTTCAACAGCCAGCCCCACTCCTTGCTCACATAGTTGGCGAATAGAAAACCTAGTCCCCACCATTGCGCCACCCTGAGGTAGACCTTTTCATAAAGGGAACAGAAGAAGAATAAAAGTTGACGCTTATACTGCATCGAGCACAGGGAACAAAGCGCATATACTTTTCCCAAAGCCTGAGTAAGGAGAAAGCACCCAAGTTTATTTCTCTGGATCTCACTCGAGTCAAATTTATTCCTTTTGAAATTAGACAGCTTCTTGTCTAACCACGTACTATAATCCTTCGGCGGGTCAAACCAATCAGGTTGACCATTATTTCACAAAAGCAAACGGAAAATCCATCACACTGTTTATATTATATTTGGCTTTCAATTTTAGTCTATAGGGCATTTGGTGCCGTATTGTCTTGTGTGATAGTTATAAACAACACCAGACTTGAATCATTTGCAGTACGTGCTATATGTGCATGTACTTTCGTTCTCAGGTGAATAATAATAAACCATCCATGCATCCAACTCTTTAGGTTCTTCTATCTAGAATTCAAACACTTGAAGAAGAATTTCAAGCAATTCGCCGTTGAAAACTGCTTCCCCCAATTCTTTATGAAATACAACTGTGCAAGTGCTTACAATTTTCCTTTGTCGCAATACCGCATGATGGCTCCAGTAATTCAGTACCTGGCAGAGCATTGAACGGATACAAGCTAGGCCTTCAAAAAGTGATATGGTCGACCTTTTTCTTTGAAGTTTGAACGTGTGGGGAATTGAAAAGAGAGGAAAAGTAAATGAGTGGAGAGAACAGGTGGAGGGGTTAGATTTGGAGCAATAAATAAGGGAAAAGGGAAGGGTTGGGCTCATAAATGCGAATATAGAGCACATATATAATTATATGGGGAGTTTGGTCTCGTGATCATGCTCCTGGTATAAGAATATTGAAGTTGGAGGAGGGAGCGTGGTTTTGTGCATGTGGGGGTTATGAGTGCGACGTATCTGTGGACAAAAGGGAGGATTTCATATCTCTTTCGTGTGCAATCAATATCATAATTGAAAGGATTGACCTATGTTTTCATTCATTGCTTTTCTTTTCTTTTCTTTTCCTTTTTTTTTTGGTAATCATGTCTTATTGTACTCACTTTTCTATATTAATAATAAAACAAAAGTTGGGTCTCTCATCTGTGCGCTAAATAGGGCGTCAAAAGAGCTTGTTCTACAGCAAATGTTGTTTTAAGTTTCTTGTTAATTGAACAGAAGAAGGATGCCTTGGATTCTGAACTTAGTGGGGCGGTAGGACCCCTCAGTGAAGAGGTACCTTTTTTTGTTTTTTAGGTAAAAAATTATTTTAAAAAAATTAAACTTATCCATAATTTAAAGAGAGAATAAAATTTTTTTTTAAGCGATATTAATATTGAATAGATTGAGCTATCTATTATATTCAAGTGTAAATTTAGGCATTTAAAAACTATGATACTTTTTATAGTTAAACACGTTTTAAATAGTACTCCTCAAAAATTAAATATTATTTTAAATAATTATATATCTCTTATTTTTATCAATAAAAGCCCCCGCGATGAGTAGTAGCCCTTTAATTGCACATACTTTCTTTCTTTTCTCCTTCCCATTTAATCCATTTCCTCTTGAGGAATTGCAAATTCACCCGTATTTCCTCTGGGGCAGGCCTTATGAAGGAACAGTTAATCATTTCCTCATTTCTACGGCATCGCTCTAGAGCGTCGGGGAATGCATTACCAGTACGCCGTGGTGTTTATAAAATAATTTATTGATGCGAACAGTGAAAAAATAAATAAATTATCGGGGGAATGCAAAGCATATCATAAATGACAGGAGCAGAGATGTACAATACGAGCATTGAATGGGAAACGAGGGGCTCGTGTGCTTTTGGGAACTTGGCAGCATGTAAACAGGATTTGGGGTTTTAAAACCACCCAACTCTGTCGATCGTATGGTCCCCCTTGTTCATTGACGGTGCTTTTGCTTTGATTCTTGATGAGAATATGGAAGAGTAAATCACCCCGCAGAATAGTTCTCAGATGCGTTGAAACCATTTACCTCGCATGAAGCCCGCTAAGACAATATAGGGCAAGTTGAAAATTCAACTGGTTACCAGTTTTCCTTATTTAATTTTTTGTTATGGACATGAATGAGATGTTCTTCTTTTGTTTGCCCATAAAAGAACATAATTTGACATCGAAGTAAAAGTGGCACTTGTTTGCATTCAATGATACTTTTTTCTTTCCATCAAACCTTATTTCGAATTTCGTTCTCATGAGAAATTCCACAAATTAAACTCCCCACCGATCATCGACAGCTTTTTTGAGCGGAAGACACCGCCTAAACTTATGATTTAAAAAACCGTGTATATCCTACAAGTTAACGTGTGTACCGTGCCAAGGACAGTTTTCTCCAGGGCATAGGAAAATATGGGAGTACGTGTGACCTTTATACAGACTCAAATGTCTTCATAAACACATAGAAATCAATCTCTTTAGTTCGGAACCGATTCATTACCTTCTTCCCGAAGAATAAATGAACCTATTATTTCCCTCGTAAGGGTTGAGATTATGGATAGAGGTTTCGTACAAGACTAACACTTGCAAACGAATAAGAAGTTCCCTCGTACTTTTTCTCCCCATCTCTTATCTTACTGTCCTCTTTTTTACTTTCCAACTTTATCATTGTGTACCAGGTTAGGATTTCTCCCTGTCAATTCAATCACCCGTTATCTCAAGTCTTCTCAGTCCCATTATAATCAATACAACTAAAATTATAAATTACTACAAAACTCTCTTATCAAGTGTTGTTATTTTTTTTTCAATTATATTCTTATGTTTACTTCCTTTAATTACGGGGTAATAAGAGAGAAAATGATATAGATAATGGATAAAATAAATTAAAGGCATATTAGAAAATTCAAGGCAAATAAAAAGATTATTAACAATCATTCAATTCAGAAGATTTAGTGAGATATTATTGATTATTAAATCGAATGGAAACGATGTAATATTTGTATAAAATTGAGGTTTGAAACTTGTAGATAGGGAAAACTGTTTTCTTTCTAAATAAATGAATAAAATTACATCTAACATTTTAAATTAATTTTACAAAAATAATTAATATTATAAATGTTTAATTAATATCTTAAATTAATTTTAGAGGTATAATTAACACCCTAAAATATTTAAGGATATAATCAATACCCTCAACTAATTTTAGAGGGGCAATTAATACCCTAAAGTATTTAAATTAGTGCAATTTTACTTATTCGCTAACAGAAACATTAACTTTCATTTAATATATACTATATAAATTTTTATTTTGACACATTATTATTTAAAATATCATATATATATTTAATAAATTATACTAAATAAACTATATAATTTTTCAATCTTCACATATAAATTATATACCATATTAATTTTAGAGTTTATTCAGTACTTCTATTTAAATAATATGACATATGTGATATTTTAAATAATGTATTGAAATAAAAAATTAGAGTGACATGGATCGAATATAAATTTATATTTCTGTCAGTAAAAGAGTAAAATTATACCAATTTAAATATTTTAAAATACTAATTAATTCAGGTGTTAATTATTCTATTAAATATTTTAGGGTGTTAATCATAATTCTAAAATTAATTATATATTTAAATATTTTAAGATACTAATTAATTTTATAAAATTAATTTAAAGTACTAAATGTCACTTTATCTTAAATAAAATACAACACATTACTCGTTCCAAGAAAGAAATAGAAGAGAGAATTAACTAGGCAGATAATGGGACGGGTCACCTAGGGCTGAGCAACGGGCGGGGCGGGCTAGCCCGATGGTCAGCCCGTACCTCGCCTGTTTAATCTTAACTGGGCACGGGCTAGCCCATGCCCGTGCCCTAACCCGTTTAAGCCCGTATTAAACAGGCTGGGCTGAACCCGTTTGGGTCAAAACGGGTATGGGCAGCCCGTTTACTAAAAATATATAAAAAAAATTTGATTTACCTTAAAGTTCACAGTGAACACATAATATGATTATTTATCATAAAATTATTAAAAGAAAATATCATAATCATAATATTTATCAATTATCACTATAAGTTTATAAACACAAAGTCCATAATGCATACATAATATGATCATTCATAATTTTTATTTTTTTAAAAAATATTTAATTAATTAAAAAAATAAACGGCCGGGCTACGAGCTGCCCGATGGTCAGCCCGTAGCCCGCCCGTTTATTTTACTATTTTAGTCAATTTAAGCCCGCCCGTTACGGGCCCATTTTGGGCGGGCTCAAAACGGGCAAATTGAAACCGAGGCCAAGCGAGTACACCGGTTGACGGCTACTTTGCTCACCCTAGGGCCACCCGCTCTCCAGTGGGGAAGGGGATATAGATTAAAGAATAAAGACTACTCTTTTGGAATAAATTCAATATAATCGCAACAACGAATGCCTTCATACCAGAGAAGTTGCTTAATGAATTATATTTCCGTTTAATACAAGAGAGCAGTGCATCAGAATCGAGGGCGTGAAATGGCCAAAGGGAGTAGGGAAAGAGGTAATGAATGAGAACTAAGGAGAGAAGAGTAGCAGAGAGTGGGTGGTTCAGTTTCATCAAGAACGAGGGCCAAAGAATAAGCATGATGATCCTTCTAAATATGCCCTTCTCCCTTCTCTGTCCCAGGAATGCACCATCCAATCTGATTGCTTGTCAATCTTTTGAGTCTGCAACTACGTCTCCTTCCCCACCTTTTCTTTTCTAATTTAATTCATAAAAATAATATTATAATCTCACATTTATTAATGACACCCACCTTCTCCAAATTCTCTCTCATATTTACTGTGAGGCTGCCTTCCCCATTTTAAATGGCAACATACGCATCCACCGCTCTCCGCTATGATCTGGATCGGCCATTTGTGTTCAAGTTGGTTTGACGAAGGGATGCTTACAGAGTTTGTTGGCATTCTGTCCACCTCCTCCGTCTCCCTTGATCGGTTCCCCACGGAGGTGGGCATACTGCCAACTCAGCTCTGCTCGCTTCCCTTTGTGAAGCCCTCCTGATCTTCTCTCCCTTTCATTCTACCACGATTATTTACTAACAACAACTGTATATTCTCCGTTTATTCTGCAGGATCCTACTGCTGCTGGCTTATCAGTTTGGTTGTAGGGGAGGCCGCCGCTTTTGGAAACCCTACTTTCCCTATCTTTTGAGTGACTTTCCTTTGATTCCTTCTACTACCGGTCTTGTTGCACTGATGATCCTGAAAGCTTGCGTCTCTGAGTGGATGTGTATCCTGCTATTCTTCTTTGTGTTTAGAATCGGGTTTAGCATCTAGGGTTTCTTTCCCCTCCCTCCACATGGAGGTTTTATAACCTCCTTATCCTGTGCCTGTTTGGCACCTCGGTTTGATAATCAATTATGGGACAAAACCTCGGTTTGGAAAATTTTCACACAAACAGCAATTTTTGTTGAGAATTGATTTTGGACAAAACCTCGGTTTGAAACCTAGGTTTTGAATAAGCTACTTAAAATAGCTTTTTCTTTGAAACCTAGGTTTTGGATTATCCAATTACTATTATACCCTTACTTTTTTTACACCCTCTCTCATCTCTATTATCTCTCCTCTCTCCTCTCTTATCTCTCTTTTTCTCTCTCCTCTCTCCTCTCTACACTCTCTTCTCTCTCCTCTTTCTTATCTATCATCTTTCATCTCTCTTACTTTTAATCATATCATACCCTTTTTAGTAATTTACCAATATAAAAAGTGATTCTACTACTAATCATCCAAACATCTTTATTCCCAAAATCTATTCTTCCCAAAATCTATTCTACCCAAAATCTATTCTCCAGAATCTATTCTTCCCATAATCTATTCTCCAAAAGCTAATCCAAACACACCACTAGTCCTTTTTGATATTGGAATCGATTATCGATGACTTCATGTTCATACTCGGTACCGAGGCTCAAAAGTTTATCTTGAGATTGTATGAGGCAGAGGGAGAGCCAGTCTACCTGCTTGTTCTTTTCCTTCTTTTGATTGTCGAGCATCTAATTCTGATTTGAAGAGGTTTTTAAGTTCATGCATCGGCGTAGGCCAAGTCGATGTTGCTTGCTTATTTAGATTAGCAAGGCAGTCGCAGGGGGCATTTATGAGAAGTGGTTGATGAATCAAAGGAGATGAAAATGGACGGGGGAGGCATGGAGGGAAGGGATGGGACTTGGCATTAAAATGCAGAATTAATGCCTGACCCTACTGCCAAACCAAAATACTTATACGTAGCCTCATGATTGACTCCTGACATTAACCCCCCCCCCACCCACGCAAAAACAAACACCCAACAACTGTAAAGCTCTTTTCACGCTCTTTCATGGCGCGTCGCCCAGAATCCCCAGATCTTTTTAAAGTGGCCTGCCCCAGAATCAAACCCGCTTCGTCAAAGCAATATAATAATGGCAGTCATCGTTACTGACACTCTCTGATTGGGCCACGATCCTAAAACGGACTGCACAACTCTGACCGAGTCAAATGCGTTTTGTTTCTTACTCAAAGGCGCCACTCAAAGTTATGAGTATGGTCTCGTGTATGGGTGTGTAAGATGTCTATTCTGCTGAATCTGTCCGAGCTCCCACAACAAATATTTTCTTTAGCCTGATAAAAAAATAGTTTAATATAAAATTGATAATTTTGAACCGGGCTAATATTTGGGTAAGCTAAGTATCGGACAGAGATTGTTATCTTGTTTATTTGGCTCTGGTTAATTAATTATTTTTATATATATATAAATTTATAGATTATATTATTTTTTATAGAATGAATATGATAGATAATAATTTTATAAATATGAGTAATTAAATAAGTAATTATATTTTTTAAAATTATAATTAAATTAATTTTTATTTTTATTTTAAATTTTACTAACTGTTGTATTTTTATTTCAGATGCTTTATTTTTATTAATTTTAAGTAGATTGATACAAAGTTATATTTTATTTATATTTTAAAAAATTGTTATATGCAATAAATTTTAAAATTTTAATTACTATTTTTTTATTATTTTATTGTTAGTAGAGTATAGATATTATTTAATTTTTAAAAACATGAATAAATATTATTTTAAAAATTTATAATTATAATTTTTTTGAGTAGGACATCATGATTTGAATATGTTTAATCTAAAATAATTAAAACTTTTACTGAACAAAGTTAGGCATTTAGCTATAAAATATAACCTGTTCTATAGTTTTTAGAGCACGAGTTGAGCAGGGCAGCACACCCCTAATCTCGTGGCTCCCTCTTCCACCGCCCCCTCCCGTTGCGTTTGCCCACAAATATATATAATCGGGACCCTTTTTTTCCGTTTTTGTTGAACAGTATGCTATGTTTTAACGATGAATTAAGTCTTCGGAAATCAACATGCTTTATATGGTCATGACTCGTGAGGCAGGACGCATGCGCGCATACGAGCGGGGTATGTATATATCCAGAAGGAGAAAATATTGTTTATGAGTAGGCACTGATGCTATTACTATTGACGCCCTTTTGAGAGGAGGAGTAAAGGGAAGGTTCATGGCAATGATGAATCTTTAGCACTTTAAATGCCCCTTTCGCACGGTTCTATAACATACATACATGTGTAAGGATGAGTGCATGCATTCATGATTCCCTTGATGATGATGATGTGGTTATATTTAAATAAACACAACTTTTCCGGCCTCATCATTTCACTAGGTCTTCTTCAACCTAAGACTCCAATTTTGATAGGCCCGTGGGGTGGGGAAGTGGGTTAAAGTAAAGTAGTAATATAAATTTTTTTTGGAAGAATGAGAGGGGAGTGAGAGGGATGGAGGGGAGGGATGAGATGGATTTTAATGACAATTTATTTAGCCGAGAGAAAATCTGGTCAACATTTATATAATTGTTTGGTTCAATAGATAGGAGGAGACTAAGGTTTTGAATGAAGGAAAAGGAAGAGGCAGGGGAGTGGGGCGGAGAAAGATATTGATGTTTCCTTGTCTTGTTTGATTTACTAGACCAATCAGATGGAAGAGGAAGGATTTTATTTATCATTCTAAATCCACCCATTAGAGGAGAGGAGGGAACATTCATCTCTCCCCTCACTACTGATCAAATGAATGGAGAGACTCCCTCCCTTCCATTTCCATTTTTGTTTAACAAAACAAGGGGAGTAGAATTCCCGCCCTCCCTTCCTCAAACCAAACATACCGCATTAGCTGCCTATTGTTGATGCGTTAAAATAGCGTCAGCTACTCAGCGTCAGTCAATGTTTCTACCCTCCCAGTTTGTTCTGCGCCATGTGCCCAATTTGATCTTTCCTCTTACCTTAGTGCTCAATCTAAATCGAGTATCTGCAAATTACTCGCTGTTAATTTATTTTTGAAGGTTTTTTTTTTAAATTATGATGATTGATTCTTTACTAACAACTTTGAAGACGGAACTGTTTCTCGTCGTTACAAGACTTTCATATAACGAAACCTATTCTTTTAACCTCTATCTAGGAGAGTTTCTATATGGTATTCCCCACAAAAACATTGACTTCATTTGATAAAACCAAGACGTGTCACGTCTTAAAAAAGTCTAGACTGCTATACATATTTTGTTATATATTTAATTAAAATTAATGTTGATTGATTGATATGATTAAGCGGTCAGGACGGGAGGCTTGGGAGGGGAATAACCCCGCTACCTAAGCGCTGCCTTCTAGTGTTTGATGCTTTTACACATCCATAGCAATCGTGTGTCTGAATAAAGTAGATCACCATATTGAGACTCGAGGGATTCACATATGAATGATTGATTTAAACACCTAGATACTAGTTACATACTAGGCCAAAAGAAAGTCGGCTATAATCCATCCATCTCAGACAAGCGATGCTTGAAATAAACAAGCACATTGCGGTGGGAGCTTACCTTATGCTCATGTCTTTGTATGGGTACATCACACTCAAACTCTCTTCATGGAATAAATACTTTGACTGGGATGATCCATGATGCTTGGCGGCATCATCTATGTAAATGAGATCATCTATCCTTGCCAAGACATTGAAGGCCAGGCTTTCCATCACTCTCGAGTAGCTCTCTAGGATCGCTTGCCCTACATCCTGTCACATCACATCCAATATTTGTTCATAATTCCGTACAAAAGAACTAGTACCTTAATATTGGTGGTGTACTTTGAGAGACATACCTTATTGTACTGTATCTTGCTCATATCCAAAGCAGTCTGGTGGAGGCCGGGGAACTTCTGCTTCAGATTCTGCAGCAGGGTTTCAGCACGCTGTGCTAGATGCTTATGCTTTTTCGTGTGACTCACCATGCCCTTGACCTTGCCACTCCACGAAGATTTTCTACCCTTCCTACGAATCACATGCCCTTTTACGTGTTTCTGCCTCCAGATGTGCACTGATGCCTCTATTCTGTTTGCTATTTCCAGAGTTGAATATTCAGATGATAGGTTTAGGTAATCCAGAACACACTCGGGGGAGAACTTGTCAGCACATAACAAGTTATATATGATGTCCCCCACCAAAGCTCTGCCACTCTGAAAGTAACCACATAATGTTGATTCATGTTATTACAACAGAGAACATAAGCAGAGAAAGAGGAAAGGTTACACAAGCAGCTTTTGAATTGTGTTGATTTGATATTTTTCATATTTCTGCATTGATATACAACCCTTTTCACACTGCTGCAAGAATCTCTCCTGCAGAGTTGCGACCAATAGTTGAGTTTGAATCTAATGTGAATATACTATTGTTCTGTAGAAGCTCCAGCGTCCCTAAAGATTCACTACCCCAACACAAATTCCTTGCAGATCAAACAACGAATGAACTAACTCTGGTCTTATCTTTGTGGCTCAAGTTGTAAAGGTGAGTGCCATCATGATGTGTGAGCCTTTTTTTATGTTATCTTGGGCCCATTATACACCGTAGGAAAAATAAACAAAAAGACACAATGTTTCTTTCATGCTCTGTATCAAGCAGTTGTCAAGTGCAATAATAATTGAAGATAAAACTGAAACTACTCCATAACCTCACCCAATCTTTCTTTCTTTATATTTTTTCATCGATCTGTATATCTTCACATGATAGAGCAATTTATATATCGTACCTTGGGCAAGTTATCCAAGTAAACATGTGGGATTTTCATCTCAGAAAGCAACGTGCTATTAATAGCCATGGCAGCCTTGAGAATCTGGCCCGTGCATTCCCTGGACTGTTGCAATCTCTTCCTCATGTCTGGAGAGAGACCACTTTGGGGCACCTTGGGAAATGGAAGCCACCACTTCTCTTCCTGCCATATTGATGGCCTTCCAGAAGATGCAGAGAGAGGTAACATGTTGGCCTCACTTTCAGGAGCTACATCAACATCAACCATGACCCCGCGATCAACATAATAAAACTCTGAATCCCTGAATCCATCAAGAATGCCCAGCAGCATGGAATCAAGCTTCTTGAGTGCTGGAAGATTTAGGTCTATATCAGGTCGGAGCCTGGGCACCATAGTCTCAAAGGTACCACCACCTGGGAAATATTGTGTTGAAGGAACCAGCTCAACAATTGAATCACCCACACATAACAGCCAATCCATTTCCCGCTCCCACATGGATCTCTTCTGTGGCGCCAAGGGCTCTAACCTCCAGAACTCTCCAAACACGCTAGCTGTCAAATTTCACATAATGTTACCCAAATGCCAAACTAATCCTACTCGCCTGAGTTAATAAACGAAAGTAATAACAAAGCAAGAACCAAAAGCAAGCGTTAATATACCACTAACCCGAGAGATTGGTTATCGCATTGGAAATAGTGAGAGCCGAACAAACACCCTTCCCTCCGCCTGACATGTCCTCTCCCAGCAGAAGCTTTGCAAACCGCTCTTTCATCATTTCAACTTCTACATCACCCCAAAATCATGCAAAAACCTCAGGGAAAATCAAAGGGTAAAAGTAAAAGGAAGTCTGAAATCAAAGGAGACGGGGGTAAGGGAAAGAACGGGACAAATGAGAGAAAATGTATAGAGTTGAGAGTCGAGAGATTACCGAGCTCCGGCGCCAGGGAACTGGAACGATGAGTGGGGGTGATAGGCAAAGAAATGGAATTGTTATGATTGTAACTGCTTAAGCTTTCGGAGCTGCTCGCATCTGCACTCAGTCTGTGGCTTTGAGATTGCTCGCTCAATTGATCTAGAGATGAAACACTTGCCATTGCTCGCGATCTGGAGCTTGTGACGCGAACTCTATTCAGAATCGGAGCCCTCAACAGCCCATGCTTTCCAAGACAATGGTCAGTGGGAAACCAAAAGACAGGAAGAGGATAAAGTCGCTGAATAGGGCTTGCATTAGTGGCCTTTGCCTGTACTTGGTCGCTAGTCCCCACTGCTGTCTTTACTACCTCATCTTCCTCCTTTCTACCTCACTTTTTCAGCTTTCCTCTCTCTCTCTCCCTCTTTTTAATTAAAAAAAAAAAAACTGAAACTCTTCCCTCAGGCTCTGTCTAGTAGGGGTGTTCATAAAGTCCGCGGCCCGATATGCTCACTCGAACCCGCGAAAAAATAGCCCTGCCCAGCCCGATAAATATAGGGCAGGGCTGGGCATCGGGCTGTAAAATACAGCCCATGCTTTTTTCGGGTTGGGCACCGGGCAGGGAGGTTGTCCTGCCCTGCCCTGCCCATGAGCACTCTTTTTTTTATTTTTTTTATTTTCTCCGTAGATACTACACTTAGAAAGGAGAATATGATAGTTACTGGTGACTAAAAGGTCATTTTAGAAATATAAGTAGTTAAGTACGTAAGTTGCATCTTTTAATATTTATAACTACATTAATTTTTTTAACTTTATTAATCATAATATGATTACATTACAAATTATAATTATTTATTTTATTTTTTTAGATACTTCATCTTTGTCAACATTTGAGAAATTGATGTAAAGTTGTAATTATAAACTATTTAGATTTTAAGGTTTTTTTACATGCAATAAATTTCAAAACTTTAATTATTATCTTTTTATTACCTTATTTTTAGTGGATTATAGATATTATTTAACTATTGAAGACATATGAATATGATATTATTTTAGAAGTTTATAATTGCAGATTTTTTTCACAACATGAGCATAGCATCACAACTTGGGCATGCCCAGCCCGCCCACGCCCAGCCCGCCCATGCCCAGCCCAAAATGGTTAGGGCTTTTACCGGGCAGGGCCGGGCATCGGGCTGCAAAATGCAGCCCATGTTTTTTTTGGGCAGGGCACCGGGCAGGGGGTCGCCCTGCCCAGTCCTGCCCATGAACACCCCTGCTGTCTAGTCTCGTGCCCTTCATCAGGAGGTGATTAGCCAAGAGAATTTGAAGTTTATGCTTTTATCCGTTTATTTGGTCACGCGCGCATCCATGAATATGTTAGTTACACTGATGCCAGATAATTTGTTCCTTTTAAAAATTGCAATAAATTTACGACATTCCAATTTTACATTTCCCCGTCCAACTTGGAGAAGTAATCAGATCATGATGATTCGTATTATAATACTCCACCGGTCCTAATTAATTAGTAATATGCAAAATTATAATAATCAATTATTTTAAATATTTTTTAAGAGTATGAATATAAAATGTTTCTTGTTTCTTAATTATAAAATCTTTAACCTCTTTCTATGTCTCTATCGTATTTTTATCCTTTATCATATTTTTTGGTTATTTTTTTTTTTACGTTACATTTTACTTCGTTTAAAAATGGAACCATTGTGTGGGAAACAAAATCTTTTTTTTTTAAACACCCGATATCTTAATCAATCTCTCAAAAAGTTATAAGCTAAATTAATCTTGAGACATAATAAGAATTATTAAAGATTGGCACCCTTAACTCATATGGTGTTGTATTCCTAAAGAATTGAATGTGTGATTTTTAGTTAAGTTAGAAAAGCTCCAATAAATTGGTTTAACCTATCAAAGTTAGACAAAATCTTGGTTACATATTTTTTTGGGTAAAATTTAAGAAATGAGCGGCGTGGAGCGTTTCCCCAGATGAATTGTATGGCAATTGAACAATAGTTTTACAGCCCAGAGATACTCTTCGTATTAACATCTTTTGCCGGAAAGGGATATTGCGCATTATCAGGTGTAGTTGAAAAACTAAGATTGACTCACTTTTTTTAAAAATATGCCTCCCTTTACTCCGACATACGTTTATCATAGAAAATCCAAATTATTTTGAAACCAACCACTGACCCATTTTCTACATTTTGTTCGTGACATAAAAGCTTACATTTAATCATACAAGAAGTAGTCAAGCTGCATTGTAATTTTATATTTATAAATCAACGCAAAAGAAAAAATATCAAAGAAGATGTGTATTATTACATTTACTGTTATTTTTGAAACGAAGCTGCTTTTGAACATAATACAAATTAGCTTTTTATAACATTTGACTTTATCATATTTAGATATTGTTACATTCAACATAAATAATTTATCCTATAAATATTTTTATATTCACGCGAATTTAAATTTGGTATCCTATATTTAAACAGCTAAAAATCTTCCCACAAGTAGTAGCGTTTGTTAATAATACAAATTTGTTTTTTTTCCACCTATGACAATGACTGCTATTACCAACAACATTTTCCCATGCATTCCACCCAATCCTTTTCTCTCTAGCTAACGGTTTTATAACCTAGGTACAATCAAATTACGCGGTTATATAGTTAGCTCGTTTAGAAAGTTGCACGGTTTGTTTGATTGCTAAAAATGATAATGATGGGATGAGACGTGGATGGTTATACATATGTGTGATATGAATATGATGCGGAGAATCTTGGAAAATAATTTTTTTTTAATCTAATTAAACGGGCAGGGATCGAAAATATAATAAATCAGGCGGAACCAGATTTCCAAAATAATGCTACTATCATAAAGGAACCGGAGCTTATGGGTGCACAAGAACAAGCAAGTGCGAAATATGAGACAAAAGGAAGCGTGTCAGAGTGGGACAAACAAGAGGCAGAGCTGAGTCGCCATGGAACGAAGGCGAAGCATAGCAGAGTATGTCGTTACGGAGATGAGGCAATTTCTAGACACAAAGCTTGGGAATGGCGAAGAACGATTTTCCCTTCAAATTCAATGGTTGGAAGGAATGGCCGTTGTTAATTTTTCTGATAATGTCATAATGATGACCGAAGAAACTTTGCTTGCCCCAAATCAGGAGTTTTCTTCACCTGACTTCAGATGATCCATCGCAGCCCTGACCTGTTGATACCGACTGCAACGATGGGCTTGGTCTGTGCAGAATAGCCCAATACAGAACTCCAAAACAAATTATTTATGCATTAGTTCCAATACTTCATGAAAATAATTGTAAAATCACTCGTATTTTTGCTGCTCATTTTCTCGATGCATCCGGGATCCAGCCTCCATCTTGCCACTGCTAATTGATTCGTTGTTGTTATCTCCTGTCATATAAAATGTATTTTTTTTAAAACAATCTGGTAATTAATTTTGTTTTACAATTAAAATATAAGTAATTAAATTGATGTAAGTTTTATAATGGGATTATATGTGCAATAAATAACAAAGAAGTTGTAAACATTTTTTACACAAAATAAGAATGAACTCAAATATAAATATTTAAAAAAGAACGTGAAAATTAATTATTTTTTTCCGCCAACGGGGAACAGAATATAAGATGGCGGAATCCTGATGCCCGCGTATTCCATTCCTTTCCCCAAAGAAAAGGCGCAAATTCCACGCGGGATTATTTGCTACTTAACCACGTTATCTGCTCATAGTCAAGATATAGTGGAGGCCATGATGGATCCAAAATGGCGACATCCGAGTATGACGTTGTTCCAGGAACGACCCCATTCGGGGAGTTGGGAGGGCAAAGCGACTCACAAATCCAGTAACTATGCCCTCGTACGCTCGCCACGCGCGCCAGACAGTGAGCTCGCCTGCCTTCTTCGGGATTGCCCCAACTGCTCGGCGTCCTCAATATCTCCCTGTATTAACCTCCTGCCGCTTCCATCTCGGACACTCCGCAAACGCTCGCCCAGTCACCCTTCCCTTATTCAGATCTCATCTTCCTCTGACTTCCTCGCTCTGCTCTCACTTCTTCGTCGTCAGGCCCGAGAATGGGCTCCCTCCGTGTCCTAGACGATCCTCCGCATTATCCTATTGCTCGTAGAGACGAGTCCGTCGTCGATGACTTCCATGGCGTTAAGATTGCCGATCCTTATAGATGGTACCTGCGTCATATTTACTTATATCTCTTTGCCCAGTTCGTCGATCGTTTTACGAAGAATTCTTCCATGTCGCAGCGTTTCTCAAAAAAAAAAAAAAAACTATCTAAGAATGAGTGCCATATACGTTCCTCTTCTTTCATTTCGATAGAGATTGAGCTCGCCAGTATTTGTGATTTATGTTCATCTGTTTGAAAATGCTCAAGGTAAATATCGAAGTTATATTTTCTATGCTTAGGCTTGAGGATCCTGATGAGGAAGAAGTCAAAGAGTTTGTACAGAAGCAGGTTAAATTGACGGATTCCGTGCTTCAGCTACGCGATACCATGGAGAAGCTTCGTGAAAATATCACAGAACTCGTTGACCATCCTCGCTATAATCCTCCCTTTAGGCGAGCAAATAAGTACTTCTAATTTCATAATACTGGTTTTCAGCCACAAGACGTCCTTTATTTGCAGGTTTAATGGCCTATTTGTACATTTGGCCTAGTCATTAAGGCCTTTTTTTGCCCCCACCCCCCCCTGTTTAACCCGCTAAGCTTCTTCCATTTCATGGTCATGGTCTTCTGTAACTTTTCAGGATACTTTGGAGGGAGAACCGGCGGTTTTGCTTGATCCCAATGTCCTCAGTGAAGATGGAACTGTCTCGTTGAGCACACTTTCGTTGAGCGAGGATGCAAAATATTTGGCTTATGGCCTAAGTTCAAGTGGTAGTGATTGGGTGACAATAAAGGTGCTGCATATTGAGGACAAGAATGCTGAGCCTGATATTTTATCATTGGTGAGTGTCACAGTTCGTCGCCATAGAAAGGGATATGAGTATAGAGATGAATAATTCAGAGCTATTAATGCTTCTCAAAACGTCGCGATTATAACCACAATAAAATAATATTTTTTAAAAATTAAATATACTCTAAATGATCGCATGTCTCACCTTTTTGTCAGTTGAACCAATGGACAATAGATAATACTATTAATTTATACATATATACAAACAAGCACACAAAAATTTTAGTAAAATGTAGCCCAACTCAAGAGAAAGCTCTTCAATCCAAAGACCCAAACTTAAAACTTTGCTTATAAGGATGCTCAAATCAAATTATCGTTCGTCAGAAAAATTTTGGTTTTAGCCTATTCAATAATCAGATACCAAGGATGAAATAATGTCATAATCACAACCAGTGTATTCCAATTAAGTTTCTATGGAAACTGGATATAAAGTGGTCGCCACTAGCTCGATCCATTTTTGCCGGGGATAGTCATAGCGAGGCCTTATTGATAATCGAAATATTGAACACATCTTCGACTGTTAATAGCAAGCATTGGGAGTAATTACTACGAGTACCACCTTGCTTACACGCAATAAAAATCCTTTACAGCGACGGAGTCAAACCATCAAGATCAACATAGCCAGAAAGGACTGTACGCTTCCGCTCTTTCACCTTTGCCCGATATATAACCCTGCAATTTCAGTTTTCAAACACCACCTCAGTCCTCAGATCTTAGTTACTAGAAATGAAAAGGAGAAGATAAACCCATAGTAACGCAGAAATTACTGACCCTACCTCAATCCTTCAAGCCACATTTCAGTATATAGAGTTTCACCAGGGTACACGTGCAGAAGAAAACGGCCTACTATGATTTTTATCCTCTCCGAATCTCCTCTACATATGCACTTGATGATTGCCCTAACGGCAAAGCCCAGCGTGCACAGCCCATGCAATATTGGCTGTGAGAATCTTTGGCAACAAGAAAAGGGGGAACAATTAGACAGGCCAGCCTCCATATAACCGAATGTATTCCATACTCTAGAATGTAAATAGAGAGAAAAACATAGAAAGAAACAGACGCATGCCATACAAAGCTAGTTTGCTACGTGACCCTCATTTGTTTCATCTTAAAAAGACCCCATCTGTTTAATAAACTTCGATATGAGCACTCCTCTTTCCTGGCCTCAGACAAAGATAAACTCTATCTGGCTGAAATAAGATACCACTACTTTTGCAAAGAATGCCCACAATCATACTCCATGGCTAAAGAAAGGAAATATCAAATATCTCATTCGCCTACATTCGACAAACCCACCTACAGTCTAATTGGAATTTCTAGTATTTAATATTTCACAGGCACTAAGAACAGGATGGCAGTACTAACCCCGCAACCTTTGCAATCATAGGATCCGAATGCAGCGGATTGTAATCACCAGATAGTCTATAAAGCAACGCCTGCAGAAAGCAGGTAGCAAAATAGAGAAGCTTACGAAGTTATATTAACTTATATAATTGAAATTGATGGATCACACCTAGTATGTAAATGTACCAATGAGACCAAAGCAGCCGTGGTTAAGGTAAATACATTAACACCCCAGTGACGGCCATAATGTCATAAATTAAAGCACACTGCCACTTTATTCAATGAATTATTCAAAAGTTGCCCAAAGAAAATGGCTCTTTGCAATGCCTCACCAGTCTTCCACATTAGGGATGAACCCTGACAATTTTGATATGTAACTATAGCTTCTAAATATGTCATAACGAGGACAAGTGAGCACAATCAGTTAAGGAGGGTTGTAGCCCAAAATAGGGGTAAAGAACAAGCCGATTCAACTCAAACAATATGAAAAGAATGATTTTACATGCCTGAGATGGATTGGTACGATCTTCAAATACTGAAAAAGGTTGACTTTCTGGAAATTTCATAACTGAAACCTGGTTGGGTGGGTAATTGGAGTAAGAAAATAGGTTAGATGACTTTGAGAAGCCCCCAGCACCACGTAGGAAAGCAGTCATCCTGCAAGCAGTATGCTAATTGAGTATGATAGCAAGAAACATCAAATTAGGTATTATAGAATGTTTTACCTGTTCATGCATAATAAATCACCAGACTCTTTATCATAACTTTTTGTTTCAATCTCCAATATTGCTGCTTTGCCTGAAATTGAAGCCATAAGATTGTTTTCTTTTTTAATTTTTATGAAGCCATTATGAAAGAGTAACAAAAAGTAATTACATTATCTTTCGCATAGAATATACGTTTTATGAAGATCTGAAATTTAACAAGAAACAAATGTATAGAAAAGTCTGTCTTTTGCAATTTAACCTTTATCATGTAGTCCAGCAAGACTGGGTTTATTGAGTATCTGCAACAATTACGCAGTATCATGATTCTATCTAAATAGAACAAGGTAGAAAATGTCCTTAAAAATCAACATTTGCATGGTGAATAGAAAAAAAATCATGAAATACTGCATTAGATGATCAAATTATAGGTTCGTTTGGAAGGGGTGAAATTAGGGGGATTTTATTGTATAAATAATCAGATACCAAACATGGTCGGTAGTCACAAGAAACAATAAGGTTGGCATATAGAACTAGATGTATAAAATACAAATTTTCATCAGAAGCTTTACATGACAGCTGGAAGGAAATGGCTTGTACAATTCAATGTATTGTTGTCCGTGCAGCAGAAGACGTGGATCATATCTGTCAGAAATGACGTTTTTCTGTCAGTAAACTAGAAGGGGTGAACAATAGCAGTATGACTAGAGGAGGACTATAAAATTGAGAAGGGGCTACAAATTCAAACGGTAGAAGCAACATATTAAAAATAGGAACTCACTGCAGGCCAGGGAGACCAGCACTTGGCACTGTTCCAAGTGAAAAAAGAGCAGCAAAAGTAGGCAAGACCTGGGAAGAAGGAAATGCACGGTCAAGTGGTATCCATAATATTTTGCTAGTCCATGGCACTGAGACTGCCCAAATAGAAATGAATTGTCCATAATACCTGCAAATGTTATCGGTGAAAATATATGATAACTTAAACATTGCTCAAGATTACCTTATAAAACAACAATACCTTAATATACTTCTGACCATCTTTATGGTAAACATATTTAAGCTCATCCGCATCCACGGCATCCCATGCACAAGCTCCGACGCCTAACGCATAAAGTGCTGCATCTCTGTTCAACGTAGACACAGCTAACATCTACTTCAAAAAGGTTTATCCATTTTCTAATTTCTAGCGCATTAAACACGTGAGGTGAACATAATTTCAACAAATTAGTATGTAAAATTTAATTTACAGAAGGTTTACCTTTCGGTATAGGAGTAAGTCGTCTGAGGTCCAGTCCGTTAGCAGAATCAAAATGCGAATAAAACTCTAGAGTTAGAAATTAAGGAAAACCCAGAACCAAAAATAGCCATCAACATTTCTATTTTAAATTTTAGACCAGAGTGAACACGAATATGTTTTTCTACAATCAGGTTGTGTGCAGATGGGGTGGAGGGCATAAAGCCACAGATAGTACAACCAAAAGAAACAGCACAAAACCCAAGTGGGTAAGAATAAGGGAAGAGAGACCTCAGGAAACTTATGAGAGAAAACAAGCGCAGGATCAAACTCCGATCCACCCGCCATCTAAAGCTGCTTGAGCGAGGCTCGAACCAGGTGTCAGCTTTGTTTGGCTTAATTTATCAAGAATTGGTATTCTCGGATCAGCCGCTATGAGATCAGAAGGATATGAATCAGGACAGCTAGGGACGTATTGGGTATGCTTTGACCTAGGACAACTTGTTTTTTTATTTTTGCCAGAAAGAGAGACGTGGCGTATGTGTCAAAATTGCTGCTTTATTCTTCGTCTCTTTTTTTTTTTGATACTATATTCTTCGTCTCTTTCGGCCCGAGGTCGTTGGAAATTCATTTTTTCTTAGGATAAAAATGGGCTTAAGCCCAAATAACTTGGCACACTAGTTCAGAATTTCACATACCTCTCCTTTTTTTTTTCATAAAAAAATTACACGTCATTACTGGAGGATCTCATCCGCGATCTGATATCTCATATCAGCAAGAGCGAGCGTCTCCCTAGGCTCAAGGTCATCGGTAAACCTCATTATTTTTAAGGTGGCGAGACCATGCCTCGTATAATACTGTTTATTTTCACAAAAAAAATACAGAGTTTATAAATTCAGCTTCTTGCAATTTTAAAATTCATAACAAGAAAAAGAAGTTAAGAACTAATTAAAATCATAAAAAAGAAAAAATTTTACGAAAAAACTCGAAAAAAGAATTGGCCCATGTAGTGACTATCATATCTTTTTTTAAAACCCATCGCCTTCCAAGAAATCGCGCATTCTTTGCGCATCACTGGAGGTTGGAGGGTTTACAACAAACCAAGAACAAAGCCTCAACTTTTCTCTCTAACTCTTCATATTGCATAGGCAGAGAAAATTCTGCAGAAAGGCCAAGTAAAGAAAACAGTACAAGTCCCCCCCTAACAAAATTTCCACGTCATACAGCATTGCTTATCGGTTCTTTCGATTTAGCTGACCAACATACCGATATCTCAATGCTCATAATCCAAAACAAAATGTTACAATCAGTCATTAGAATATGCCAGATAAAAATGTTACAGCCAACTCATCGCACATGCCATAAATAAATTTTTCACATTCTGTCTTCCCTCCTCCTTGGAGCACAGGTGATGATTTCATCAACTCTAAGAATCATCTCAGCTGCCTCAGTTGCAGATAGCAACACAGCCTGCTTGACTTTGAATGATTCAGATATCCCCAGCTGAGCCATGTCACCGACCTTTGTAGAAATACAAAACGAATCAAAGTAGTTCAGACAGAAATAAACGTCAAGCTTGCAGCCAATAGGATGAATATGTAAAATAATCACATGTACCAGTTTCACGTTCTAAAACAATACAAATACTGTATATTTCTATAGTTGACTAAAACATATTTGAATGTCACAAGAAGCCACATGCAAGTGACACTAAAGAGCCCTTTATTTGTTTCATTCTCATCTAAACATTAATACAAGTTAGATGCTTGACAAGGTAATACACCAGATTTGGAGTCCTCAAGGAAAGTAAGAAACTATAAAATGAACATTATAGTGTTGCATATTTAGTTTATGACAAAAACATGCTTTTGGAAACAAAACTACGATCGCCTACTATTCCAACTGTAGATCAGAATGTTTACAAGAAATCATCAAGCTCTTCCATCCACTAGAGACGGCCTCTAAAGTGATTGCTAAGACTGGAAGAAAAGAGGGTATAAAAAAAAAGCTAAGTGATTGTGAAGACAGGAAGAAATATATGTGGACTCTCCAATGTCTGGAGAAAGTGGTATTTCTTTAAGGAAAATAAGACATGATATTCTAAAAATATAAAATAGCGCAACTTATAAATCAGGTCATCAGAAATTGGTATAGGCCACAGGATGCCAAAAATGATTCTCAAGGCATCAGTCAAGTATCATAAAGAAAGAAGCGGGAAATGGATGCAAAAATGATTCTCAAGGCTGATTTATTTGACCACCATGTATATAAAATGCTTGCATACATCTTACATATTTAGTACTTACAGAGCCAGAGATGACATCAATTCCAGCATTACACCCTTCCTTGTGGTGCTCTGCTCGCAGCTGAGAAATCAACTCGGCACTGTCCAAACCAGCATTGTCAGCAATGATTGTTGGAATAGCCAAGAGTGCCCTGGAGAATGCCTCAATAGCGAGAGACTTCTTTCCAGGAGTTCTCCTAGCTAATTCATCTACCTCCTTTGCCATCACCATCTCAGGCCATCCTCCACCAAGCAAAACTCTGCTGTCATTAACAGTCTGGGATAGCACACATAAGGCATCATGCAACGACCTTTCAGCCTCATCCAGAACATGGTGGCTGCCACAAATAAAAGTTTCATATTAAAAAAAAAACGCCAAAAAATAGAATATTCAATTAAATC
Organism: Leucaena leucocephala; assembly: GCA_037074615.1. Taxonomy (NCBI): domain Eukaryota; kingdom Viridiplantae; phylum Streptophyta; class Magnoliopsida; order Fabales; family Fabaceae; genus Leucaena; species Leucaena leucocephala. The sequence continues at coordinate 24,480,847 of CM073541.1, forward strand.
TTTGAAAAGATAGTGAAATGTATAATGAAAACTCCATCTTGAAATAGAATTACACATTCCAGCTCAGTGCATTAATCAAATCAATCATATGATCCAATCTTCATCATTAATCTTGATAATACCAAAGAAAACTTTGAATATGTGTGATGAGAAGCATCAGCAATACTTAGCTTACCACTAAACCACCAGAAAATAATAAAAAAGTGCATAGGCTTAAAGCGGAGAAATTTTCATAAAACAGCACAGCAAGCACCTAAAAGGTCATCATGACTAAGCAATTCAAATTAGGTACTACAACATACAAAGATTTATCTAGTTCCCAAGTTACCAAACCAGAAAACAAAAAACCCATAGCAAAAATATTCAAACTAAGGTAAACTCAAAAATTACAACAAACAACCGATCAGTAAGAATGCAGGTACAACAACTGTAAACTTTAAAAGATTAATAGAAGAGAAGTACCTAGCACCTCTCAAGACTATTGTACATGCTTGCCCCATTGCAACACCAGAAAAGTGGATCAGCTTATCCTCACCAATCATAATCTCCTCAATAAGCTTGCAGTGTCCAAGCTTAACAGACTCAGGATTGTCAAAGGTTGACGCAATTTCACCACCAGTTACCAAAGCCAGGCGCTCAATACCATCAAAATCAGCATGCTCAATTGCCAATATTCCAGCATCAGCAAAGAGTTCCTCTGGAAAATTGTAGATCAACTGTCTGTTGACAAAACAATTGATACCATGAGCTATAATCTTCTGCACCTTTTCTCTCATCTTCTCCTTCTCAGCCCCTTCAATCTCAGCAACCTTAGCCATTGAATCGACACGAACACGTGCTCCATAAATCTTCACTTTGTCTGTGTCCATGGCAGTATTTGCCACCAATATATTCGCATTTTCAATGCGTTTGGGTTGTCCAATACCAATTTTCTTGTCAAGAATAAATCTGTACAGGCAAATAACATCAATTTTGGATAAGAATAATTTTGACCTACAATGCTGCAAGGAAAGGTAATACTAATAATCTCCAAAATTAATGCATACTCATGTTTCATTTTGACAGAAAGCACTAAAGTTGATGATCATTTTGTAATGCAATATCATAGAAATGCTATATGTCCTCAGAGGGATAGCATTACAAACACACCGAGTGAAACAATACGTACAATATGTTACAATTTGTCTACCTAATGACTTATAATTTGTAACCCTACCCTTCATCTAAAAAAGAATCCTTCAGTGATCCTCCAGGTTTCTTTATAATCTGGATAGCTTCTAAATTAGTACTTCCCTGCATTTTGAAACAATAAAATAAAAAATGAGATACAAAAAGAAATAAAAACACAACTTTTGGCATGAATGAGCAAAAAGAAACATGGTAAGACATATATGTCACTGTAAGACCTCCTTCAAGAACAGGAACATCACTGTTCATAACACAGCTCATCATACAACATTCTTGAAGCACAACCATATGACTGGATCATGCATAGCTTGCACACATGCACAACAAATGCATAATTACAAAAAATCAATGAAAAACTTCCTTGTGTTTAGAACCAAGAAATACTAAAAATATATCATGTGGTATGATCTATCCATGATGTGCTGGTATAGGCTTGACTGAACCAAGAAATTAATTGAATGGGAATATTGCGTCAAAACATACCAACACCATTTAGCGGATATAGCTAAAGACAAACAGATTTTGCCTTCTACATAAACAAGACGCATTTTAAAGTCACGCGCGACATAACAAGATGACACGTTTCTTACACAAGAATATAGCTATTCGCCAAAGATTCCAATAAAATATTCTCCTTGTTTCCTACATATAAGTACCTAGAGCCCCAGATGTGTCTGTGCGCAGACCTAGAAATACACTCAACTACAAAGACAATCACTGAGACCTGGAAATTAAGAGTTACTTTTATCTGAGCAGCAAGAAACAAGTTACAGAATGAAAACGATTCCACATTTCACCTTTAGTCTCATTACTGCATCCACAGCAAGATTTGCAAAGTGTTCTTTATCCTGCGATAGAATTTTGGAACTCAAAGTAGTCATTGCAATATTCATCAAGTCTGACCTGAATTTCTCTGCAGAATCCAATAAGTATACGTGTTAGACATTAAAAATCCAAGAAATGCCTTCAGCCTCATTCCTGCCTCAACAATAAAACATGTCAAAAGCAGTAGTAAATAAAATCTTCTCATAATTTGGATTCAGAACTCAGCACAGCACCACAAGCATAACGGCAAAACAATGCCTCTAAACTCATCTTCACGAGGTTATAGGATGAATATACATTTAGAGGATATCAAGTCCATTAACATCATCCATCAATTGCTTATACTATAACAAGTTATAACAGATTCTTTAAATATGTTACTTAAACAAAAAAAATCACAAAGACTTCAAAGAAATGCGATAGAGAAAATCATAACAAGTCAAGCATGCCAATCGTATCTATATATTTCCTTTCATACAAACATAGGTCCAACTAGGACTTCTTAATAACAATACTAACAGATTGACTAAATATCATACTTCTAACTATTAGCTCAACTAATCATAGATAACAATAAATTCTAGCATATGGAGATCAGTTGAAACAAAGTATTACAGAAAAAGACATGTACCAGCATCAGCTTTGTTATCTACAACCTTCTGCAGCAAAGCATTGCGAGCACATTCAGCAGCCATTCGGAAACCTGAACACAGCAAAGACACGCATCTCTCATAAGTCATAATTAATGACAAAAGTATCACTAGAAAATAATTGATCAAAAACCCACAATAATTTCATGAAGTCAAAGTAAAACGAATACCAAGGGGAAAAATTGAAATACCCATGCTGAACCCTTCAGAATAAATAACGGAGTAGTTAAGAGAGGGGAGATAGAACAACTACAGAGATCAAAGTAGTTGATAAACTGCACACACCAAGGGCTACTCATAGTAATCCACTAATCCATCCCTAGTACTGATGTAAAATGGCCAAACAATTAGGAGCATGCAGCATGAATGACAAGGGCAGCATGAATGGTGACAGGAAGTCTTCAGTAAAATGCCAAAAAGAAAATATGCTTGTCATCGCAGTAGTTTTAAAAGAAGCAGAGATCTTAACGGAAGATGTAAAGACAAGAGGAAACTTTGTCACGCATATCAATATATCACACTCAAAGGTAAACTTAAGTACAATAGACAATGAAGGTAGAACCAAATAATTGTCCACTTGAAATGACAAAATCAGGATTTGCATCATAAGGGCAATAAGAGCAGCATAGTGAATCAAATAAATGTACCTGATATTATTGTCATGGGATGAATTTTTGCTGCGACCAGCTTTTCTGCCTCCCTCAAAAGCTCCCCAGCCAACACAACAACAGAAGTTGTTCCATCACCAACTTCATCATCTTGTACTTTTGATATGTCTAACCCCTCATTAAGGATTATTGTCTTATAACAATATGCTTAGATAGCAATGAAAAAGCTCCAAAACCAACTTCATCATTGTTCATCAGGATAAAACAAAATATAAATACAAGGATACCCACGAGGACTTTAGCAGCTGGGTTATCAATATGGAGGGATTTCAGGATGGTTGCGCCATCATTAGTGACAGTGACTTCACGTCCTCTGCCTGTTGACTGTAAAATCTTATCCTACAGTCATGAAGTTCAAGATACATTAATTGCTGAGGGAAAAAATATTTATCAACTAAACAAGATATTCAATCATTGAAATAAACAAGAGATGTTTTACCATTCCCTTTGGCCCTAGAGTTGTCTTGACCAAGTCAGCTATTGCCATGGCACCAACAAAGGACGCCTATCAAAATATGCAAAAGAAACCGCACAATATAATGTAATTAGAGTTAATAAAAGTTTCTAGTTCAATTTAGAAGCCACTATTTCAAACTTGAAAAGCTTACCATCCGGGCCCGCTCTCCTTTTTCTTCACTGGCTTCATCTTTAAGAATTCTCTCGACCTATATCAGTTACCGCGTGCATGATTAAGAAAGGCAATAGAACATAAGTAATCAGAAAATAATGAAACAGTTCAGAGCAAGAAACACACCGCCATCACGGGAATTCAAATTAGGTCACCTGAATGGACAAACAAATTACGTCAAATAAAGGTGAAAGCAGAGCACAAAAGGGAGGGAAAACAAACCAAACGTGGAAGCCCAACAGGACAGTTTTTTACAATGCCTCGATCAGACAGCAATGAGTGGATGAGGAAGCGCGCACGGCAAATGCAAGCAGGAAATGAACAGTACTCCTTGATTTCAGAAAGCTCAACTTATATGATAGGAAACGCGTACCTTGAATGAAAGAAACTGGAGGATGCGAATCTCCGGATCTCGCCTAAAGGGCCTTGTCAAGTCGCAATATAGGGCTTTCACTACCAGAGAGAGTAAGAGTACACCACTTCCAGAAGCTTGCAGTGGGTCAGGTGTTCACTCTGTGACGAACCCTAGCCTTTTTAACCAATTAGGTTTCTAGTCTCTCGTTCACTCAAGAAGACTCGTTATAAACCGAGGGTTGTGAGGTGTAATGCGAGCTAACTTATCGTGTTGGGTTAGGGATAAGCTAATTTTAAAAGGTTCGTTTTCAGGCGGAATAGTATTATACTCACCCGCCCGCTTTTATTTTTTTAAAAAAACATTATTTACATATATATTTTTTTAAAAAAATTATTTATACATATCAATATTAATTAAATATAATTTGAAATTATCAAAATATTTATTTCATCTTTGTTATTATTAGTAGGTAAATCTATCATAAATAAAATAATAATAAAATAAAATATATATAAAAAATAATTTAATAAGATAAAATTAATATAAATAAAATATAATGTAAATTTTAATTCGATTTAGACTCTTAAATTAGTAGAATATAATATAAAAAAAAAAAAGACTAACTCATCAACTTAACAGGTTAACTCGTCGCAAATGTAAGTTTGGCGAGTAGGAGTTAAAAAAATTTAGCAACAAAATGAGCCATAGATTTAACAAGTGCTCATTTTTGTATGAGCTCAGACCGTGAGACAGGGTAGGTTTGAAAGGACCAGTGTAGTAAATACTTATTGTAGTTTGTGAGTGCGGGTGGATGAGAGAAAACGACTATGCAACTTGTGCGTTAAATTAAATGGGGGTAGGTTAACATTTGGTTAGTCTAAATCTACCTCGTAGCTTTTCACTTTTTTATTTAATTTTTTAATATTTTTAAAAATTATTTTTAAATTTTTAAAATATTAATAAAAATATTAATATCATATTAATATAATAAAAAAATTATTAATGTTATATTTTTAAAATTTTTTGTTTCTGTAAAAAAATCTCAAATTTTATAACTATAAATCTAAATAAATATTAATATAATATTAATCGGTTATAATATATTAATATATATTAATAAATAATTATATTTATATAATAAGAATATTTAAAATAATATTAATAATTTAAAAAAAATAATTAACACGGGGAGCTAATCTCTTTACCAGCTTTAATTTAGGGAATCATTGCCTTTACACTTTATCAACTATTCCTTAATTTGTACTAAATTTACCCAACAAATCTGCGAAGTCTTGCGAATCGACTCCGACGATGCTAATCTATGTCGTTTGATTGATCCTAAGATGGAAAACTTAAACCCCAAAAAAAATGGAATTAGTATTATTTTATTCATTAAATTCAAAAACTAGTATAACTTTTTAAACAACTAAGTTATATTTTAATAATTTTATATGTTATTCAAATTTAACTTTATTACATAATCCGAATCCGTTCATGCAATTGTAAGTGAAGTAAAAGGATAATGATGTCTGTTAAAAATTAATATATATATTTAAATTTCAATTTTTTAAAAAAAAATAAAAAATGTAAACATGGGCACACAGAACATGACAAGGAGCTGACACTAAGTATAAATAATTTTATTTTATATGATTTACTGTTGATATTAAGAGAGATCTAATAAAATTTTATATCACTAAATATGATTAATTAAGTTATTTTATGTCAAGAATATTGTGTTGAATAGCTCCACAGCACCACACTTTATCCCCTAAATAGGTACGAGTGTGTGCGGATCCCTTTTTCTATGGGAGGAGGGTTTAGGATATGATTAAAAAATAAATTCTCTTACATGATTCTCCCTTTTTAAAGATAGTGTAGCTTTTATAATATTTTATAGATAAAATTTAGATCAAGTTCTTCATAATTATGATGTTACATTTTTTTAATTGCATATGCCATAGTCCTAATTTTTCAAGTGGGTTTATGATTGAACTGATGGAGTAGAGTAGAAAATATAATATAAATATGAAAGTGTAATTAGAGAATTTAACAAAATTATAAGAAACTTGGTTTAAATTTTGTTCAATTTTTATCCCTTATTACGGTAATTTATTTGGCATTTCCAGTTTTTGGATTGACAGAGTTGTTAGAATATCACTTGATTGAAGTTAAAATGATTTTTAATTCTCTGTTCTCGCTTTGATTTTTAAGCAATTAAAAGGACACGCAAGTCGGACTCGATATGTAACCATTGTTTAACCCCGTCTCAACTTTAAAAAATGATATGTAACAGTCACATAAAAACAACGGAGGGGGGAAGGGATTTTTTTTTTTGTTATAGAGAGGGCGGAAGCTTAAAAATAAAATAACTAATGAAAGAATTAAATTCTAAACTCTTTTGAAGTCAGTAATTATCCGAAAAGGTGGGTGGGTGTGGATGAGAACGAGATTCCCTACAGAAGCCCACTCATACGAAACACAATTTAGCACGCAAAGGCCAATACCAAACGACAAGCTGAGATTATCCGAAGTTTTTTTGTGTGGGTACAATCCGAAGTTTAATATAACAGTAAACCTCGAGCGATTACAAAGGGAATAGAATGTTTTTCGTGGAAAGAATTGGCGACCTTGAGTTGAGGTCATTTAGCTAATTATACATAACTCGTCATTTGAAGCCGAGCATAATAAAATTAGGACAAGCAGCCGAAAAAATAAATTTATAAGCGAATATGAAACTTGAGATGCTAAAATTAGAATGGCTTATGCGGCCCAACTTGGTATATGTGGATCCTTGTAATGAGAATTGCTTATCTCAAAGGGGGCGTGTGTGTCTCCCACTCGCCTTACCACAGAGGAGAGCATTCTTTGGAACAGGAAATTCGTCCCTGATAGAGGTTGAAGTGGTATAAACGCGCAAATAGAACTGTTGGCCAAGGTATTGCCTTGCCCAAAATTCAGACCTCAAGTTCCACATTCCCACATTGTCGAGTGCAATATATATAGCAGTCCAAGACTTGGGATATACCTGCCCAACCAATAAACGAAAACAAAAATGAATTACCATCATTGCCGGGCAGGTTTGGTAAAAGGCCAGGAGGACCATAGCTTAGCTTATTATTCTCACCTGAGTCGTGCATCGTGAAACTGCGTCTCGGAGATTGTATTCGTTTCTGCTGACAGGGGTCCATTGTCCTCCGTCCATACTACAGAATTGAAATATTTCACAACCTCAATCAACATATTTGCCCGCGCAAAAGAGAGGGAGTAACCCGACCATTGAAAACAAATGATGATATTGTTTTTTTTGGGGGGTGGGGGTTGGGGGGAGGCCAACAAATTATTGACCATTTTCACCATTAAAACACCAGTTATAAGATGATTACTTGATTAGCATATATACGGCTAAATGCTCACCCAACCACAAAGAAAGAGTAGCCATCGAGATGATAGCTCTGAAGGATGTCCTCGTCGTTTTGGAAGACGATCTCGATAAATGTTCTGTAGTCAGCTTGCATGACAGATGTATCAAGGTATATGCCACCACCAGTGGGTCTGTCGGATATACTTCCCACACGGAAAACGCCTGGGATTTTGAAGTAATCGGCGAGCTTCAGAGGAGTGTCTGGGGCTACATAAGACACACTATTAATTGCGTATCTTTGTTTGCCGTTCACTTGACCAGCTGAACTCGAAAGTATGATGGTTCTGGTTGTGTTTATTAGACCGTAATGGTAGGATCCTTGTGGGTTTGGCCTTGGACCACTTGCTGTTAGGTTAGTCCTGCAACCATGTGACACCAAATTTAACATGACTCTCATGGGGAGAGGGTGTCGAGAATAACGGTCTGTTTCTTCCTGTCCAAACGATTCTTCTAGTTCTAATACGAGGTAAGAAAAACACCTGATGGAACGAGCCTGGTTCAAGGACCAGTCAACTTGGATGGTAGGTCCACCGGGGGGTGGGCCAGATACTGGGCCTGCAGAGTTGATGTATCGAAGAACTCCAGTTGTGGTGAGGACTTGAGAGGTAAATCGAGTGGAAACCACAATGTAGTAGTCCTGAGCAGGTTGATCCGCAGTAACTAGAACTGAATAAGATTGGCCCACGTGAACGTCAAGAGAGGAGTATGTAGTTTGAAGGGTGTGTGTTCCTTCAACTTCCACCAACTTCATTTTGTGGTTCTGTAGGCGAAAGTTGAGCGAATTTTCCAACCCCACGTTTGATATTCTAAGCCTGTAAGTCTTTCCTGTAGTATAAATGATTCAGCGTTATGTAGCATAAATGATTCAGCGTTATGATCAGTGCAAAACAAGCATGCAAAGATAGTTTGAGTCAATACCACTCGGATTTCAATGGATACAAATACAACAACCTTTTTCCCCTTTAATTGATAAAATAATAATTTTAAGACAGGAAGAAAAAATGAAAAAGCAAAACGCTTCCTTGTAATTATTAATTCGGCCCAGTGATATAACAATTGATGTCTAGAGATTAGGTGGGAGCACATGCCTTGTTCCACGTTGAAGGATGCTCCATTAGGTCCCCGCCCATTGATGAGAATTCCATCAGGAAAAGGCAGCTTCTTACCAGAGTAGAGTTGACCCTTCAATGCCTACACATAGCAATTTCTTATGATGTACCGAGGAGGAATAACAAAGTTTCTTCACAAGTCATAAAATATCAACTAAAAGACGAAAAATAATGGCCTGTAATCCATACAAGCTACCCTGTTAACGGCTTCTTTTTTTGGGCCAAGTATGTTATAATAACTTATAATTATGAAATACGAACGAGCTGCAAAGTTTAGATCTCCTTCCCTCTCTCTCTAGTCAAGACTAACTAATAATTTTTATTTAAATATACAACATTTACATGAGTAATAATCTGACGAGTTTACCAAAATTAGCAAACAAATAAAAAAAACACGAGCATTTTTCGTGAGGATTGTGCTCATATATTTAAGTTGCACATCCTTCATCCATTAATATAAGTTCCAATTTTAAAAAACACAAATATAAAAAACATTAAAAATGCATGTGATATGAAAAATTAGTTTTTTTACTATCACTTACAATTAAATAGTAACACGAGAAAGAGTGAACGTTTAAATATGAAGGATATGATAAGTACTTAGATTTTTTAGAAGCAATATTTTTAAAAGCATGCATTAAGTATCCCTAAAGATTTATGTTAAAACTTATATCTGAGGGGGGGAAACGCTACAAATTAGAACGATCGGAGTTGATGGAAAACACGCTGGGTTATGACCCACTAGCTGGTAAACACGGACCATGACAATTGATGGAAAGAGACGATGTAATCTGTGGTCCCGGAAAAGGAAAAAGATATTCCTTGAGATGCAAGCCATACATCCAAGTTGCATTTCGTCATGATAGTCTCATTAAAAAATGAGGGAAACTGGTACCAAATGGGCCCTGGGTTGCTGCCAAAGTAGTATTTAATTAAAACATGGGAGTTTAGTCGAGATTTACTTGATCTTTTACAAGGAAAAGGATATAGATGAATTATTTTGCTTTGGTTCGGACTTCGGAGTGATTTATTCGTTTTCTGACGTACGGCGTCAAACTGCGTCGTTTGGGGTCACTTCATTCATTCATTGCCGTATAGCAATAACCAATAAGCGCATAGGTGAGAATTGGTTAAAAGTTGCCACTTGGTGGACCGGAAACCCAGCTGTCCCAAGGCAAGTTATTGGTTGTAGATGGGCAATGAGAAAGTCAAATCGGCCGTCACTCGTATTTATATTTGTATCTGCGAGGCCCATGCAGTGTACTACCCCAGTTGAGTTGTTTTAAGATAAACCATAATAAAGTGAAAGAAATATAATGAGGAATCAATAATTACCGTGTGGTTGGACTTGTACCAATCTCCAATGAGGACAGTGTAATCACCGGCTGGATCAGGGAATGGGACTGGAATTCTTGGCCTGCTCAGGATCCTAAGGCCTCCAAAACCACCAGCCGCTTTGTGGAATGCAAGAGATGGGAAGTAATAAAAGCTCCCAATCTGATCCTTCATTTGAAGAATATATGTGAAGTTCTTCCCCGGTGGTATGGGACACGTTGTTCCCGATACTCCGTCTTCGTATGAATTCCTTCTCTGTTGGACCCCGTTCCTGCATATTTTTCGGAACCACAAATTTAGATAGATATCGTGTCCAGTGTTGAGCTGCCACCAAATATGCAGTCACTTGAAAAGGTTGACTTTTCAAACATCAGTAAATCCAGACCACTCCCCTCATTCAGCAGTGGAACCAAGATGGAGGAGTAAAGTAATGCTGAAAGCAGCCGCCTAGTCTATGTAACAAAAGTCAAACGCCCTTGCTTTTTTATTATTTATCCCACTAGCAATTACTAGTTGCTTTCTGCTATCCCTCTTTCCACAACAAAGCCAATTAAATATGCAGGTTAGTTATTGTTCATTTAAGCATAATGACGCCCGGTGCTGTGATGGTAATATATCTCACATCTATGAAGGGCATCCACCTCTAGCGTAAATTTTTTCAGAATTATAAAATGCTATTGTTAACTTGAGCGCATAGCAAGCCAGATCATGGTTTATTTCGAAATTTCCCGTCAATGTCATATGACTAAACAAACATCCAAAATCCAGAAGTTCTATGGAAAAAAAGGTAATGTGAAACCAACCAAAGCATTCAGACATTCTCCTCACGGACGCTCAACGACAAAGGGCAAGTTCAATGATAAAAAGGCCGTGCCCGAATCTAGTTAAATATATTATCAGGCATCACACGCTTCATTACAGCTCACGAAACGCATATTCAGTGTTGCGGTATGAACAATTGAAATGGTCTCAGATTTCGCACAAGGAGGAAGAGAGAAAAGTACCAGGAGAGAAGGAAGGGCTCGTCCAAACTGTTGAAGACATTGATAATGAGATTGTCATTGGTGACGGAGTGAATATCCGGACCTGGGAACTTCCCGTTAATGAGTATTCCCTGCAACGAAAACAGAGATCACTTTAAGCAGACAGATTCAGATCCAATAATGATGCACATTCGTGTATAAGATTCATTGAATAAAGGCGGAATTCGGGATGTATAGAGTGAGATTCAAACAAACCGTTTGGCGAACACCGAGGGGATAGATGTCTCCGTAAGTGACATTCCAGGTGAAGAACCTGTAGGGATCCTCGGCGCCAACAAAGGCAAAGAGGGCGAGAGCGAGGGAAAAGAGGGAGGCAAGGTGAAGCGGCATTTGGGCGCCACTTAGCTTAATGAAAACGAGACGGCGCGTGTCTCTATTAGGCAAAGTTGGTTACAGTAGATAAGTAGAGTGAAGGAGGTGGTGGGAGAGATTAGGTAAGGCACACATTAAAAGTGCGGTACAGCGAGTGATGCGGTGTTGGGGGTTGTAAAATTTAGCCGGGAAAGGCGATAAAGAAAGGAAGGGAGGGAAAAATTGAAAAGGACGAAAATAGTTTTTTCTCAATTTAATTTAAAAAGGGAAGGAAAAGAGTGTCGGTGACTACTGGCACATGGGTTTGTCATTGGGAGTGGATTTTGCTTGGATGCAACGAGGGAAGGGCACACATGTGACTGACATGTGAGCAGTGGCCCGTTTGAGCAAATTCTCTCTACTCCCGATACAATGCAGAGTCGCAGATCCATTCATGGCCCCATGCATGCACCTTCTTCTTTTATATTTTAAAAATAATCGAATTTGCTCTATTTTCATCACAACTGTTGTGCTTGCCTTGGCCCTTGCGGTCTTTGGACTCCGGATTAAGTTGGATCGCACCTTACCCCTTTGATTTTTGGATGCCTCAAATGGTTCCATCCATGGGAAAGAGATCGCCTTCCACAATTTTGATGGAGCCTAGTTATATATGTGATTTTGACAGTAACAAAATCACGGGATTCATTGTTTCCTAGGACACATTATTTGACTCGTTGCATGTGGCATGATTTTGATATTGTTTGTGCCAATCAAGCCATGTTAACGATACCATATAGTTTATAAAAATAGAAGAATCAATTTATTTTTAACAATAACTCCTTGAAACTAGTAGATCCTTTATCGATTATTATGCGAAATTAGAAAAGTTAGTGTAAATTTAAGATGATTTATTAATAAATGAAGGGACTTTAATTTCTCCTTATTAGTAGTCTCCTCTAACAGATTAGGTTAAATTAAATGTGGATAAAATACTTACAGTTGCTCATAGCATAGCGGGATATGGTGGAGTTATTAGAAGTCATTCAGAAAGTTTGATTGTGAGATTTAAGAGGGTGATGGGTTCTTATACTGTGATTGAAGTAGAGCAGTGGACGGTATATAAAAGACTAAAGCTAGTTTAAGATTTAGGATTTAAGAAGATTATTTTTGAATCTGACGCCAAGAATGTTGTTAATATGTTAATGAGTTCAAATTTTAATATGTACAACTTATTAGTGTCACAGATACAAAAGATGATAAATCTAGATTGGGAGCTCAAAATCTAACATATATCTAGAAAACAAAATTATCTGGCATATACTTTGGTTAAAGAAGGATTGACAAATACATCAGAATTATATTCGTGCCTTTCTCATTTGAAGGCAATTATGATTAAGGAGTGTTTGGGATTTAATCCCACGTTATTTTTTTTTTATTTTGAGTATATTAGCCCTCTCTTAAAAAAAAATGATACCATATTATTTTTAACGACCCATTTATCAAATTTTATACTCATACGCTTAATATAAGAGTTAATTGATGAGTTAATCTTTATCATAAATATAAGAGATTTTATATATTTATAATTTTTTTTAAATTACCACTATTAATACACTTTCAACAATAATCAAAAGAAAAAAAGGAAGAACTTAAGGAAGATAATTATAACATTTTAAGAAAAATATGATATATTAAATAATTTAACTAACATCCTTAATCTAAAAAAATTAGTTAAATATATCATATATTAAGAATTAGAGAAATATAATATATTAAACTATTGCCATTATCTTGCTGCTGGCTGGCTAGATGTGATTAATGATTACATGATTGCCAATTTATCATGCCTCCGGTTAATGCATTAGGTGTTTATGTAACCATGGGCGGGAAAATTTGATAGAAGACATTTTAGAAAATGCCAATCAATTGGGTACTACAAAAGAAAAAAAATGTTTAATTCATGAAAAAGTAAAATACAGTATATTTATCATATGTATGCTAACAGTGAGTATGAGACAACAAATATCGTCTGCAGCGACATGAGACAACAAACTAGATTTAACGGTTCTCCTCTCAATCTAAAATGTTTCAGGTACCCACATGAAATCAATGTAACACGAGATGCTCTCAAAACTTCTGAGTCAACATCGACATTACATAAAGAAGGTCTAACTACGAAACAAAACACATAAAAATGTTCACAAACTTCCCAACGAAGACGCGAAGTTTATAGTCTTCATGCTTCAGCTATAAATTGTATAATTTTCAAGGATGCTCGCTATACATGTGTAAATTTGTAAAACCTCGAGACGGGAAGAAACCATGAGGACGAATTAAACCACAAAGAAAACCTGGAATTTTCAATTTCTTTTGGACGCCAGGGGTGTGCAAAAGGACTTTGATAAAACCATCAATCATCGAGCCCAAAAGATCATATAGTCGATAAAATAAAATAAAATCCCCAATGTTATATATATATTTTATATATATATATACTAACAGGGATTAGTCTGAGTGATAAAAGATTCAATATCGCTTAAGTGAGGTCTCGAGTTCGAGTCTTAACGGATACAAAAAATCTCTGTTGGGAGACTCACCCACCATAGCCAGATGCTCGACGCAGGTCAAATCTAGATATAGTTATGATGAATCGAGTGCAACCAAAATATATATATATATATATATATATATATATATATATATATGACAAGCGTCAGCGGGAGATGTACTTTTGAACTTCCACACGGAGCGATCTGGAAGCCCATCAAAATGATCCAGACCAACAAATAATTTGTTGGGACGCCCAAACTCATTTTTTACAAGGACTTTCAGAAAGGCCAACAGCTGTTGAATCAATGTGCATCAGCAGACTAGAAAACAAATAATCCTCGTAGCTGGAATTCAAACTAGTCTTGCCCAGAAACCCCATTCAGTCGCTGATTCACATCATGTCGTAACATCTCCACATAGTCCTACACAACCAAAAAATAGAAATTAAATAAAACACCATCCTATCCGCATGAAAATAACTTGGCACTGCAAGCAGCAGCTTCCAGCGAGAAAATGACGTGAAGAGCAACTTACACCGGCAAGACACTCATTGCTACACAACTCATCCAGAAGACCATCATAAGAACTTCCCCCCCTGGATAGCTGGATAGCATTTTCAACCACCGCACGGAAAACATCTGACTGTGCACTAAGGTGTTCCATCCTCTCTACCACTGGTTGAAGATTGATCTGGAATTTGCAAGAGATTAAGAAACAATCAGAATAAAAAGCAACCTTTCTTTCAATCTTAAGCTTCAAAAATCAATACAAGCTTGGAGAGCCCAAAATCACTGTTCCCTATGGTTTAAACCGTTGGCACCATTGTCATTTACTTCTTAACAAAAAGTGAGGAACGGCCAAAAGATGGGGTTATTAAACATTTTTCTCCTGTGGGAATCAGAGAATCTTTGAAGGTCACACATGTGTGACTTGCAGAAAACCTATTTTCCTTTTTCATCTCATAGATAATTCAAAACTAGGGAGTCCAATGCAGCAACCAATGCCATTTAGTTGGCACATCCATACAAACCTGTAAGCTTCGGTCATCAATATTTTCTTCTCTGCTATGCGTTCCATCTCCAAAGAGTGCCTGGGGATCTCTCCTTTCAGCAGAGAATGACTGAGGAGGAATTCCACCTCCAAGAGCTTGAGATACAATGGGCATCATCTGTTTAAGCATCCTTGAAAAGTCAATGCCACTACCTTGCCCTCTTTCCATTCCAACAAACATATTCCCCATATCCTGACTGCCAACCTGTTGGGCAATTTGATTGACGGTGTTCCTCATCTGTGGGCTGTGTGTGAACTGCTGCAACATGTTCCTCAAGACATCAGGTGAGCCGACTCCAGTCTGCTGTGAAACCCCTGTCAACAAACCATTCAAAGCTGGGCTGTGCAAGACCTGAGACATAACACCCGCCACATCAATCTGGCCATCACCAGGGGAAGCGGGCACTTGGGATGGACCATTAGCATTTCTCTGGCTCATAGAAGTTCCATAACTTGCAAGAGCTTGCAATACATTATGACCACTTGTCCTGGCTTGCTGATTTTGATTGCCTGAAGAACTGGCTGATCCATCATCAGCACCATTACTTAAAGGATGTTGCGGTCTGGTTCTCCTCTGTTTTGGATCCTACATTTATTTATTATCAATAATTTGTGTGACAACATGAAACAATGAGTGCCATTGTGTCAAGATGAGTCAGAATATAGTTATGCAATGCAGCAAATGTCAAAGCAGAGATTCGACACAGTTCATAAACATCCTTAGATAAAAGACACAGGATGCCAATGGCAAAGCATTCATGAGGATGTGTCATCTTTAGCTTCTTCTGATTCCGTTTTCTTTTGTATCTCGTTTTATTAAACCCCGCCCCCAACCCCGCCCCCCCCAAAAAAAAGAGACCATTAAATTTCTCAGCACAGAAAAATCATTACATTTTAGATATATTAATAAAAACAATCATGGACATT
The DNA here is from genome assembly GCA_037074615.1 of Leucaena leucocephala. Taxonomy (NCBI): domain Eukaryota; kingdom Viridiplantae; phylum Streptophyta; class Magnoliopsida; order Fabales; family Fabaceae; genus Leucaena; species Leucaena leucocephala. The sequence goes on from CM073541.1 coordinate 24,496,890, forward strand.
CTCTTTCAGAGTTCAGAGAGATGGAATGGCCCTCGGCACTGTTAAAACTGAACTTCTATGCAGGATATAGGGGGGCTTCTGTGGGCTTTCCCTTTCCAGCATTCAAAAATCTGCAGACAACTTATTTGTTCTCATCCTATTCAATTCCACCTCTCGCTGCCTATCTAAGCGCAATCATAAATCACTTTATACTTCATGTTTGTCTTGCTTATATGTGTTCCTCATAATTATATACGCAATTTTTTTATCCACGGGTGTTCTTTCATAGTTTGCCAAACTATTGAAACAATATATTACAAAACTACAATCATATGGAAATGCATATCTAGACTATCCAAGACAGCAAAAAGAAACTGCGTTATAATGTAGTCTTTAGAAATGCGTTAACAAGAATACAATGCCTTTGAAAAAAAAAATAACATAGGAGCAACCTTTTTTTTTTAAAAAAAGACAATGATATTCCTAAGCATCTTGTGAATGTGAAAATAACATTTTTACTGGCTTCATCCAAATCTCACTCAAAGAGATAACCCATAAGCTTACCTTACACTTCAAGCCACTCGCACCCAGTCCAAGAGGAACAGCTTTTGCATTGTCAGTTACATGTTTTTCACCAGCAGATTGAGCATTTTCTTGTCCATTGGAAGAAGTTGAACCAAATGTGGGGCTCAAAACATCTCTCCCCTCATTGTTAGAAGTTTGGGCTGCCTCAGGTTGGGGCTGGGAGTGATTGAAAGGTTAGATATTTGCCAATTAAAAATGATGATTGCTGAGGATAGAATGGATCCTGAAGTTTTGGCAGAATCAATACCTTATGTACTCCACTTTCAGATGTGCAAGCAACTGAAGACAGACTGGAAGCTTCAACAGCATTTGCCTCCATGGTATCTAGTTGTTCATTTCCAGGAGTAGGTCGTGATTCCCTTCCAACAGGCAAGTCCCGGTTGATTGACTCCGCTTGACCTGTTTAGATACAAAAACAATCTTGAGAATCAATTGCCATTGAGATTGCTTAAATAGGAGCAACAAATTGGTAGCCACCTGACAAAACTGTATTATCTCCTCGCATATTTCCTAAAATGTTTCTAGCGCGAGAATTGATATCAGCTATGACGGATGATAATGAAACTGAATCAGAAGGCAGTTGTGAAGTAGGAATACCACTTGATTGCATGCCACTACTGGTCCCAGCACCAGGAGGGTAAGCTGGTACAGCTGCTGCAATGATATTTCTCACAGCTAAATCACGCATTGATCCTAAATCACCAGAGCCATGAGTATTATGACGTTCATTTTGTGCCCCTTCCCCATTATTTGGCCTAGAACCAATTGCCGAAACAATTGGCGCAAGAGAAGTACCTGGTAGTAAGTGGAGTTAATGCAAGGTTTGACTTCTAAATTTAATGAAACAACTAATTTTATTTACCAGCATGTATATGGATGTTCACATTCCGAGGGGCATTTCCAACACCAACAGTACCAAATGTTGCAGGAGTTGAAGAAGGAACAGAACCACCAAACAGGGAGCTCGTTTGAAGTGGGAAAGGCTGCAACACCAGAAAAAAAATCACATTAAGTGCTGGCTTCATGGATTCAGAAAGTGAACATCAGATATGCTACTGACTTCAAGAATCCCAGTGCGGAACACTGAATGATCTGGAACCTCCATGCAACTATAACATGTTAAAAACTAATTTGCAGTGATGTGACCAGAATGTGCAAGATTGGCAGAATAATTTAAAAGATTCCAGAACGAGATAGAATAGAAAGACACTAACAACAACAACAACAACAACAACAACAAAGCCTTTTCCCATTAAATGGGGTCGGCTACATGGATCATACGACGCCATTGTGCTCTGTCAAAAACTAAATCCTTGGATAGGTTATTGACCAGAAGATCCCGCTCAATGACAATAGAAAGACACTAAGCAAACACTAAATTCAACAGCACTGCTATCCCCATTGGGAACATCAAAGGGATATATCATACAAAACAGTGTCCATGAGGGCAAAAGAATTTGGCACCAACAAAAAGGTTGCATATTGGAATCAAAGAAAACCATATTCTATGTTCTAAAAAGCACTCTGATTTCTATGTTCTGCAAAAGTAGCATACTCTAGAAAATTTGTTGTATGCAGTGATGTAGAATGGGAAGGGAAGTGGGGAGAGAGGGAATAAAGGAGGGAGAACGGCAAAAGGTGAAAATTGAAATCTCAATCCAAATAAAATCTAAAAGATAATCCTATTAAAACAAAAATCCTAAATCTAACAATCCCATCATGCAGCCAATGTTTTTTTGGGTTCACGAGGGAGAATCACTTTGATTCTATGACTGCTATTTAGTTTGTATGCAACCGTATTCAGCTTCACACTAATTTATCATCAATTCCACATTCTTATAAACTCCTTATTCACAGCTTACATGATTAAGGATATTTATAAAAAATTTATATAAAATACTTCCAAATATATCAAATAGGAAAGTCATATAATCAATTTCTAATTTCTAATTAAATAAAGTGTTATAGTCGAAGTATTCATTGCATGCTAACCAACTTCAGGTCCACAATCACCCATGCATGAAAAGATGTTCCAGCATCAGCATTAATGAGAATAGATCTATACACCCAGAAAATAACAACAATAAATGGCAAACCTGCACCATTATAGGATTAGGTCCTGATGGGGAAATATAAACTGCTGGCCCAGCATTGACAGCAGACTCTGCCTAAAAAATGAATATGATCTTAATGAATAATATGCCTTGCCGCATAACCTAAAGCAAACCAATATAGAACAGGAAGGAAACATACAGAAGACTGTCCCATTCGCAGTGTTAAGATTGTACGGCCAAGCTCAAGTAGAAATGCACCCAAATGCTGCATGGCAAGTCCTATTTGCATTGACTCAGACTGTATTTGACCCCGTATATTTTGATCAGAAGTAGTTCCCTCTCGCTCCAAGCGTCCTGCAATATGCTAGATTTACAAATTACAAATTAACAATCAGATGATGAGATATAAGTTAAACATAGCAATTAGCAAGACTAATAACGTATCTTGCGATGATAAAAGTATTTTGTATTCAGAAGCAATGTCTCTTTATAAAATCAACACAAGTGGAAGGATAGAAACAACTTATACAGGCTAGAGACAGAAGTACAGAACTGCAGGATTATATAATTACACATAAATATATTGTATGTGGGAGGACCAACATGAGCAAATTTTATTTATTGAATGCGCGTTAAACTCATCTCTCAAATATCAGATTGTCTGCCAGTCCAATTAGAATTGACAAGACATGGCATCTAAAAGACAATACCGATGCCTAAATGGCAATGGAATAAATTGTATTCCAGAGTTCTGCAATTAAAGTGTTGTGACATCATGGGTCTCATCAACGTCAATAGAAGACCAATCTCTGCTAGAATTAGCATATTTCCAAAATTGCAGACAAGGGTGTAAGGATTAGGATCGATAAAAAAAACATGATTTTAGTGGATAAATGACGTATCAAGTATCAAGTACTTCAACTGACTGAAGAAAAACCTTATACAGAAATTATTATTTTCTTTTTAGCTTCACATGAATCATTTTTTTACCCCCTACCTCCTAAAGTAGGCTCAACATGTAAGCCATTTTGGCATCATTTAGCTTGCAAAGCACATATATTCTCCAAAAGTAACAGTGACTAAGAAAATGAAACTAGACTATTTTGTCCATGATCTGAACTTCTAGCAAAATTCTTTCCAACTTCCATATCTGCATTCATATAAACTCCTACATATATTCCTTCCTACCAGTAAAATTTATGCTGTCACTCGCAACAAATCCCCAAAAATTGCATACAGCAAAAACATGCTGATGTTATTTGGGGGAAAAGGTTTCTATATTTCTGAGAGAGATGAGTTCATTACAGATAGTGCAGCAATAGCATGGCCACTGAGCAGCCGTTCAGCACGATGCAAGACAGCACTTAATGCTTCAACTGTTGGCAACCCTTGTGGGTTGGAGGGTAATTCCACATGTGTTTGCTCTCCTCCACTCAGTGAAGACGAATTTGTTTGATAACCTGCTTCAGCAAATCTAACTATTAAACATATGGTCTTTTTCAACAGAAATGGGACGGCAATGATCCCAATATCATTACCATTTTGTGATAGTGTCTGCTCCATGCGATTTACAAACTCAGAAAGAGTATTCAGTGAATGAGGAATTGGCTGATATTAAGGGAACAAGTAAAACATAATGTTAATAAATATGAAGACAATTAAGGGGGCTGCAAATAAGAAAAACTCATTTTCTTACTGCACTAAGTGATGGCACAGTTATGGATCCTGCAGCCAGAGGAATCTGAACTACTTGAGGTAAAGATTGGAATGGTTGGTTAGGAAATGCTTGTCCAGTCTGTGTTTGATTTCCTGATTGGTTCTGATTTTCAAGATGCATTCCCCCAGCTTCATTCCCAGAAGGACCCTGAGTAGAAGGATTTGGCTCCAGATAAGAAATACACCCAGTGAGTTTAAAAGATTTAAGATGATTGACAAAGGATGCCTGTGGCATGCTAGCAAATGACAACATAAAAGATAATTCTATGATCCAAATGATAGCAAATCAGAGGAACTAAAGATGCTAATATAATAGCATAATAAGGTAAATCCAAAGGTTGCAATATTAGAAAAACTCATAAGATGCTTAAGATTAAGTGGATGACAAAATGTTCACAAAGAAACATCAGCCAAATAAAGTAGATGCTACAACAAATGATCAGTCAATGAACGTGAGAAAAAGGAGAGAAGTCTGGAAAGAAAACAAGACAGCAATACCCAGCAATGTTCCAAAAGAAATAAACTAAAGTAAGATCAAGGAAAGTTCAATTGCTGAGTTTACTTCTGCATAAATCATGGATTAGATGATTAACGATTTACATTCCATGATCCAGTGGCACTTACCACTCAGAATAATTATTTGCTAACTCTGTTTTCCAAGAAAATTAACAGACCGAGAATAAAATATAGCCATGCATGGTGATTTTTCCAAGCAAGAAGTGATACTTACTGAAGAAGACTGTGTACCATTTGTCACACCACCAGTGCTCTGCCCACCAATTCCAATAGAGTTCAAAACCGCCCCAATGACCTGCAAGCATATTTTCAGATATCTGAAAACTTGATGCAAAAAAGCATATACAGGCTAACTACTCGAATATAGTGTTGAAGAACACACCCGACTAAGATCAGGAACAATTCCTTCACCTTGTTCCCCCACATTAAAGGTCCCCAGAACAACACTGTGTGAAATTTGCCCAACACGGTTATGATGCGCCCCAGAGCTTGCATCATTTCCTTCCATACGTACAAAATTAATGATTAGTTACTCTAATAGAGACATAACCTACAGAAATTCTCAAGAACTGTAAAAGAGCAATGGGAGGGCAGCCTTCATCTTTACCTCGGTTTCCACTTGTACCAGTTGTCTCACCAAAACTGGTACCAGGAGCCTGTGACTGGTTCAGTTGCCTTTGAACTAAATGCAATGTATCCCCATTCTCAATATCTAAGTAAAATTGGCTAAGGATCACATATAAAACAAATGAACAATATAAAACATGCTTTAGTAAATACAGATCCTTTAAAATATAAAACAGTCAATAATAGAGTTAAACCAACAAAGAATAAGTATCACAATTTCCTGATTCCTAAAGGTAAAATGGTGCAAAAAAGAGGCATAAATGATTGAAATAAAGTGCTGTAGCTGATTCAATATACATACACCATAAGCTGAAATGTACAGAAGGTACCATTCGCATCAATAATCTGTTGAAGATATTCAGTTTAATGAGAGAGATTATAGGGATTGAGAAAGAGAGATTATAGGAGATATTGTTGTGAATTTATTCCTTGAATCATTCCCGGATTATATGCTGTAAATCCCATCCAATTTGGGATCCCATATGTGTATATATGTAACAGAATAGCAGAGTAATAGACACAGAAAATATTACACATAACCTTGCGTTATCTGCATTTCTGTCTTTCTCCTCACTGTCACCAGTATGGCGTCGCACAATAATCAACTAAATTGCTCCACAAACATTGCAACCGTAATTAAAATTTATAAATATTGAATCATTCTTTCCCGGACTATTCTGCTCCATATGTCATTCAAGAATACACTATTATGCAATAACCGTAACATCCACTAAACAGGAATCTGAGAGGAAAAATAATAATTGAACTGAAGGATACGATACTCAGAAAGAACATGATTATCCTTCAGCACTTTCCCCCTGAATATTAACCGCTGCTGACCTACTGGAACACCAACTTTATTTGCTATTTTCTCCTTCAAAATTGAAACTAGCATCTGAAATGATTTTTCAAGAAAGATTACATATTCAAAAAACCTGAGGTTATAATGCTAAACTCTAACCTATAGATATTACTGCAGTATAATATGTCTTGAAAAATGTAAAATGACAGAAATTGAGAAGCTTATTGGCTGTTACTAACGTTTTTATCCACGTGAAAACTGTATATGTGGGAGTCTAAAGTCTTGATATTGAGCTGAACAGTTGAATCAGACAATTCTGCTGAAACATTACTAGCACTGGGGCAATCGTTAGAGCTCTGGCCTGCCATTCTATAAGGTCAGATACAGACTCTTGAACCAAGGGATTCCAAAGAACAAGTGCCACCAAAACGATTTCAAAGTAGCTGCACCACAATCCAGATGCAAAGCCATATTCATTAAAAGATGCTTTGTTCAAATGAATGCACGTATAGGATCAAAGAAAGTTACATTATATTATCTCCTAACAATGAAATAGATTGTAAAGCTAGTCCCCCCCCAAAAAAAAAAAACAAATGAAGACCTCCAACTTTCTAATTTAGCCCCATAAATCTTCACCACTTCGTAGAATGTAAAATCACGGAGGCAATGAACAGCTAATTCGTTTGGAGGCAACAGTAGAATGCAGTCATTTGCATCGCTTTAGTTGTATAGACAACCCATAGAGAACCAAAACGTCATTATTACAATCACCCTTGCTCCCCATATCAACCACCAACAGCCCCCCGCCAGTGGGCGGGAAGGAAAAAACTTGGGAATAGAAATTTTGATGCCATTTCCCCACCATAAGAACATATAAAGAGCCACAATAAAAACGCCATTAGATGGATGGTGTCATTGAGGTTTATTCGAAACATCAATCGGCAGAGGCTCTAAGGCAACATATCTATGCTAGTTTCCATCATTACACACGCGAAAGCATGGAAGATGAGATTGGTTAAACCCTTTAAAACGTATCATGTATGAGTGCTTAAAACCTGGTCAGATTCTGACAGCCTAGATAATGAACCGACCCAAAATAATCAAATATCAGAACAAAATTGAAATATTCGACAGCAGCGAAATAGGAACAGCATCATAAATTATGGGGAGATGGAGAAGAATTATCGTAATACAAATAGCATCGGGGAAGACAGCCATATTGCCATGAAGGACTACCTAAGAAAGCACAGAGGGGGATTGGATGGGGCAACAGAAAGGATGGAGCGAAATGATAAGAACGGGTTGAGCTGCTGAGATCTCAGTGTCGCAGCGTTTCGAAGCTTCTAGAGCTTTCGGTAAAATATAACAGGTGGGGTAATTGGAAAAAAGGCGCTCACCGTAGATGCAGGCGACGATCTTTGAAGACACCAATTCGCGAAGCAAAGAGAGGAGGCAAAACGTTTACAAGTCGTCACCACCGTATGCATCGATTTGCGCTGTCTACGAGTCATCGTCCACCGGGCCCCGGTCCGGCCCAATATGTCGTGGCCCAGTTGGCTCGGCTCGGCTCACATCAAATGCATGATGAAAGTTATTTGGGCTATGCATAAAATCTCTGATAAGAAACTCACCCACCATAGTCAGGTACGCGACGCGGATCAAATTCATATGTAGTTAGGGAAAAACTCTAATGAATCGAGTGGACAATAAAAAAAATTATTTGGGCTAACCAACGGGGGTTGATCCGAGTGGTAAGCGACTCGGTATCACTTAAGTGAGGTCTCGAGTTTGAACTTTGGCGTATACAGCAAATTCCGGTTGGGAGACTCACCCACTATAACCAGGTGCGTGATGCGGGTCAGATCCAGATGTAGTTAGAATAAAATTCTGATGAATCGGGTGGACAACAAAAAAAAATATATTATTTGAGCTAAATTTATGATCTGGTCATTTGATTATTTACTTCACGTGGTAGACTTCGAGAATAGACACAAATAATAAAAAATAGTATCATATTTTATAAGGATACAAGTTTAATTCTCGTTACCATTGTGAGGATTCATTTAGTAGGTATTCCCGTAAGTCCTTTATAAACGCTCTTTGAGCTATAGGACTGTGCCTTGGTGGAGTATTGATATCGAACCCACCTAAATTTTTTTGTATAAAAAAAACATGGTGGACTACTATTGGAGTGCTCTGTTTGTTTTCTCCTTTTTCTAACTATAGCTGGTAAATAAAAAGGGGCAAACTCAGCCTATTTTATAGAGGACTGCATAGCCCACCTCGCCCAATCTGCCAATCTATTTTTTAAATTATTAATATTATTATTTATTTTACTTAAATTTTACTTTAAATACTCATATTATCGAATATTAGTAAAAATTATTATTTATTTGTTGATATGTATTGGCATATTATAATTAGTTAATATTATATTAACGCTTATTTAAATTTATAGTTATAAAATTTGAGATTATTTATAAAAAAAATAGAAATTTTTAAGAGTATAACATTAATAATTTTTTATTATGCTAATGTAATATTATAAAATTTTTATTAGTATTTTTAAAATTTTAAAATATTTTTTTATAAATATTAAAAAAAAATAGGATGCGCTCATGTTGGCATTTTACGAGTTCTATTTCTAACGGTGCTGGAGTGCTTCTCTCAGCAGGGTAGACTTGTTCCCATGGATTTTTTTTTTAGAAAAAAGAAACAGATGTTTATATAATTTTTTTACTCATTAATGTTCTCAGTAAAAATATGGTATGAAAACTTAAAAAAAAAAGGTAATAGCCATGTCAGATTATGCCAAGCAAAATTAGCTAAATTATTTTATTAGGTCTATAGAGTGGCCCGATTTTCTTAGTTTTAATTTCTGCGAGGTGATTAAAAATTAAGAGCCTGATGCCAATGGGCTATCTAAGATGAACGAAGCACAATCCACAGAGATCTCATCTGTTCCCCGTCTCGCATCAACAAATAATTCGTGAAATACTAACAGAGTTAGTCAGAGAGATAAACGGTTCGATATCGCTTAAGCGAGATCTCGAGTTCGAGTCTTAACGTATGCAGAAAATTTCCATTGGGAGACTCACCTACTATAACCAAGTGCGTAATGCGGGTCAGATCTAGATGTAGTCGGGGCAAAATTATAGTGAATTAGGTGGATAAAAAAAATAATAATTTATAAATCTGGTCTTATGTGAACATAAGTTGATGGGTCCCCTGACGTCAACTCAGGAGGAGACAGAGTCCTTAAATAATAATAAGTAGGGATTCCCATATCGCCAAGCCAACCAACGCCTTCGGTGGTCAACCCCCAAAGTTCCTAGTTGTCCTGAATCGCCATGGAAGCAGCGTCATGCATCAACAGGGAAGGGCATCCCATCCAATGCAAAGGTATGAGTGACTATTTGGGATTTTTCAATTTCATGACGAATCATTCACTTGTTGCCCTTGAAACTGTAGCTACTATGTGTCGGAAAGCCAGCAAGCCCCTGGTGGTCGAGGACGTTAAGGTAGCACCGCCCATGTCTAGTAGAGTATTCATAAGCATGGCAATCCCCTAGTCTATATTATGTCAAATAAAATATAGGCTATATTTTATAACCCGATATCCAGTTCTATTTAGTAAAATTTCTAACCATTTTAAGCTGGACATAGGCGGGTTAAGCATGCCTAAGTTGTGATGACATGCTCATGTTGTAAAAAAAAATCTGTAATTATAAACTTCTAAAATAATACCATATTGGCATGTCTTCAAGAGTTAAATAATATCTATATTCTACTAAAAATAATTTAACAAAAAGATAATAATTAAAGTTTTAAAATTCATTACATATAAAAAAAGTCTTAAAGTCTAAATAGTTTGTAATTACAATTTTACATCAATTTTTCAAATGTTGACAAAGATAGAGTATCTAAAAAAATAATTATAATTTATAATATAATCATATTATAATTAATAAAGTTAAAAAAAATCAATGTAATTATAAATATTAAAAAAATGTAACTTACATACTTAACTATTTATATTTTTAAAATTACCTTTAGTTACCAGTAACTATCATATTCTCTATTCTAAGCGTAGTATACAGGGAGAAAAGTAAAAAAAATAAAAAAAAGGGTGCTCATGGGTAGGGTAGGGCAGGGTAACCCCCATGTCCGGTGCCCAGCCTAAAAAAAATATGGGCTATATTTTGTAGCCTGATATCTAATCTTACCCTATATTTATTAGGTTGTACATAACAATTTTTTCGTGAGCTCAAATGAATATACCAGGTTACGAATTTTATGAACACCTCTAATGTCTAGTCTAGTGAAGCTCGAGTTCGCGTCATATGCACCTCTCTGTGTCACAGTGACATCACATTCTAGAGGATGAAGGTTTGGCCGAGTCGAACTAATTAGTACTCTGCTATTTTAACCAACTAAGGTCCTTGTTTATTTGTTGCTTCTCGTTGAGATATATGCCTTTTTCGCGTGTGTTGAAGGATCCTCCTGGGATTTTCCCAAGAATTCTGGGCTACGAGGCCGTCGGGTAAGCATGTGGATTTTGTGATATTATTGGTTCATGGGAAATAAATGAAGAGAATCGAATGGACAAGGTCGTGGAGAGCGTGAGAGAAGATGTGATGGAGGTAGAGAAAGGGGACATGGTGATGCCGGTGTTCCTGCCAGAATGCGGCGAGTGTGAGGACTGCAAGTCAGAGAAGAGCAACCTGCGTTCGGCGATGGAGTTCAAGGTGTCATCGTGGATGCCCTGGCAGGAGGGAAGCAGATTCACCGACATGAAAGGGGAGCCCATATATCACTTCCTCTTCGTCTCCAGCTTCAGCCAGTACCCTGTGGTTGACGTTGCCAATCTCACCAAGATCCATCCCTCTCTCCCTCCCAACAGGGCTTGCCTCCTCAGCTGCGGTGTTTCTACAGGTACTATTTTTCAATTAAACTGATTATGCACCTATTATTAATTTAAGGGATTGAATGCGCCTGTTAGAATTATATTTTATTAGAAGCATTATACAAATGCGAAATAACCCCTGAGGGTTGAATGTCAGGATCACTGCTTTATGTTAATTGAATTTAGAGCCTGAAGAAATTAAATTAGCGATCTGACTAATTAACTCGTCACCTGAAGCATGCGATGGGTCCAATCTTCATATCTAGTCCAATCTATAATAAACTGATGGATGTTTGACCTCATGGCCATGGGAGCGGGAGAGGCGTGCTTATTTGAACAATAATCATGTAAAACAAACAAGTAACTACTTTTTTTTTTATATAAAAAATTTTAGAAAAAAATTAGAGCGATAGCAACGTGTAATTTTTTTTTATCACCCGTGTTATTTTCAGGGTTAGGCGCTGCTTGGCAGACAGCGGCCGTGGAAGCGGGCTCCACGGTTGCTATAGGGTGTGTTTGGATATCTTTTAAATTATAGTGTTAGAAGTTCTTTTTGAGCAAAACCTTAATTTAGGTAAATTTTAAAACAAACAGTCATATTTGTTCATAAGTATTTTTGGGGAAAACTATAGTTTAAAACTATATTTTGAATAAGCTATTAAAATTAGCTTTTTAAACAGTAAAAGAGCTTATGGACTATCCAATTACTATCTTACCCATACTTTTTTTTACACACTCTCTCCTCTCTCGTCTCTACCCCTCTCTCCTCTCTGTTCATTTATATCTATTTTCTACCCTCTCTCCTCTCTCATCTACCCTCTCTTAGTCTCTTATCTTTTCTCTACCTCTCTCATCTCTTTTACTTTAAATCAAATCATACCATTTTTGGTAATTTACCAATATAAAAAGTCATTCTAAAAATAATTATCCAAACACTCATTTATCCAAAATCACTTTTTCCCATAAACTCTTATCTAAAAACCCTTTTTCTATAAGCTGTCCAAAAGTTTTTTTTTTATAAGTCCTTTTTTAAAATCCTATTTAAATATGTCCATATTTAGGATGAGTTCTATTGGATTAGCTATACGTATACTCCCTCGCCGCACATAATGCTATATCTATGTATGCTTGATCTGCTAATATTTTACTACCGAAAAAAAAAAGGTGCCTTCTCCCTCACGCATGAATATTTGTTTGAGCGGTATATTTTTGGCCCAAGGTATGTATTTTATAATTTCAATTATTTTTTTAGTTACAGCGGTGTCAATTTATAGTGTTATTTTCATTAACCTCGATATTAAAATTAAAAGCATAGACCATTATTGTCCTGGGCGAAGGAACAAGATATTGAAGTTGAAATTACATTGTTTGAGTTGTTGGGTTGAGTAGCTCATGGGAGGAACAGAGTTTAAAGTGACAGACTATTCTTTTCCATATCACCCGTGTTTGCATTCGTGCTCATTTGGAGACTGTCATTAAAATCGTGCGTTTTTCGCTTATCTAGGTTGCGGAGGAGGCTAGGCTTTGTGGAGTTGCGAGGATTATAGGGGTAGATTTGAACCCTGTAAAATTTGAAGTTGGTAATCAGTTGTTTGTGCAACGGGATTTTATAATAATACCGACGACATCATAACTAATACATTCATGATTAATGCCATGTCATTGATAGGTTATGCATCTGATTTCACGATTTCTCTCTTCTTCTTTTTACTCAGGAAAAAAGTTTGGACTCACTGACTTCGTCAATTCTAGAGAATGTGGGGACAAACCTGTTAGCCAGGTCCATCTCATCTCATGTTTTATAATGACTCTATATATGTTTGACGAGTTTCATTTTCTAAAAGAAAAACACTTGAGCTTATAAGCTCAGTGCACGTGCTTTCAATTAAATCTGAACATATATATTTTTCGTTCATGATCTGCTTTCTAATTACGAGCCTTGGTTGTTACTATTTTTAACTTGTTTAAAATTCAAAATTCACTAGTATTGATACGGTGAAAAAATGTATTAACTACGTAAGTTTAAGTATCTAATTTATCTCAGTGAAACTGTTACAGAGAAATTAGTCTTTCGGTTTGCCGTAACGGATAAGTGAAAAGATCAAATACAGAGTGTTGGTAAATAGTACACTTATTTCTCAGAAAGCATATAAAATGTACGTCGTGCTTCTTTTCAGAAAGATATATTAAATTAAAAATCATGCCTATAGACATATAGATCCCTTCATTTATTTTCTCATTTCCTGGTATTTGATATGTTTTAAATGATTTTACGCACCAAGAAGAGGGAGAGTTTAAAAGTCTAAACAGATAATTAAAAGAACAATTAAACAATAGTTGGTATTTCAAGTGTTTTAACTATATAAGCGAAACGAATGGGCTTGTGGAACAGGTCATCAAAGATATGACTGGCGGAGAGGCTGATTATTGCTTCGAAGGCGTGGGGATGGCTTCGTTGGTGCATGAAGCATATGCTTCCTGTCGAAAGGTTTTTCTCTCTGCCTTTTAATCCACTTGAAGCATTTGAAATTTCGTTTCAACTAATTGCTGTTATCATTAACTGACAAAAAATCCATAATCATAATCATTAGGGATAATGGATTAGCATTTTGTAGATTAGACATAAGGTGTGAGTTTGTTTCTCCTGTTTTTTGTGAAAATATAGGAGTTATTGGATATTTTGTTCGAGGTCAATTTTTCAACTAATAAAGTAATGGAAGGTTGGTTGAAAAAAGTGATGTTTTTTACTTCAATAGTGGTGGGAGTTGACAAGCCAGGATCCAAGTTAACCCTCAGTTCTGCTGAAGTCCTTCACAGTGGAAAGGTCCTCACGGGATCCTTATTTGGGGCACTCAAGCCCAAGACTCATATTCCCATTCTCCTTCAGCGTTATCTTGACAAGGTGGTCATTTATACTTTACCCTCTATTCCCTCTTTTTCTTTCTATCCACTCTTAATTGCATCCTCTCTTTATGCATCTCTGAGGGTTTGTGGATAATAGGAACTTATTACAGTGCAAAAAGTATAGCATGGTGGTAAAAATAATTATATGGAAGTCCCAGACTTTTTAGAAACTTATTACAGTGCAAAAGTATAGCATGGTGCTAAAGACTGGAGGTTCATTCATTCTATGAAGAGGGTGAACCATAGGAAATTCTTCGGACTAGGATGAGCAAAAATTTTATGTTTCTGTTTCCTCCAAGTTTTGACACTATGTAAGAATATGTCATGTGTTTTTAAAACAAATTGGTTATATATATATTTGGTTGTTGGTACAAAACAACGTCATTTTCTGGATAATTTTTGCTCTATAACCTAGCATTACATAATCACTATTAACGTATTTTTGCTCTAATTGTTGTTATAATGACGAATTACTAGTTGGTTACTTTGAGCTATAGATTACTAATTACTGTTAACTTATTTATATTTTTGGGTGAAAATTAACTTGTTTAAATTTAAATACTGTGATATGAATTTAGTGATGTTTTATTTAGAATTTTGTGTACAATATTTTAATATTATATTATATTCATTAGCGATAATATTTTATTTACTAGTAACAATATTTCTGTAAATAGCATATATATTTTTTAAATATTCAAGGGGTCTGGTTTTCAAGACATTTAATTTGACCAAAATATGTTGCACGATGGGTTTCTGTCTTGAATGCCCGTGGTGGAAGACAAATATAAGCTCATTGTGCGAATGGATGAGACGCAGGCTTACATGTTAGCAAGGTTTGTGACGACATGCATAAATCAGCGGGGGTCGAAGAAATTGGTGTCGATGCCGTGAGCCACTATTCCCCAAATGGCGGCGGCGATGAGCAGAACGCTGAGAAATGTAATACTCATAGTTCGTCGGAACCAGCCTATTAGCTAGCCAGTTATAAAAGTACAGGCTCTAATTTCTTATTGTAGTCGTCATCATTTTTGTTTTGCCCTCACTCTTTCTCATTCTTCTTTGTGATCAGTTCACTTCGCCTTTACGCTAATTGACATTTTCATTAATAATCCTAACCAAAGCATGAGAAGGATCGGCCCTTTTTTGGCATTCATATCATAACGAACCAAGTAATTATCATATGGTACTAGTTTCTCTGCCTACAATCACTTCTCCCTCTAAACCAATTAAATAAACTTTTAACATTTAGACGACAGCAGTTGTAAACACAAATGAAATACTTTCATTCCCGCTCAATACATTTTTTTTCGTTTTCTTTTCTTTCTGCTTCAAACATTTGATACACAGGAAATTAAAAAAGCTTACAATGTTTACACATGTATGGAGTATGGACACGCAAAGGAAAGGAAAATGAAAACAGAGCACACCAACATCGATCATTCATGTCTACGGAGCATGGTCCTGAATTCAATGATCAACAACCTCCCTCTCTTTTCTCCTTTTCCTTATCTTCCTCCGTCTTGGGGTGATAACCAGGAAGCTTCTCTTTGATCTTCTCAAGTATGCCCTTCTTCTCGTTGACATCAGTGACCGGATGCTCCGCCGAAGCCGATGGTGGTGGAGCGGGGATCTCCTCTGTCTTCTTGTGCTGACCTGGCAGCTTCTCCTTAATCTTGTCGAGGAAGCCTTTCTTTTCCTCTGGGTGGGATGCATCCACCTCCACCTTCTCAACTGGAACCGCTGTGTCCTCGTACCTTTCTTCTTCCTTGTGATCGCCTCCTGTCTTTTCCTCGATCTTCTCTTTCAGTCCTTTCTTTTCCTTCTTCTTCTTCTTCTTCTCCCCACCTTCCTCCTCCTCATCGCTCGACTGCAATATATATTGTCAAGCACGACCAGTTAAGCTCCCCAAAATCCATGATCAAGACGTGTAAACGAGACTATAGACTTTTCATTCACTGTGAAAAGCAAAAAATAACCAGAAAAAGGGATACTTACCGAGCTAGAGCTGCTGTCGGATCGGGGAAGCTTTTCCAAGAGGCTGGGCTTCTTCTCTGATCCCTCCTCCTCTTTCTTCTCCTCCACCTTACTCTCGTGTTCATCAGAAACCTTCACCTTCTCAAACTCGGTGGCGATCGCCTCCTCTTGAGGCTTCTTTCCAAGGAGATCAAAAAGGCCACGGTCCTTGATCTCTGTCTCGGTGGCCTCCTGCTCATGGATCTTGCTCTGGTTCTGCTCCGCCATATTTACTATTTACGAGTGATTAACTTGAACAGAGGAAGCAGATCAAATCAAAGATATATGAACAAGAAAGCAGGCAGATCAATAGATAGTAGTGAAGATAGTGTGTATTTTGGAAGTGTGTGCTGAACTGAGGAAGGAATATGTTAGTGCACAAGCCTTTAATAGGGTGGAGAACGCTCATCCCATGCGATTAATTATTGATTAGTACCGATTATTAATTATTAATAGTTATAAAAATATAAAAGATAATAGTTATTCTTGGCAACAGGGAGGCAAAATATTCCTTTTCTAACAAGGAGGTGGAGGGTTCGACCTATAGATTAGTTTAACTTACTTTTGCAACTCAAAAAATTATAGTAATAGTTACAATTAACAGCGAGATGTACTACTTTTATTTTTTTAATATAAAAATTAATTAAACGTTTTAGATAATTAAAAATATAGATAAATTAATTATAATTAATATAATATTTGATTGACTAATTTAAATATATTATAAAGTATAAAATATAAATTTATTTTAATAAGTTAGATTTAGTCATAATTAATTTATATAATTTTTTTAATATATTTAAAAATTTAATTAACAATTATATTAAGTAATAATATATATTATTATTTTACTTATGAAGAAAATTTATATGTTTTAATTGTTTTTATATTTTAGATATTTTATTGAGTTATGAGTTTCATTGAATTTAAATTATTTTTATAAATAATCGCAATTATAGAAGCCAATCAGTGCACTGTTTATAAGAGCGACGAGCGCAATAAGTTCGTAGGAGAGACGGAAGTGTAACCCTACATGACAGAAAATGTACTCGCTACTTTGAAGGACACTTGGGGAATGTGGGTCCAAAATGGGGTCAGAAACAGCGAGTGAACTAATTTGCGAGGATAGAAGGTAGGAGGGGAAAAGTGAAAGGAAGAGAGAGGAAGGGATGAGAGGGAAAATAAAAGAATGTCGGGCCAATGGAAGAGAGGACACATGTAGGAATATTGAGGGGGAGGCTTTAACGTGGGACCCGCGGGGTGGAATGATTGAGTAAATTGGCGTTTGGGAGAAGGAAGTGGGCTTTTCCAGTTTTCTAGAGTGCTGCTGGTGGGTGAGTCATTCTGTTTAAGGGCCCACTCTCTTTCTTGAGGGTGATGAGACTCCAACTTTTTAATCCACTTTATGGGTCGCTGGCTAACCCTCTTTGACAAGGGGTCGGCTTGGCAGCTTTTTTTATTTCTTTTCTCACCTTAAAAAATTATTATAGCTCTTCTAAACTCTTTGATAAAAACTTACTCACTATAATTAAGTATATAATATGAGTCAAATCTAAATATAATTAATTTTTTTAATAAATTAGGTTAGTAATAAAAAAAATTAATATTTTTAAAGAGTATTACTAGTATATTTTTTTTTCTATGTTTATTTAAGTCTTTTGCAGGGACAATAATCTATTTAAAAAATTGTAGTAAAATCATAATGCTCCTTTGAGGGGACAATAATATATTGATTGTTGTAGTGTCATTTGTTTTTGTAAAAAAAAAAAGTTGTGTGCAGAGAAAGCAAAACTTGAGGAGAGGAGATTATCTATGGCCCCTTCAATTTCTAGAGAAAATCTTATTAATAATAGATTTTGAATAATAATTTTTAGAAAATAATTTAAAAAAAAATTATAAAAATATAAATATTTAGATAGTTACTATCAGAATAATTTTTTTAATATGTAAATTATCAGAAAGAGAATAGGATAAAATGATAGAAAAAAAAACAATGACAAAATAGTCATTTATACAGCTCAAAAATTCTTTTGTCTACTTAGAAATTAATTTTATAAATTTATCTTAAACTATAGTTTTAAACCTCCAAAACTATGATTTACTCTAATTTTTTTTTAAATGACTGTTTGTTTAATTGTTAGCCTAAACTATAATTTAGTCTACAAATATTTTTTTAACTATAATTTTAAATTAAACAATTGAACAATTCATTTGTTAGACAATGTTTTCATGTGATTACGAGACTCATGCTAATATACTTTTATGTGTTGGAAATTTGATAAATCGATCTCTAACTATCATAAGTCGCATATATTCATTACTCATATCAAGGGTATTTTCAACATTTAATTTTAAAACATACTTTCACTGCAATCCATCGAACATGACAAAAAACTGTCATTATCTTGCTTATGGAACCCTCCATGATATTCCCCTCAGACTCTAAGTCCAAACAGAAAAAGGGGTACAATGCACTGGATGTCTGGATCCCTGGAGGTGTGTTTAAATACTAAAAAGAAAAGGCATTTGGGTTGGGCTACTTTTTTCCACATTTGGGTTGGGCTTGTCGAACGAAAGATGCATGGATCGATTAATCGAACCCTCCACGCTTCGGATGAAATTTTTGAAGAGGCCTGGTTCATAAGGGTCATTGTTGGGAATTATACCAATCCATAGCGAGAGAAAGGGAAGATGGATTAAGGAATTTTTAACGGATTGAAATTTGAAAGGGGCAGTATACCAAAAAAAAAAAACAAAAAAAAAAAAATTGAAAGGGGAACGGAATTAAATTACAGGGAGGAAACGACCAGGAACAGTGCAGAGAAATAGAGCCAATACGAAGCCAGCGCTGGTTGATCCCTCCTTCCAATCCTCAGATCGTCCAGTTTTCAGGTTCTGGACTAATCGACGTTTCCTTCTGATAAAGCGAATAATAGTGTTTCCGCCTCGAGGCATAGAAGGACAGAGGGAGAGAGGCTACGATGATAACCCGATCGAATCTGGCCGAACAGCTGCGAGAGTATCAGATTCGATCCAAGCGCGACTGGGCTTCTATCTCCTTCTTCTCCTCCACCTCTTCTAATTTTACGACCTCGAGGTGCGTCTAGCATTTAATTTGTGCCATGCTAAATTCTGTGTTGTTCCTTTTTACTTTATTCAAAAGCCTTCTCTCCCCATTCTTTTCTTTTCAACCTTTCTCCAGTATTGTGTTAGTCTCGGTATAATTGCACCTGGCCTTTTTGTTTCACCTGTTATTTGTTCGTTCATATGGGCAGTTATGCGATTTAGGATTATGACCGAACTTGTCATTTACCTTTTCAACCTCAAATTCGGCTAGGTCGGCGGTGTTCTGGGCTGTTTTGGATATTGTTCCTTCCATTATTCGATTTAATAGTTCACATTTCACCTTAATCTTTCATATCAAACCATAAATTACCTTTCTGTAATAGATTAGCGCGAAATCAATTCATTTCGACTTGTTTGTTTGAACTCGTCTTTAGATTATTCGCAGGTATGCTCTTGGGTAATAATAATAACACGCGAATAACAGCTTGAGGATGACAACCTGGATGATCTCCTTTGCTTTTGAAGGAGGCAATTGTTTTTACTAGAAAGTCACTGAATTGCATTTTTTCCCATACTAATAACTCATAATACTTGGATTGATGGGGCGTATATTTACTGCTTCACCGATCTGATGTAATCAAGTGCTATTATCATTACACATTTAATAAGCTCGAAAAATTACAGCCATTTTACCAATACCTTTAACCGAATTGTAGAAAAATGTTGCCTGGCCAGTTTTAGTGCCACCTCGTCCATCTTTTCCCCTTGCAGAAGATGGGTATTCCTAATTGTTTTCACCAATGACTTTGTTTTTGCGACTAATCACAATAGATAGAGGTGAAAGTTACATTTTAGTTTAATTGGAGATGAACGATCTTGTTCACCTAGCTTTAGCAACCACGATTTATGTACACTGAGAAATTCTGGTTTTTGCTTTCAAATGCTTTTATTTTTAGACCTCTGTGATGAGTTTTTTTTTTGTTGGATTCATTTCTCTTTATCGAAGCCATTTTAGAATAATCAGTAGTCCAAAATATTAATGCCTTTTGTTTCTTTATTCTCTTGGTGCAGGGTGGGTGTTGTGTTGTCTTTGTAATATGGGACCTTATCATTTTAGCTTTCCTGTTTTTTTCAGCAGTCTCTTTGTACTTTAGGCACATCCGGCTTGCTTTTATACTTGTCTGCGTCACAGTGCTGTTGATACTGTGCATGAAAATTACAAAGCAAATAAGACTGGCAAGGAAAAAGAAACGGAGGATGCTTCTTCCATTGTCAACGTAAAAATGATAGCAAGCCTTGATCTTTGGCGTGTTTCCCTTTCATTCCCCCATTCTAATGGAGTGGAGGTTCCTGGAATACTTTACCAATGACCTTTGTAATTCCTGATTTTGCCCAAAGCAAGTTTATCGAAGCCTGTTAGCGATGTTTTGGCATCAAGGCTAGCACATCGAATTGGTTCGGGAAGATAACTCTTTCTTGGAGATGTGGTAAAGGAGTTAGGATCTAGTGGTATGGATGTATGTGCTTCTTTTTGTCGTTAGCGTTATTGTGTATGTAATGCAATTAAAGCAGTGGCTGTACTTACCCATCATGTGTACTCAACTCCATCTCACAAGCAACTGGCATGTAACTAGCTCTTCTTCACCATTCGATCAGAAGAATGCTTGTGGAAAGATAATGTTTGTATGACAGTTTTAAGTGGTCCGAGAGCTGAGATTTTGGCTAAAGACTGGAGGTTCATTCATTCTATGAAGAGGGTGAACCATAGGAAATTCTTCGGACTATGAGGAGCAAAAATTTTATGTTTCTGTTTCCTCAAAGTTTTGACACTATGTAAGAATATGTCTGTTGGGTGGTTGCATATTTGCCACAATTTTAACTTAAGAAAAAAGTGAAATGGTATAAAAAAATGATCCGAAAGTCTATAGAATCAATAGAAAGGAAAACGAATTAAAAATTAGAAAACTGTTTTAGTTATTGATTTGATTGGTTCATGTGTTTTTAAAACAAATTGGTTATATATATATTTGGTTGTTGGTACAAAACAACATCATTTTCTGGATAATTTTTGCTCTATAACCTCGCATTACATAATCACTATTAACGTATTTTTGCTCTAATTGTTGTTATAATGACGAATTA
Source organism: Leucaena leucocephala (assembly GCA_037074615.1). Taxonomy (NCBI): domain Eukaryota; kingdom Viridiplantae; phylum Streptophyta; class Magnoliopsida; order Fabales; family Fabaceae; genus Leucaena; species Leucaena leucocephala. The sequence continues at coordinate 24,518,203 of CM073541.1, forward strand.
CTAGTTGGTTACTTTGAGCTATAGATTACTAATTACTGTTAACTTATTTATATTTTTGGGTCAAAATTAACTTGTTTAAATTTAAATACTGTGATATGAATTTAGTGATGTTTTATTTAGAATTTTGTGTACAATATTTTAATATTATATTATATTCATTAGCGATAATATTTTATTTACTAGTAACAATATTTCTGTAAATAGAATATATATTTTTTAAATATTCAAGGGTCTGGTTTTCAAGACATTTAATTTGACCAAAATATGTTGCACGATGAGTTTCTGTCTTTTTTTTGTTGGCCACCCGGTTCACCGGAATTTTACCCCGACTACATCCGGATCCGACCTGCGTCGCGTACCTAACTATAGTGGGTGAGTCTCCCAATGGGGATTTTCTGCGTACGCCAAAGCTCAAACTCGAGATTTTACTTAAGCGATACCAAATTACTTACTGTTTACCACTCATTTAAACGATACCGAGCCTGTGTCTCATCGATGAGTTTCTGTCTTGAATGCCCGTGGTGGAAGACAAATATAAGCTCATTGTGTGAATGGATGACACGCAGGCTTACATGTTAGCAAGGTTTGTGACGACATGAATAAATCAGTGGGGGTCGAAGAAATTGGTGTCGATGCCGTGAGCCACTATTCCCCAAATGGCGGCGGCGATGAGCAGAACGCTGAGAACCACGCCGGAGACTCCGAGTATCCAGTTGAGGCACCACTGTGTGCTATATTTGGTTGGTCTCTTGATCCTTAACCACATGAAGCATGGATAAACAAGAGTGACCGGTAGAGCAACGGCTCCTAGCAGACCCGCCAAGCTTGGCAAGAAGGGGAACGCCACGGCAATGAAATAAGTCAGGCATCCGAAGAAACCCCTGAACGCCGTCCGCAGCCACCTCGGACAAGGTCTCTTCTTCCTGCTCGTATATCTCAACTCCAGATTATCGAAGACCGGCATTGCATATATTTGAAATGAGCTCACACTGTTTATTACGACAAGCAAGCTCGTGGATGCCAGGATCAACTTGGATGGGTCGAGTTCGTGGTATTTATGTAGTGCGCTTAACAAACCTCCGCTGCAAGGTATCTGAGCTCCAACAGCCAACAGTTAGCTTCTCTTGGTCACACAAGAGGGGTTAATCTTGTAATTTTGATAAAATAAAACTAATGATGGGAAGAACTGCTACCAAATTTCCATAGGCCCAATAACCTCCGATGGCGAGGGGAAACAAACAGGAGGCGATAATTAGATATGCAGACTTAACACCTCTCCACATGGCCAAGTGCGAGGGTCGATCCGCATCGGAAGGCAAGGTTCCCTATAAACACCAGAATTAATAAGCTTTTTAAGAATCAGGAACAAGGAGGGGGAGGTTTGTGGGGTGGTTGATTACCTGAATTTCGAGCGCAAGATTGTGACCTCTGAAAGGGAAAGCAATGATAGCAAGGGCGTTGAAGACGCCAAAAACCCTGGTAGGCAGTGACTGATGACGGGGCAGAGGAAGGGGAAGGTGCCTGCCCTGAATAACGGAGACAGCCCAGATGAGGGTACAGTAGGCGACGGCGGTGAGGGCTCCAAGCAGGGAAACCGCCGCTATTGAGTTGAGGTTGGGAAGCTGAGCAAGCAGAGTGGCGATTGCTGCAAATAGCAAGTACCACTCCGTGGGGGAGAGTGCATGCCCGTTGTGTACCACTGTTTGGAAGAATTCTCTCATGGCTCCTCCTCCTATGATGATCAGCGTCACACACGTCCCCCCCGACAGGTACATGATCGGAAACAGTACCACTGCTTTCCCCGCCTTCTCTCCTGTCATCATCATCCACATCCATTTAATTTATTCTTAACTCACTCATCACCACCTTCTTAATTTTCATTATTCTATTATACTATTACTATTATGATCATTAGTTGCGGTAATCATATAAGAAAAGGAAATACCAAAAGCGGCCAGAGCTAGACTCCGGGTTGGGATTCGTGGAGGTGGATGAGCAGCCAGAGGGTGTAGAGCTGTCATGAGAAAGCGAGACAGAGGCATATGATTCCCCAAGTCCTGCATTAACCATATTAGTATAAGTATATCCCCAAAGAGATGATAAGGAAGAAGAAGTAATTACCAGCCAAGAGTAGGGAATGCGAGAGGAACAGCAAGAGCCTGAAGGCCGATGCCGGAACTGAGGATGTGGAAAGCAGAGTAGTAAGCGTTGCCGCGTCTGGACTAGGTGATGGGAAGCCAGGCGTCTTGTGGATCAAGCTTGGTGAAGTGGCCGCCAGCTTGCTCCATGTAACCTTGCATTGCCTTCATGGCGCTGCTCTTAATAATGCAAGGGCAGAAAGTTTTCGCTTTTGTGTCTCACTGCCCACTACATCTTCCTCCTCAATGCCCGCTTTCATTAAACTCTATCTCTCCAAAATAATTATCCCAAAACCTCTTCACTCTGGTCAATATGACCATGCATGCATGTGTCCCCTTTTACTTTTTGTTCCACTTCTTTTATAATTATTTATATAGGCCGCACAGTTGACGGGTTAACGCAAAAGGGACTGAAGTCGCTCAAACGAAAAATGCACGCCTCGTTGATCAATGAGTGACCCTACACAGCCTATGGAGATAAATGAGTTAACACACGCACAGACATCAATTTAGCAAACATATATGATGTGAGAAAGATGATGGCACCGCGTTGATCTATCTCAATTATTCCTACTCTTCTTCAAAGGCTCTCCGGCTTCGCTTCTTCCTCGTTGTTTCTCTCCCTCCATCCTTTTCCTACTCTTTTTTATTGGGTGATCAGCATCTTTTTCCTAAACTTCAAATGCCTTTTTTATTAGGCTCCGGCCCCAATAACCTTCAATTTTTAAGACTCGAGAAAGCCACACAAAAACATGCAACTTTAGGGCCTTTTTTGTGGCGGTGGGTGCAAACACAACATATAGTTCGCCCTCTGATGATTCCACTAAACAATGGATTCTTTGTATATGGGCATGCTTGGAATGGCACCTTCTTTTGTCAAAGTTGCTTTGAAGTTTTCTTTTCTCCATGCCTTTTATTTATATACCTTAATAAGCTTTTCTTGTCCTCACCTTTGTTCCCTTATCTTTTGCTAAAGATGAACACGAGTTTATGGCTCTGTTTCCCTATTTAATTGGAATATAACATGTGACTAATAATTCAGAATAATTTATGAATTACTTTCATTAAAAACCAATCCACTTTCTCTGTATATTTTAATACACGTTGATTGTAAGCTTTAGCTACGCAAAAATGTGACATCGAGGTAAAGATCTGGGAGTTACGCAATCAATTATGCTTTTTAAATTAAAAAATTATACTACAGTCAAAGTTCAAAAACTATAATGACGATGTTTATTGTAAGATTTTTTTTAACAAGCATGTCATGTTAGAGGCATTGTCAAGTATTGGGATTTTAAACTTTGATTTGTTATGTTATAAATGATTAATCTATTTTACTAGACCTAACTTTATTATTATTTTTTTTTATTGAAGGAGAAGGGCGAACGAGCAAAAATCAAATAACCTACACTATAAGGGGATCATCTCCTAAACTCTTAGAAGTAACAAGGGTCCTTAAATGTAAAGGACATGAGTATAGTATTGTTGTGTAATTCAAGCCTTCCTTTGTAAGCGTGTTAGGAAGTCTGTTTTAATCTCTAGCTATATGTTGAATTTTTAATTCCTATAATAATTTTAGTAGCACTTATATTTGTGATACCGATAAATTATATCTGCCACCAGACATATTTAATAGCATATTAATAATATTCTTAACATTAAATTCAAGGATAATCATCTTATACCCTAGATCCCAAACCATTTTTAGCCCCTTATACACAACCCACTACTCAGCTTCAATCACACTGTATGTGCCTAATTGAGTAGTAAATCCAGTAACCCAACTTCTCAAATAATCCCAAATAACTCCACTACATCCAACCTTACCCTGTACTACATTAAGAGCTCCATCAACATTTAACTTGAACTATCTCAAAAGAGGAGGTTGCCAAATGGGAGATGTCAAAGTAGTAGTATCTGGTAAAACTAAATCATTATCCAACTGATCTTGTTGAATGTGCACAAATTATTCCATATTTATATAATGACTAGACAAGGATCTAATGGTTTCAAAACGTCCTAATGAAACGATTTCTCCACTTCTATAAGCTTCAAATTGATACTCCCTATATTAGACTTCAATTTCTAATACCATCAACCCGAGATCACTTTTAAGGTTTAAAGCAAACTAATCTTTTAAAAAAACTGAGAAGAATGTCAAATAAAATCTGGGTTTGATCAATTTATGCTAAAGTTATCTAGCATAAGAGCACTCCAGAGAATATGCAAAGTGTCTTTTGTATCCTCTCCACAATATTGACACAATACACTAGCTGAAGACTATCTATTTCTTCAAGTATTAATTAATAGACGATTATTAAATATAATTTATATAAAAATTCTAATCCGCTCAGCACCCAATTGTAAGGTTCATTAAGGTGAAATTGAGCATTGAGGTTATAGTATTCAGGTGAACCGATTGCTTAATTAACATGCTGCCCCTTAGTAGGCTCGGCTGAACCGGCCAGAAAGAGACAAAGTTGCAAAAATAATTGCTTGGAGTTTGTATATTGGACCCCGTGCTAATGTGCTGCCTAGCCCAGTACACACCCACCCACTCATTCTTATGAATATTAGATTATTTTAAATGATTTGTTTCTACATATCTCATGTAATAAATTGATTTTACCATGATCATGGAAATTTTCTATTATATTAATATTATAATTCTATTTGAAATTTTAATTTGACTTAACTATTAAGTATTCATAACTGTAAATAACGTTGCTTGGGAATTTTTCTAATATTTTTTTTTCAAGGAAATATGTTTTGAATGGAGCAAAATTTTATTATTTTATTTTTTCCCCATTTTTTTAAGTAGAAAACTTAACCAGGGCAATACTCCCCTCCGGGCATATGACTTTGATGATAAGCCATGACGTGTTGATGTTTTTTCTTTTCTTTTTTGTTTCCGTGTGACAGATATTGGATTTTCACTGAGAGTGAAGATAGTTTATGCACAATAGTATGGTGTAGACAGGGAAGCCATGTATTCTCAATAGAGGGAATGAAAAACCAGTAATCGATATCGTTTAGAACTTTAAAAAGTTTATCAATAAATGACATAAAAAAGAAATACTGAGCTGACATCCCACTTTAGAAAAAGTGACTAAACCACTTGTGCCGACTGCATAAAGATGATAATGATGAGTCGATGAGCATTATCAAAGCGACAAAAAATAAATACGCAAGAGAATTATACATAATCACCATATACGATCAACATGGAAAGCTCCAGAGTGTTGAATTCAGAGTTTAGATGTGGCGAGCTTGATGAGATCCTTCCTGAGGATTTTGCCGGATTGGTTCTTGGGTACCGAAGAAATAAACGCCACTCTTCGAATTCTTTTATACGGAGCAACCTGTGCCGCCACAAACTCCATAATTTCCTTCTCAGATACGTGGCTTCCACTTCTCCTTACTACGTATGCCATTGGATACTGCCCAACCTCCTTATCTGGGAATCTGAAAACAAATAAAGCAGATACCCAAATCACCTTTTTTTTTTTTTTTGGAAGATAGAAATAGCAGTTCTCTTGGATTAGGAGATGGACTTACGGTATGACAGCAGCATCTGAAATTGCAGGATGAGTAAGCAACAAGGCCTCTAGTTCTGCTGGTGGCACCTGATACAAAAACATGACGAGTGAGGTTTTAACTTGCGTTTTAACTCGTATAAGATTTTACTTTTTACAACTCTGGCTCGTACCTGATATCCCTTGTATTTAATAAGCTCTTTCAACCGATCGACAATGAAAATATATCCATCGCCATCAATGTAGCAAATATCTCCAGTTCTCAACCATCCCTCTGAATCAAGGGTCGAGCTGGTCGCTTCCTCGTTACTGAAATAACCTGCCATCACCGTCACCTCACTGTTAATCAAATCCTAACCACCATTTGATTCATTACTTATCTTGCTATTCCAAGAATCGATAACTCTCGTCAGTCATCTAAATCACATATTTCCTATAAACAATAATAATTGCACGTTGCAGAATCATGATTAGAGATCCAAGTCTATGTACAGATGATTTTAAAAAAAAAATATCCCATCATGTGAGGCCAAAAAAATGAAATCAAGAATTACCGACGCCAGTTTTTCTGGGGAACCGTTAGATCATCCATGATCGTGAGACGGGGACGAATTTTAAAATATATAGTCATAATAATAAAATAATGGCGCACCTTTCATGATAGTGGGACCTCTGAGCCAGAGCTCGCCGGTCCGGTTTGGCGGCCAAGCTTCTCCCGTTTCGGGGTCCACGACTCTGGCCTCGGTGGCCGGTGACAACAGCCCAGCCGTGCCGTACCTCCGACTCTCCTCTAGTGAATCCGTGGATGCCCCGACTCCCGTGGATTCGGTCAACCCGTAACCCTGGAGAATTGTGACGTGCGGGAACTCGTCCACAAAGCCCTCGATCACCTCCTTGCTCAGTGGAGCCCCACCCGATAGAACCGAATGTAGCGAGCTCAAGTCGTACTTCGCCTTGATCGCATCCGCACCGTTCATCATCGCCACCAATATAGGCGGCACTAGCGGCAGGTATGTCGCCCGATACTTCTGGATCGCTGATAGCATATCGTCCATGTCGAACTTGGACAGCACCACTATTGTCGATCCTGAAGCCAGAAGGCCCGTTGCGAACGCCACCAGACCATATATGTGGAACATAGGGACGGTGCATATGAAGGTCTCCTCCTTGTCCATGTTGAATCGACCCAAAACTATCTGGACCATCGCCATCAGATTCCGGTGCGACGAGACCACGCCTTTACTTGGACCCGTGGTGCCCGATGAATACAGTAAAGTTGCAGTGTCGTCTTGGTAAACTCGATCCCTGACTTGGCTCGGACGGGGCTCCGTCTTCATCATCTTGCTCAGCGTGGTCACGATTTTAGGCTCCGTGATTGGGGGGTTGGAGTCTTCCTCCATGAGAACGATCGGTAAGTTTGGAACAGCGGTGATCTTGGGAAGTAGAGGGCGAATTGTGAAGGCAAGGGCAGGTTTGGAATCGGAGATTTGCTTGGCGATTTCGCCGGGGGTGTTGAGAGGGTTGGTTGTGGAGATGATAGCGCCAAGGGACATGACGGCGAGGCAGACGACGGGAAAGTAGATGGAGTTGGGGGAAAGAAGGAGGACGACATGGCCCTTTCGAATACCCAAGTCAGAGAGAGAGGTGGAGACGGCATGGACGGCTCGCCACAGTTGGTGGAAGGTGAAGTGGCGACCAGTGGCGGCATCAATGAAAGCAATCTTGCCATGGTGGGCGCGAGAGGAGATGAAAGTGGTGACGTCCAGCGAATAGTTTTGAGGAAGCGGCAGGGGCTTCCGTTTACTGTAGAAGACGGAGTTGGATTTGCAGAATCCACTTCTTGCATCTATTTCCTCCATCTCTCCCTCTCTACACCCTTTTCTCTCCCTCTCTATCGGCTTATAAATCAAGCAGCCACCGGCTAGAATTAAAATAAACAAACAAAATAAAGGGAAGTGGTGCTAAGAAGTTGGATCGATATCGTTTAAATAAGATTTTAAATTTAAATTTTAATATATAAAAAAAATTACTATTAAAAAATTTACTCATTATAACCAGTATACGACGCGGGTTAAATTTAAATATAATTAAAATAAAATTCTGATAAATTGATTGGTTAAAAATAAACAAACGTTAATATATAAAACTAATAATCAATTTTATTAACAAAAAAACGCATGTCCATATTTTATTATTTTATGCGGTCGGTGCATAAGGTTTGACTGTCCAGATAGGGGTCCACATAGTTTATGGGAATGTTAGGAAAAAAAGTTTGAAAAAACGTGAATTCTTTTTTTCAGACAATATTTAAAAAAATAAAAAATAATTTTAAATAAATAAGTGTTTAAATAATTATTAATAAAAAAATTTTATAATTAAAAAATTATTAAAAAAAGTATAATTTATTAAAATATAAGAGATGAGAGATGGTAGAAAAGAGAGGAAAAAAAAAGAGATGAGAGAGGGTAGAGAAGAGATAGGAGAGAGGGTGAAGAAGAAAAAAGAAAAAGGAGAGAAGATGTAAAAAAAAATAAAAAAAAAATAGTAATTAGATAGTTTATAATTTTTTTTTCTGTTTTAGAAGTTAGTCTTAGTAACTTATTTAAAATTTTAATTTTAAACTATCGGTTTGTAAATTTTTTAGATAAATATGACTATTTATTTTAATTTTTTTTAAATTAAAGTTTGGCTAAATTTTTTTTTAACACTATATTTTTTTTTAAATAGGCACTATACGCTGTTTTCAAACTGTTTTTTCTTATAATTTTTTTTAAAAAATTAAACTTATCTAAGATGTAAAAATAAAATAAAGTTTTTTTTAAACAGTAATAATATCAAATAAAACGAATTATCAATTATTCTAACGATTAAATTTATATATTTAAGAATTACGATAGTTCCCAAGCGTACTGGAACCTATAGTGTTTCGCTTCGCATGACCCATGGGACGGTCATTTTGGAGGAAATTCCCACGTTTATCAAAAGTCCGGAATGCGATTTATCTTTGGCTGCTATTATTTCATTGCCTAATTTTTAAAATTATCCTCCACGCATGTACTAGTAATTACGTATACAATACCAGTATTTTAACAAAGTTATATAAAGACACGTGATGAAACTTGCCCTACATTCGACATCCAGTGCAACTTCTCTTGAAAAATGAGTATACGATTTTATAATTCAATACCATATAATTACTTTGTTCTTTGCATTTATCTTACTCAAATTAAACAAACTGCTAAACGTCACATTGTAGAAGCTGTACATATTTCAACCTCAAGTTTCGTATGACACATGCACTCCATATCTAGTCATCAACATAAAATAAAACTGTCACAGGTTTCTTTCTTTTTAAGCAAAAAACACGGATATTAAATAAGTTGCCAACCTGGTAAAGCAATAGATCAGTTTTGGAAGGCTAATGGCTGGAAGGTGGAGGTAGAAGGAGAGGTGCTGAGATATGAAGGAAGTGGAGGTTGGGAGGCCCCTGAGACAGGAAAGGTAAAAATTAACTGCGATGGTTCTCATCATCCTGAATCAGCAGCTATTGGGGTTGTTTGCAGGAATGAGGAAGGGGAGTTTCAGTGGGGTTTTGGGGAAAAGGTGAGAGCTGATTCAGCTACAGTTGCTGAGATTTTGGCACTAAGGAAAGCTTTTTTGTTAATAAAAGAGATTGGGATTGGTAGTGCTATTATTGAGGTTGATTGCGCTGAGGTTTTTTGGTGCTGCAAGAAGTCTGTGGATGGCATAGACTGGAGAGGAAAATGGGAAATGCAGGAGGTTATATCTGCCTTGGAAGAATTCAGAACTGTTGAGGTTGCTCTGGTGACTAGGAAGAGTAACATGGCAGCTGATTGGATAGCTGTGAATTGTAACAAGGAGGTGAGCCCAATAGGGTGGGTGAGTTCCCCTGCACCTCTTTGTACGAGATACTAAAGAATGATGTTTTGGCTGGTAAAAGTTCTAAGAAGCATGGGATTGATGGCAAGAGCAGCTCAGAAGCAAGGAAGTCGGCACCATCTGATGGAAGGTTTGACAGATGTGGCATTGGTTGACTATTGCTTTGTTTTTATATTAAGATGTTTGTTTAGTAAGTATCTGTTTGTTAGTATTGGATTTATTTTCCCTTTTATTTGTTATGTTATAGTTTGTATTCAGATTTTTTTTCTGGTTTAAGTGGTGTGTAACTTGTAATCTTATAGTATGTTTAGTAAAATGGAAGTGAAAATAGGTAAGTGGAAATAGATTTTTCAACTTTTTCGTTATAGAAATTATTTTCACTTTTAATATTTCGAGTCATTTTAGTTCCATAAAAAAAGTTATAAATTGAGATGATAAAAGTGGAAGTGAAATTTTTTAAATTATTTTACTCCAGTTATAAAATTCTTAAATAACTTTAACCTTTCTTAAGTTATAAAAAAAATATTTTGGACTATTTTACCTCAAGTTATAAAATAAAATATACATCAATTTTATACTTATATCCATCATACCAAACAAATTTTTAAAACATATTTTCAGCCTAATTCTATTTTCACTTCCATAAAAAACTCTTCCATCCTATTAAACATATCGTTATGGTATATTTGATAGAGTAGAAATGAGGGTGGGGAAGTGGATTCTTCTACTATCCTCGTTTAGTACGATAGAAGTCACTCCTATTTTTACTTCTAATATTTTAAGTTATTTCATTTACATCAGAAAAATTAAGAATTGAGATGATAAAAGTAGAAGTAAAATTTTTTAGACAATTTTATCCTAATTATAAATTTTTTAGATAACTTTAACTTTTCTTAAGTTATAAAAAAATATTTTAGACTATTTTACCCCCAAATTATAAAAAAAATATTAGTTCTATAATTATTTTTATCTTACTAAATAAATTTTTAAAATATATTCTCAACTTAATTCTATTTCTATGTACATAAAAAAAAATCATTCATAAGTTCCTTTCTATTTTTCAAGGGCTTTTATTTGGCTGCGGCAACTAATTTTTTTTTATTAATAAAATTGACTCTGTTTTGGCCACACAAAAAAGATTGCCAACAATGACTTGGAAAACTGGACCGACTACGATAGGACGTTTTAAGGAGTTTACTACAAAAGGTACACAAGCGAGCTGCTCTGATGATGCAAGCAACAGTTGCCTGGAACAATCAGAATTTTCGTTCGTGATGGTACAGATCAGAGAGCAAGGTCCTCCAACAACTTCAAGCTTTGAGGGATCAACACTATTCATAGATTCTCAACAATTTATCAATAAAAGGAAATATGGAGGCCTATTGTACACACACCGTGCCAATGTCTTTACCGTCTTTGGTAAAAACGAAAATCAACCAATTTCCGTTGACTATTATCACAGACACCGTGTCAGTCTACCAGCTGCTAGCCCTGAGCAACGGCGGGGTGGGCTAGCCCGATGGCCAGCCCGTGCCCCGCCCGTTTATTTTTTTACGGGCACGGGTTAGCCCATGCCCGTACCCCAGCCCGTATTAAACGGGCTGGGCTGAACCCGTTTGGGCTAAACGGGCATGGGCAGCCCGTTTGTCAAAGAGAAAAAAATATTTTAAACCTATTTAAATTTCTAATAACAATCAATGCTCACAAATAACATAGTGTAAATCAATAATAAAACAATAATAATATACACATGATATGATTATTCATCATAAAATCACAACCTTACAAAATATTCATTCAAATATTCTAAATTTAACATTATTAGTTTAAAAATTTTACAAACCCATAAAATTTCAACCCAAAAAAACTCCATCTTCTATAAAAATAATGAATAAATATTATAATCTTTGCAATTTAAAATTTAACAACTTCAACAAAAATAGCAAATATTATAATTTATTTAGTAAAAAAATTATTAAATAAAAAAATTATTAAAAAATATATATATACATAAACGGGCGGGCACGGGCAGCCCAATGGTGTGCCCGTAGCCCGCCCGTTACGGGCTTAATTTGGGCGGGCCCAAGCCGGGCAAATATAAGCCGGGCACGGGTATTTTGCTCAGCCCTACCAGCTGCCCTATCTTTACCGTCTTTGAAAAATGAAAAGAAAAAAGAAAATCAAACAATTTCCGTTCTCTGTCAAGTATATTGCATTCTTGCAATTTGTAGAAATTGAAGAGAGTGATCAAACTATCCGATTAAAAAGGGAAAAGAAGAAGAAGCAGAAACTCCAAAAATAGAACCTGATGAAGGAAAATAAACTTCTACAGTAGAAAGCTACTTGGAAAAACATATGGCAATAGTTCTGATGAAAAATAATTTATATGTACATTAAACTACAACCGGACAGACGCTTGTTTGTACTATAAAAATGGATAAGCAGAGACATGTACCGAGTAAGAATCAATTAAATGTTTAGCCAAATACAGGGAAAAAATAGCACAAGAACTTATGAAAAATATGTTACATTGAATGAAATAAATTCCAAACTTACAGTACACACACCTTTTGATACTGTGGCAGAGAAGTGAGATAGAGGAAGAGCCTTTGCCCTGTCTTTTGTCTTCAAGGGCGGAACCCTCATTGAGGCATGTCAGTAGCATCCTTGTCCATATTTAATTTGAAAAGAGCAACGACCTGCATGTAAAATGCTGTGGACCACTCAGGATACATACATTGCGCTTGCATTGCATCTCTAAGAGCAGCATCTAGTTCATCACACATCAGATGGCAAAGACTCTTCCGAGCATACACTGTTGGGGATACCATTGTTCCTACCTTGATGAACTAAGGTCCCTGGTCTTGGGCCGCTCCCGAGGTTCATACTGCAAACATTGTGAGGCTAGATCTAAAACCAAAGTTGCTTCATCAGTTAAAAAGTTTCCCTCCAAATGTGAATCCATAAGAATTAGTATATTCTTGCCCCTTATCATATCGAGAGCCTGCAGGTACAAAGTGTAATACTTCTTTAAATTAAAAGAAAACAAACCTTTAAATGAATGTATGGTGTAATGCATTGCCTACAAGAACAAGCTGAGCAGAGTTGAAGAAAAGAACCCAAATTTCTTAGTAATCTATTTTTATGTTCAGGAATGTTCACCAAAAGAGAATGTACAAGAAAAAGATGCTTGGGTAGTGACAAGTAAAATTACTTTTGGGCGTAATAATACCAAAGTAAAAAGTATGGCATTGAGTTTCGTATGCACCTCAAATGGATTTTGGACAAAAATAACAAAGTTGATTCATCAGCCAAACAGAATTGATGACCACCCAAAACAGCATTCTAGGGGACCAGAAAGCACTCTAGCCGTATAGAATTCATTTTACAAGGTAAACCAATCATGAGCTATGTAGATTCAACATAGACTATGATCTTTGAAAGAAAGAAATCAATACATTATTCTTCATTACTTTCAACACCCATGCTATAAACTATTCTCCAACAGTATCTTATCCATGCTTTTCTTTAAGGGTTTAAATGACACTTTACCAAAAATTGACCTTCCTTAGTCGGTAGGATGCCCAAATAACTCTAAAAATGAGATCAAGGAGTTAATTATGGCTAAATAGAATGCTTACATGACTTGGCGGGATATGCTTTCCACTTAGAAGATCCAATAACACAGTTCCAAAGCTGAAGATGACACTTTCCGGGGTCACCCTCCCTACAAAAGATACATATATTATTACTGCTGCTAGAAGTAGCCAAAACAAATATCAGCATACATAAGCTTAAAAAATTTTACTGAAAAATGGACAGCATGATGACAAGAATATACCTGAGCAGCAAAATTCAATGACTACTCACAAATCAACGATAAAAAGACGCTCTCTAGGGCAAACCTCTCAAATTTCTATACTAATCCAAGTTCACAAAATGAATATATGAATTATATATGATGTTATTCACAGCCCTACAACTGTATGAAAATGTGTGTGTATCGTTTGTTATAGACTTCTCAACTTTAGGAAACAAATACTCTAAGCTTGATAGTGCAACCTTATCTCCCGTAAGATGAATGAAGGTTCCACTTTAACTCTAGTAAACAATATTAACACAAAAGGGTAGATGAAAAATTATGTAATGAACTGTATAAAATATGGTTAAGCAGCACTGGGGAAAAATATTTGAAAGAAAATATTCAGCCACCATTTCTCAGATACTCAGGAGGCGTACAAGCAAGATTTGTACTATAACTTTTCCCATCCCAGCTATTCTTCATCAAACCAAAACATGAAAGCCGGGGATCACCATTCTGCCAAAACAGTAAGATTTGTCAATTATAGTTTTACAAATGCACGGCCTGATTCACATTCTTGTTTTTTTTAACTATACAAAGATTATGAACTAAAGATATTGATTCAAATTAAGATTTGTCAATTATAGTTTTACAAATGCACGGCCGGATTCACATGCTTGTTTACAATACTACTTACAAATTGAAAATATCAAAACTATACAAAGATTATGAACTAAAGATATTGATCCAAAGTTTCAAACGTTTACTTATAAAATGGTTGTCCATAATTACCTCATCAAAGAGAACTCTGTAAGCATTCAAGTCATGATACAATGGATGGCCTTCTCTATGACAATAATCTAATGCTTCAGCAATGTTGAAGGCAACTCTTAACCGCATGGCCCACTCAATTGTCTGGTTCTCCCCTATCAAAGATGCAGGAAGAAATGTTATGCACATAATTGCAGAGTTAAACTGAACTTAATGAAGTTGAATGAAAGATGGATAGTTGCTATCTATATGACTGAAGTGCATAACTTCGCAAGGTGGTATGAATATTTCCGATGAAAATTGGAATACAATTTCCATATCAAACAGAATGAATAATCTATTAGGCTCTGGCTGCATGAAGAGCCTTACATAAGCCAGAGCCATATATGAAGATAATTGCTCTCAACTCCCACAAGAAAAAAAGAGAGCCCAATCATAATATTATTCATACAAAGGCGTGATAGGAAGTTAGAATATTAACTCACAGAAAAATATAATTTTGACATATAAGGTAAAGGAACAAATTCACTGGGCAAAGGTGCAAGCAGACTCAAGCAAGATGACATATATAGAAGCAAAACGGGAAAGTCGTGAACAAAGGTGTCATGTCGAAATCCTCTACGGGATACATCTGACTGTTAACGAGGATTCGTCTGAGGCGTTTGAATCGGATCCAGGGAAAAGACTACTTCCTTTCTACCCCAAAGTTCATGTCTGTTATAGAATTGGATTTGAAGTCAATAGCTTAAAACTTGAAGCCCGTAAATTTTAGGAATAAATGAGCAGTGATTAGTTAAACAATTTCAAACCTCCTTCTAAAAAAAATACTAGTGATAGTTATGATAAAAAATGTTGAAACGCAATGACAAGAATAAAGGAGGAAAAAGAAAAAATACAATGAAATAGATGTTTGGCGAGGGTATCGTTGGGCATTTACTCTGCGACGAGAAGTCTCTCATCCACATCACAACAATAACCAATCAAATTGGCAAGCCTCTTGTGTCTTAATTTTCCGACACCGAAAGCTTCTTCCTGCATGAACAAGTTACGACAACTCGATTAAACCTAGGCGGTCCAACGAAAAAGAGATTAGAATTTGCAAGTGCTGAAAAATCAGTACGAATAGTAAAATTGGTACCGCGAACTGTTTAGCGTCGGGCCAGGCCAATTTAGTGAATTTCTTGACGGCAATAGAACGGAGGTTTTGGTTCTGTAGACGACCTTTGTAGACGAAATTGGGGGCTTTCTCGCCACTCTCGGAGACGATGTGATCAGGGCTGAAGTTGTTGGTGGCAGCGTTGAGGTCGGCGAGGGAGAACTCCAAGAACGGCGGGAAGTCAGCAGCATCAGCGGTACTATCGGCGCCGTTGGAGGAAGAAGGAAGATTGAGGATGTTGTTCTTGTGATGAGGGATGTTGTGGGGAATACACAACAGCCCATTACTGGGATAATCAGCTCAGTGCGGCCAAATCTACCAACTAATAGCGGAAAGAAGACAACATCAAGTCTTGTGGGGAGGACGAAGATAACAGATCAGTCTGACTTCTAAGACGCCCTCGTGCGCGCGCTTGTAACTTTTGAGGTGAGAGAGGGAAGAGAGATCTAAAAAAGAGTGACCTCCTTGTTACGAGTCCCACATTGGGGAGCCTTACAAGTAGAGTGGGATTTATAAGTTCAAGGGGTTCTCCCTCCTAATAGGCTAGTCTTTTGGGAATGGGCTCTTCCTTTGGGCTTATGCTCATCTCATTGGTGCTTTCATTGAGAGTCGATTCACTGGAGAGGGCTACCTACGGAGGGTTCTGACTTGCAGAAGCCCGAGTGAAGTGCCGTAGAGTGGAGCCGCCGGGGACGTCGGCTTTTCGAGGGGGTGGGATTGTTATGAGTCCCACATTGGGGAGCCTCACAAGTAGAGTGGCGTTTATAAGTTCAAGAGGTTCTCCCTCCTAATAGGCTAGTCTTTTGGGAATGGGCTCTCCCTTTGAGCTTATGCTCATCTCATTGGTGCTTTCATTAAGAGTCGGCTCACCGGAGAGGGCTACCTACGGAGGGTTCTGACCGGCAGAAGGCCGAGTGAAGTGCCGTAGAGTGGAGCCGCCGGGGACGTCGGCTTTTCGAGGGGGTGGCATTGTTATGAGTCCCACATTGGGGAGCCTCACAAGTAGAGTGGGGTTTATAAGTTCAAGAGGTTCTCCCTCCTAATAGGCTAGTCTTTTGGGAATGGGCTCTCCCTTTGGGCTTATGCTCATCTCATTGGTGCTTTCATTGAGAGTCGATTCACTGGAGAGGGCTACCTACGGAGGGTTCTGACCGGCAGAAGGCCGAGTGAAGTGCCGTAGAGTTGAGCCGCCGGGGACGTCGGCTTTCGAGGGGGTGGCATTGTTATGAGTCCCACATTGGGGAGCCTCACAAGTAGAGTGGGGTTTATAAGTTCAAGAGGTTCTCCCTCCTAATAGGCTAGTCTTTTGGGAATGGGCTCTTCCTTTAGGCTTATGCTCATCTCATTGGTACTTTCATTGAGAGTCGACTCACTGGAGTGGGCTACCTACGGAGAGTTCTGACTGGCAGAAGGCCGAGTGAAGTGCCGTAGAGTGGAATCGCCGGGGACGTCGGCTTTCGAGGGGGTGGCATTGTTATGAGTCCCATATTGGGGAGCCTCACAAGTAGAGTGGGATTTATAAGTTCAAGGGATTCTCCCTCCTAATAGGTTAGTCTTTTGAAAATGGGCTCTTCCTTTAGGCTTATGCTCATCTCACTCCTCCTCATCGTGCCATCTCTCGTCCTCTGTCCCTGCACTCACAAAGCCTCCCTGTCCCCCTCACTTCTCTCGCAAAATTCGTCCGTTATATACTCTACAAGGCTGCTTTTATCTTTCAACTTTGCCTCTCTGGCATAAATTAGATTAGATTAGAGGGGAGCAGTTTTCTCTTTGTTTACTGTTTAACGAAAACGGGATTTCATGACATTAACCCTCCGATCTGAGGGGAATATAGAGGAAATTAAGTTTTTAACGAGTCAAGTTCAAAAAAACAAAATATAAGAAGTTATAAAGTTTTAATTAATAAAAGATAAGAGCAAAAAAAAAATAAAAAATGAACAAAGAATTTCAAGCTCACCCTTTCATCAAATAAATTTAACAATCTGTTCTATTTTATAATTTGTTATTCTGTATATATTAAAAAATTTGTATATTAATCTAACTAAATCAAAATATGTGAATTTTTATATATTGTTTATTCTGTAACAGACTCTTATTATTAACAAAATAAAATTCAATTATTTTATGTGCATTTCAAAAATTGATCAAATTTCATTGCATGAAAGTTTATTAAGCACATAGTAGAGACTAGAGCGAAGTTGGCGTGATAATCACGTTTATAATTTTAATTTGATCAATAATTTTTGGCCAAACATGTATGTACATAAAATAATTAAGTGCATCAATCAATACACCTGATAACATCTTTTATTACGTAGCTAAAGCGCCTTTTTATCATGCCAGCGACACTTTCATAATAAGCAGATAACATTCTCTTTTTATACCAAATGCAATCATTAAGAATGAAATTACGATAGTTCATCTGAGTCCCAAAGAAATTACGAACAGTCTAGTTTATCCGATGGCCCTGCCCCATAAAAGAACTATCACATGTGATTATATTGCAGGTGCTTATTTTCGCCTTGAAAGAATAGGGGGGAAAACATCCTCGGTTCGAAGGATTTTGAATTTGAATCGAGTCCAGATAGGGATAGAAACATGCATGACTTCTAGATAGTAAAAGAACTAACGAATATTGTGGCTGTCTTGTTCAATGTGTTGGCAGAGCAGTTCATATGAGGAAGCAGAGATGGCGGTTAAGTTTTGCAAAGCAGCAAATAGGTGCCTTAGACGGCAGTGAAGGCTTCCTCCACCGCCTCTTTGAAAAAGCTGAGCATGATGCACACCGCCCTCTGACTCTTGTCTGTCCCCAGATATCGTCTTCTTCACCACCCTCTGCATCTTTTGCTCCTGCCTTTCCGCCACCTTCACCCTCCTCTCCAATTCCTTGTCCACTGCTAATCTTTGCTCGAGCTCTGATATATACTCGTCCAACACCTCGTTCACCCCACCAATGAACTCATTCACCGCTTCTATCACTTTCTTCTCTGAGACTTTCTCCACTGCTTCCCACCATTTCTCACAGATCATGAACACCGACGGCGCTGCGCCCTCTCCTGTTCCTTGTTCCGCCTCATACGGTAGACATCTCTGGAGCCAGCCGTTTAAAGCTTTGACGTGACACTTTTGCGCGTAGATCCACTCCGAGAAGCTCATGTTCCATTTTTGTAGCTCACACTTCACTCTTATTGCCGCATCTACGTGCTCCTTACTTATTTGCTTTCTGTTCACGGAACACGCCTCTACACTTTTGGCTGCGTCAATTCCCTGAATTTGGCATCTGTAACACTCCAGCATCTCCTTCCACATTCCCAGAAACCTTTTTCCACGCACGGATCAGTTTTTGTTAAATATAAATAATGAAGCCAATAAGGAAAAATTGTAATCCTTGTTCTCATCCTGACTAATTATTCCGTTTCAGTTTATTTTCTGTCATAATTTGACATGGTGCAAGGTCTATGCGCTCCTAATGAGATTCCATTATTTTTTGCCCCTCTTGTCATGGTTGTTAGCATAGTATAAGCCTCAGATGAAAGGCCCCGCTTCTCATGGCCATTTTTTTTCTTCTTTTTTTATGTTGGGGATAGCTCTCTCTCTTCTCCATCCAAGCATGTTTAATAAAGAATCTAAGACACATGTTTGACAAATGACCATTCCTGACAATGGCAGATAAAATTATACCTGAGAATAAACTGGTTGATCTGCGGCCACAACTCTTCTTCCCTTAACTTACATATTGTATTTGATATTTTGTAAACTACTTGGATTGAAATCTTCATTTTTGTCGATATAACCTGGATGAAAGTTTCAAGAGAATCCACCTTTTGAGCATCTACTTGTTTTTTATTCATCATTCGATTCAACTGCCTGCATTTCTTTTTATAAAGTACGTGCAATTTCTCCTCAACCTGAAAATTAAGCGTATTCTTTAAAAATAAACAAAGAGCACTAGTAGTATTTGCTAGATCTACAATAGTTAGTGATTTTTTTTTAATAAAATAATGAGAAATGTAATTTAAATTGCTCAGTGTCAAATATTCCTAATTTTATGCACATATAGACTACTTGGAATTGAGGTATGAGTCTTTTACACCTAGTTAGTCTCCCGAGTTGTTTTGATTAGATATTCTCTGAATCAAATCAACACACGCAAAAAGGAATATCTTCAAAAGATTTAAAGGGACTTACAGTATAATTTCTTCTAATGTCTATCACGCTAATCACAAAATTTGAATTGGCTATCAACATAAAATATAAGAGGCAAGGCAACAGAGCAACCAGCTTTGTCTGCCCGAGTGATAAAAGGCCAAAAATTAGATAAGAAGTTAACATATACCTTAACTTCATCATACAGCTTCTTCTCCCACATAGACAGCTTCTTCAAAGTAGAAGACAGATTCCCTCTATCTTGGGGACCAGATCCCATTCTCTGACACATAAGCAGGGATTCGGTGCTTTTAACGGTCGGAGACCTTGAGGAAACTAACGGAGTAAACGCATGCATCATCTTGCAAGAAACTGACACCAACAACCGTCTCGTCATCCATGAGATTTATTCCAAAGACTCTACAATTCCTGAATTTCAAAAACAAATAAAGCAGACAAAGGCAGGGCAAATAGTTACAAAAGGGGCCTACCTGGATCAACGGCTATTCTTCGATGGTAACGTAGTTTTCCAACGTCAAGCATTTCCAAAACTGGGCTCCCCGAATCCGATGCTCTCTCCATCAGAATCTGAATCTCTTTCATTATCTCTGACACTCCTTTCGGTGACTTCACTTTCGCCGAGTTGCTGTCGTCTTTCGCCTCCCGTTGTTCCTTCTCCGTCGAATCATCAGCCCTCACTTTTTTCGCTTGTCTATTCTCTGCTTTGTCCGCCTTACCCCGTCCATTATCGGATCCACTTACAGCTTCAGTGGCTTCATTCTTCGAGCCGTGCTGGGTGCTCCTTTGACTTTCTTTGCCCTTCTCTTCCTTTATGTCACGACTTGGACTGTACCGCACTTCGTATTTCTCGAACGTTTCAAACAAGTTCAAGAAATCCCAGTCTGAGCTGCTCGGGGGAGGGGGTGACGGCGGCTTTGAGTTTGGCAGAGGCGGAGAAAAAGGAGGGTACAGAGGCTGCATATAATTCATGAAAACCACGCCATCAGTAGCAGGGTCGTGGTTGAGATAATCATAACGAGTTGGGTTAAGAAATTGGAAATCTTTATCTGTATTATTCTCAGTTTCCGACGATTCCGAATGCGAATGGACGGGCAAATCTGAAGCAGAACTGGAGGGGGAGGCGTGGTCAGGTGAAGCGGCGAGCGGAGGCGACTTGGCCAGATTGGATTTGAAGCTGTGGTCGTCATGGTTGCCGGAATCTTCGTGGTGGTGGAAGAAAGAGCAGAGAGCAGGGCCCAGTGTTCTGAGAGAGTGCATGTGTGCCAGGTGAGCATCGGCGAGGAAGTAGCTATGGCGTAGTGCTTCATCGAGGAATTTGCAACGGTCACGACACAGAGCCACCGCCGGGAGGCGATCCAGTGTTGAGGAATTGCAACCCATAATGCAGGAGGGTAGAGTAAGTAAGAGTGGTGTAGTGGGACGGAGTAACGGCCGGCCTATGATTTGAAGCGAAGAGAAATGAATAGGATTAATAGGGGAAGTTTCATACGCGGATGGTGTTTCTATTGGCCGATTTGATTTGCTACTGAAGGAAATATCATTAACTTCTTGGTGGCTATATTAAGTGCTTCTCTCTCTTCCCCAAGAAAAGTGGCGGGTGCTGCCATATAACGTCTCTTTTCTTCGATTATTTTGAGTTTTGCCCCCTCCTATTTTTTATTTATTTTAAAAATTATTATTTTCATAAGTTAGTGCATTTTATGCAATTTTTACGCTTTTATGTACATCTTTTTTTTTCTTTTAATTTTAACACATTTTAGTATGGTTTAATTTAAAAATACTTCCTCCATTTTTATTTATTGAAAAAAATTACCTACTTTTTGCATACCAATTCAATTAACTTAACTAATTTATTATCTCTAAAACCTACTTCTATTTTGTTGCCTTATTTAATATACAGTTCATTCGCTAATTCTTAATGGAAAAATATAACATTTATATATAGTAAGTCATTTCATACATTTAATATGGACATATTAAAAAGGATATATGAAATACTCTCCAAACTTTATAATCCGTCTTCCAAATAGAACAAATCCTGTTCTAGAAATGAGAACGGATGAAGTAGTTACTTTATTTCTATACAAGTGTATTGGCATCCCAAAAAATTTGAAATTAGTCTCGTATGTGAGTGACTCAGAGGAGAGCAGGAACAGGAAAAGCGTGCATAAAGAAAAGTGACGAGTGCAGTGCAAAGCTCAGGAAGGGGAACGTGAGGTTAATTTTGAAAATAGGGTATAGTTAAAATCCAAAAACATATGCATCGAGCGGTGGTTAGGATAAGCTGAATTCAAAGGAGGCATCAGTAGGAGTAGGAGTGATGATGATGATGGGGGCAAAGCAACTTTTAAGGAGCGATCATGAGGAACAAGAACGAATCCAAGCGTGATGATTTGGGTTACATTAAATTCAAAGTGATGTATGATAGGAGGATTTGGCCATTTGAGGCAAAATGATGGAAAACAGAGCTCGCTATTATTATATGTAAAAGTTGGCATTCCTCAAAAGAAGATTTTCATCTTCCTTCTCGGTGGAATTCCAACTCACTGCAATTTGTTTGTTTGTTTGTCACCACTCGATCTGCACTCGGGGATTAACCATACCCTCGCATCACTGCCACGGGCCTTCTTCCGCTGACGCAGTCCCATGGCAGACTCATGAATACATCACAGTATCATACCATAATCTACAAAAACCACCTTAAACTTTCAAAAGTACAGTAACATATCCGAACTAAGAACAGTAGCCTTCATGTGACCAAAAGCCCGGTGCGTGGAATCCGATAAAGGAGACAATGTTATCTGGGAAGACATGTTTGTTTACACCTGCAGTAGCGGAGGCATGCCGCGTTCGGGTTGCTTTTCTGGTGGGTCGTTGGTAGGTAGCCGGATGAAGACATTAAAGTTTAATTTCCGTACTTGGCTGCTATGACGCATTTTACAGACAACCATAACTTTCCACCTTAACGCCATTATTTCCTTTCAATTGAAATCGTCCTCCTTTCCCCTTTAATTTCCCCAATTATTCTCTCATTCATCCTTTCTTGCTTTACTCCAAGATGCTTCACGCCCCTAACGGTATATGTGACGAGATATATTGTACGTCATCATATTCTTAATTCACGTTATTAAATTCCCTTGCATGTGGAATAATATCTAAAAAAACAATTACACAAGGAAACTAGAGAACCGCCTCCAAATTTCATGAATTTAAAATAACTTTTATCTCACAGCACAGTAACGTTTAGCTACTTAAAACTGCTTTATATTTGTTTTTAACGAAGTGCATATCGCCCAGAAGGAAAAGCAGTACTATTAGGGATCAAAAAGCTAATAAATATAAAAAAAATAGATTTTATATTTAAAACTAATATCAACTCCCCAATTAAATCATATATATGTGTATTAATATATTAATCATGAACACTTACTAATATACTGATGATGATATCTTTGTTCCAATATCCACTAAAATATCTTTTTTTTCTATGCACATGTATCCTTTTATATATAAGAGGTAATCGTGTTTAAAATACTATATGATACTTATTTATCATGATATAAATGACTAGTTCATTCTATTATACTCTATGCATTTATTGGCCTATGCCCACTACAATATCTTTTTTTAAGCGAGCATAGGGTATCAATAGCTACAAATAATGATTAATCCCTTTATACTATAGACTTATTAAAGAGGTTTTAATGCTAGTCATGAGATCATCTACATACACCATTAGATATTAAACTTATAACTATATGCTTAAAAAAACTAGCTAAATGCCAGGTCATGGTTTGCCCACTACAATATCTTTTTTTTTTTACAAAATTTTTTGAAAAAGGGTTTGGCTCACTCACGATCTAAAGGTATGGCGAAATCTCTGTTCCTCTTAGGCGATACTAATATTAGGCAGGACGAGCCGTCTATTACTTTCAGGCGTAAACCTAGGTACCCAGGAGCTAATATTTCTTTCTAAACGTCGCGACTAAAACCATAACAAAATAGTACTCTCTAAAGATTAAACACTCTCTAAATAATTGTATATCTTACCTCTTCCCCCACTATAATATCTGATCCTACAAAACAATATAGCAAGACCATTTTAAGAGGGTTAGAGCATTGCAAGAGCCCAAGAGACGTAGAAAGATTATTGGAAAAGGAGACTGCGGATGGGAATATTCGGGCCTTTCGCGGACGGCAATAAAAACAGAGATAGGCCCGTTTGTATCAAAGGAACAAGTAAGAAGAATCGAAATGATTGTGGCCTGCCACAAATTAACATATTTATACCCAATCATGCATTATAACTTGTTTCCCCGTTAATCCAGATCGACATCAAGCTCACATTCGCGACTTCGTTTAGCTATTTCGTGACACATGCTCACAAAATAATATACTAATACCAACAACATCCACTTGTGATTATAAAAAGATAGGCCTGGCCGCTGTTTCCTTATTTAATTTAGTAGGCCTCCCCTCTTTGCCGCTTTTAATGAATTAATCATTGACACCTATTTTTTTTATCTAAAGAGATCATTTGGACTTTCTTATTACCACCCTCCAAGTAATATTCAACAGATCTTTATCATCATCATCATCATCAATTTCCCCCAGAGTAAACAGTGATTCAATTACATATTAGATTTACAAGTTTTATTCATTTACGTGTCAATCAATAATAAAAATCGTTTGTTGTGCTAATGGAGGATAATATATTTCCCATCATTATATAACAAAGTCAGTCGGTAGTGGTCTAATGTCGGGAATTCTCTATTGATCCCACGTGGTCTTATCATGTTTTTACCATTCATCCATCCGACAATGAGATCTGTGTATTCTTACAATTTAGGACGATCATGGAAATAGTTATGAGCGTCCGTCCCCAATCCTAATTAAAACTGCACACCTCTCTGTTCTTTCCCGTGACATGGCCTCATGCAATCTGATTTCTCCTATCGTTTCTAATGATATGTACTGTTACTAGCCAGATGATGTGACCCTATATAATAACGATGAATTATAATAATATATAACGGTAGTTTCTAACGTTTACTGACTGATCTTGAATGAGAATTAAGGCGAAAATATGATGAGATCATAAGAAAACAAAGATAGACAAAATTAACTGCCAGAATAATTACACTTATCAGCGAAGACCATTGGGAGTTACGTTGACGAGGGAAAAATGCTACTCTTCACTATTCAATTGAAAAATATATATATGTTTACAGGCGGACACCCTTTAAATTTCCCTTTTTGTTTATATTTGCGTACAGTTAAGAAGAATTCAAGATCATACTGTAGCTATCTAATGCGTACGAGTGTTGAGCAAAGCAACCTGGGAATTGATCAAAGCCCTAAAGACCCTGTCGCTAACAGATTCGATGAGGCTGATAGAGCCCTCCAAATCCCTCATTCTCTTCAGAGCCGATCTCACCTCTTCCTCGCCCTTCTTTTTCAAACTGTAAAAGCTTTCCACCCGCAGTTCTTCGATGCCTTCCTGCTCCGTTCTCTCACTCTTGCCCTTCCTCGACAGCTTCACCAGCTGCCCCCACGACAACTTCCTTGACGCTAACGACGATCCGATCCCGCTGAACAGAGAAGCCGAAACGGACGCCGTCACGCGAACAACATCCACGATGACCCCCGCCAGCTCGGCATCTCCGAGCGGCACCAACGTCGTGGTCGTGGTCGTGGTCGTGGTGACGCCATAATTGTTGGTCACACCTCGGATTTCAGACTCCAGCTTCTCCATCTCCCGGGCCATCCTTTTCTTGGCCTTCATGTACAGAACCACCTTAGAGTCATCTCTCTTCCTTATGGCCATCTGAGCAGCTGAATGCTCTTCTTTCAAAGCCAGAATGGAGCACTGGAATATTCCATAGACATCGACGAAGCGAAGCAGATCTTCTAGAAGATGCTCCACCCAGCGGGGCTGGAGACGGAGTGACTCTTGGGCGCGGGGAAGCTGGAAGATATCTTGGAGGGTGTTGTGCAGTTGTGCGAGACGGCTCAAACAGTGGCAAAGGTTAGCGGTTGTCTGTTGGTGGAGTTTGGAAGCAGAAGACCAGGAGGCGAGCTCGGTGATGTCATCTTTGATCTGAGAGATCAAAGGGTGGGATCTGCAGGGAAGACTGATGGACCTGATGTGGTGGGATATGCGTGGTTTCTGCGACGGACGGCTGGGAATTTTGTTTGGGAAACTCAGGGAGCGGCTGAAAACGCCGACCATGTCTAGAGGGAATGGAGACCTTACAATTAATTACTGGGCGCTTTGGCTAAGAGAGTGATACGATCTATGGATACAGTTGGAAGTGGAAGGTATATATAAAGAAAAGGAGGAGGGAGAGAGATGAAGGAATTGGATCCGGGAATAAATCCAGCTGTGAACACTAAAGAGTCATGTGGATATAATGGAGGCGCTCGTTTAATTTTGTTCCTCTGATATGCTGGCTTTTCTTAATTAATCTAATCACTCATATGTATTAATTGTAGTATATACTACTAAGCCATTGCATTTCAGTTTTTTGTTTTTTTGTTTTTTTGTCCTCCTTGACAAACTGACAGCAAAGTGGCAAATGCACACTCAGGTCATATGACTAGAAATCACGCGGTTCCGTTAATTGTTCCATTATTGTGCTCTGCGGATGATCACTTCCTTTTCATGAATCACGCAAGTAACTTTTGCTTCTTGAAACCAATGATTTCTCTTGCCAAAGCCTCCTATCCAACATGATGGAGCTGTTTCCTCCCATATACTAGCTGAAAAAGGACCATTTGGTTATTTTATGGACAGTGTAGGACGCCACCAAACCAATGTCAGATACACAACTTGTACATTTTCGCTTCTATTTTTCTTTTCTGGCTTTTCGGTACCTAACTAACTGATAATGTGGCACGGTTCTTTAGCTGGCCGTCTCCTATCCATGTAGCTCTTTGCAGTTGGCCTGGCCCAGTTTTTGCTGTTCATTTTGACCAAAACAAACAAAATTATTATTCTCTCTATCTTTAATATAATAGTTAGTTGATCTTTTAAATATATTATATAAACTAAATAAATTAATTAATTATGATTAAATTTAACTTAACTTATCAAAAAAATTAATTAACTCTTATATTAAATACAGGAAGTAGTATTACATAGCATTTATTTTACTTTTAAGCAGGTAGTAATGTTTTATTTTGTAATTAATCATAAGGAATACAATAGTATAATTAACGAATGAAATGAAACCTCTCGGTCTCAATTATTGTTTTGATGAGCCCAGCATTACATTTATTTAAGGAGCTGGTCATGTAAAGAAATAAAGAACAGACCGTTACCATTTGTCTCCAAGAGACCAACTGTTACAAAAGCATGAAGGCTGAAAGGAGAAGGAAAGACATCTTAGATTTAAAATCATAGCCTGCCATATTTACTCATTTTGAACATTTGATTGTTTAAAAATCTGGGAGTGTAGCATTTCAGGTCAGAGGGCTATTCAGATCACCCTCTCGTGTGTTATCGGCTTTTCTATCATGTTTACGTCCCAGTCAGATACTCTCTCTCTGAGCATTAATTGTTTGCGCGTGTGGGTTGTAATGACACGGATCTCGACCTTGGAACTTGAAACTTATAATTCTTTGTATGATGTGAAGTCGAAGAAGATCATAGAGAAGTTTAAAAATTTATAATTCCGTCAAGCCTTCGCCTTCTTTCTTCTTATCTTTTGAGTTCGTCTCCAAGTTTTTCGTTACAATTACAATTTGGGAAATTGGAAATCAAACTACGCCTTCTATTTATCGAAAACCCATTGGTTACTTTAAGGTCCTCGTTATAAGTAATTCCGTATAGACCAAACTACTGCTACTAAAAAAAAAATATTTATAATAACAGTTAAAAGTAGTATTTTATAATATTTTTAAGAGCGTCGTAAATTTTATCACCGTATAAGTGTACCATTTAACTTTAATTTTATAACTGCCGTTAAAAGTAATCTTTCACGGCAGTTTAAAAAAAACTACTATTAATTGTTTAAATTTTTTTTTTTTGCTTTCTTCATCCTACATTCACCATCAGCCACATCGGTCCCATTCATCAAAAGTATTAGACCATATCTAGAGAGAAGAAGTTAAAGATCTAGTGAAAAAATTCAAGAACTATAATTTTTTTCTATTAAAACTCTTCGAACTCCTTCCAATAAAGTCTATCTGCCAACACTCATTATTAGCCACCACGGTCAGCCTCACTAAAAAGTTGAAGGCCTGACAAAAAAGTTGAAGATCGAGAGAAAAAGTTACAGATCTAGCGAAAAGGTTGAAGATATATAAAGCTTTTGATATTAAAACTCTTCAAGCTCCTGATGTATTACAATTTATAAATAACAAATGAAGAATGAACACAGTCAGCTTTTGTTATATGATGTATTATCATTTATAAACAACAAACAGAGAACGACATGAAGAAGTTAAACGGTGATTTACAAATTTAACGATGGAGAACGACGATGGAGACGACAGAGAAAGACATTAAAGACTGAGATGAGCATCGAAACTAAGGGAAAAATGCCAAAAAATGATCTTCTTCAAAGTTTGTGGTAATGGGAAAGAGAAATAAGATTAAAGACTGCTATGAAAAGTGAAACTGAAACTGAAATCGGGTCTATATTTTTTAAAATTTTGTGAAGATTTTTTACTGCGGTTTTTAAAAAACCGGGGTTAAAAGTCTCACCTGATGACAAGTTTTTTAAACTGAACTTATTTACGAAAATACCACCTTTTTTTCACAGCGATTTTTCTTATAACTGTCGTAAAGTAGCACCGTGATAAGTAATTTTTTTAATAGTATACTTATTGTTCAAATAATGTACTGCTACCTCCAGTCTAAATTATAAGAGCTAGTTAATTTTTTTGAATAGATTTATAAAGTTAAATAAATCAGTTAATTATAATTAATATAAGAGCTAGTTGATTAATTTGGATAGATTAAATATTATATACTATAAATTTATCTTCAGGGGTTGAATTTGATCATAAGTAACTTATTTATTTGGCTTCTTAGATTTATCTAAAAAATCAATTGTATTTTATAATTAGGATTGGAGGGAGTATTAGTCAATATAATGGAATCCCACACACACATATATATAATTTGCAAGTAGACGCAAAAGCCATAATTCTCCCTTAAAATGGAATTCTAACTAATGAAGGGCCTTTTGATTTAGCTTTTGAAAAAGAGTTTATGAAGAAAAAGTGATTATGTATAAGCTTATAAAAAAAATGATTATGAATAAATGAGTATTTGTATGGTTATTATCAGAATGACTTTTGTGATTGATAAATTATCAGAAAGTGTATGAGGTAAAAAAAATAAATATACAAGATCAATGTTCATCACCCTTACCACCGTCATCATCCTTCCTCCGCTATCTGAAGAAGTGAAGATGGCAACAATAAGAAGAAGCAACGACATTCAGATCTAGATAGAGGAGGAGGAGGAGAAGACGAGACTTGTCATCGCGACGGTAGCAGCAACGACGAGTAGCAACAAATGAACCAGAATAGTGATGATGGCAGCACAGTGACGATGATGAGACATTGATGGCGATGAGTGAGACTGGTGAAGAAGACGAGGGAGAGGAATCCCTTTACTTCATGGAAAGTCTTCGGCTTTTAAGAAGAACATGAGAGGAATCAGAGTTGGGGTTGGAGGAGAACATTGTCTCGAAAAATAGCCCCACCACCTCTTCCTCTTCGGTGAAGATGGCGAGACAACAACGGCGAGTAGACAACGATGTCAAGTAGGGAGCGGCGGCAAGTAGATAGGCCCTGTGTGGAGGAGACTAGTGAAGAAGACGAGGGAGAGGAAATAGAGTGTCAAAAAAATCAGGGGTAAAATAGTTATTGGATAGCTCATAAGCTATTTTTCTCACTTAGGGTGTGTTTGGATTAGCTTTTGGAGAATAGATTTTGGGAAGAATAGATTCTGGAGAATAGATTCTGGAAGAATAGATTTTGGAGAAAAATTGATTTTGGAAAAATAAGTGTTTGGATGATTAGTAGCAGAATAGCTTTTTTTATTGACAATTTACCAAAAAGGACATAAACAAGTATGATAATTACATAAGGTATAAATTCTATTTATAAATTTTTATTTAGTTGATTTAACAATAAAACATACACATATGTGTCGGGGCAGGAAGAAATTTGCAATATTCACCTTCATTTAAATTCCCCCCCTTAAATAGTACTTTTTAATTTAGACCTTACGTGCATAATTTAAAAATGTATATAGTCAAGAGAAATTATGTATGTAGAAATTAAAAATATTTACTATTATGATTCATTAAGTGACAATTTCAGATTAATGATAAGGTCAAATTACATATCGTTACTTAGAAAATACCGGGTGCATCAGAAAAATGTATAATCTTAAACTATTAGTCTTGTCTATAATAAATAAGTTGATCTCGTATGAAATTACGACGACGAGCCATTTCAGATGAAGAGGTGATGGATACAGGTATTCGTGAAGAGTCATATTCATCATCACCATCATCATCTTGCGTTGGCTCATCATCGTGTTCGTCCTCTCGCGCGAAATCAGGGTCAGTAATAGAGGTTCTTCTAACGAAATTGTGTATCGCCATCGTTGCACAGACAATCTTAACTTGCGTTTCATAGTCGTAGCTGCGCATGCGTTGTAAAATGCCGAACTTATTTTTCCATACTCTAAAAGTTCTTTCTATTGTGCACCTCAAACTTGAATGAGCATAATTGAACACTTCATTAGGGTTCACCAGTCTAGATGAACGTCAAAAATCAGGGAGATGGTAACGCTCCCGCCGGTATGGACCCAGATATCCAATTGGTGTCGGATAACCAGCATCAACCAAATAATATTTACCTACATGAAAGAGAGGTTAGTATTTTCACTAATTGTACTCACATGTTAAGAGAAACCGGTTGAATGTATCAGAAACATACCCTGAGGTGGATGAGGGAAGTTCATGGAAGCAGTTGTCAATGCATGACTGAATATACGGGCATCATGGGCACTACCTTCCCATCCAGCCAAGACAAAGGTAAAGCACATGTCCCAATCACACACCGCCATTACATTTTGCGACGTGAACCCCTTTCTACCAATATATTTCGTTTGTTCATTGGCAGGTACAACGCAAGGAATGTGTTTGCCATCGATTGCTCCAATCGCATTTTTGAAAAATGGCCAGTATCGACGGTCAAGCTTGATCTTGCTATGCACATTTTGAAACGTTGGATCCTGGGGTTTGATGAGTGACATTGCAAGTCCACAACAAGCCAACAAGACATCATGAAAGTGTCTGTGAATCGTCTCCCCTGAGTGTTGAAACATTTCTTGCACCATCCTACTGGTCTCCCCATGTCCAACAATATTTAAAAATATCGCAACCTTTTCATGTATTGAAACGTTATGACTTTCCTTAAGACCTAGTTGCTGTAATGCAATGCAAAGCTCGCAGAACACACGTGGTTCCATTCTGAACTGTTCAAAACAACGCTTCGGATGACCATATAATACTTCATCAACCCATTTGGACCCTGTGAGATCACTAGTGCGCATTGGGTTTTTAGACAGGTATTGCGCTGCATAACTGGCAACCAATACGCCAACTTGTTTAAGCCTCTTTACCCGTCGCTTATAATCTTCTGTCAAGTTTCTATTATCGTCCCCCATCTATTTTAACCTGTGCACGGAGACATTAATGTTTAATTTTAAATGTCAATAAAGAAGGTGATCGGTAACAAATATGTCCATCGATATAATAACACGAACAGATATAAATAAACTTTCGATAACAAATATGTCCATCGATGTAATAACACGAAACTAAATCCACACAGATATAAATAAACTTGCGATAACAAATATGTCCATCGATATAACAATACGAAACTAAGTCCACACAGAAGCACGGAGAGTATTCCGATTACACAACAACAATAAAGCTGTAAAAAAGTCTCAATCGACATAACATTAACGCCGTGCAAACAGTCTCAATCTGCGTAGCAATAATGGCGTAAAAATAGTAACAGTTGTTTCTTCATCCCCATTTGTGAAGCATACATTTCCCTCATTGCGGGATCCAGCAGCAGTTTTGTGGATCGTACATACCAATCATCATCAGCGATTACTTCATCAAGTTGAGTTAGGTGTTTCATGACTTCCGTAATGGATGGTACGTTGACAGATGCTTCATCTGCCCTTTTGTGAGCATGTTCCACCTCTGCCCGAGTTAAATCGACAATTTGACTGAGTGAATCTGCTATCCTACTTGAGGCAGGTCCCTTGTGCTTCTTCTTCATCCCTCCCCTCGCCTTCCTAACCCCTAATGACCCGCAACCAGACACTGGCTCCTTCCCCCGCACGCTACCTTCACCACTGGTCCCTTGAGATGCGTTGAACGTCATTCGATTGATATCCCCACTTATGCCAGTGGGAGCCAGCAAAATTTCATCGCTATCTCCTGACCCTTCTTCCAGATCCGTGGCCACATCATTGTCGTATACTGTAGTATTTGCTGTTGGAAGTGTCATGGATGATGGTGCCCATGCACTTGGGCCTGTGGCTGCCACATTGCTGAAGAGTTCCTCTATCTCTGGCCGAAACGATAGCCCTTTCGTTCTGAATTTTTCGTACTGTGCGTTCTCCTGCAGACATAACAACAAACATAAAACAATCATATGTGACATGGGCTGAACATATATCGTATCATCAAATCTCATTGTCATACCAATTTTTTCTTCTCCCACCAATCATCTGGCGCTTCTACTGTGTTCTTCTCCGTATTCCATCCTACCCCTGTCTCATTAATCAATTTGTTCCAGGCTTGCCATTCCTTTCGTATCGAGTCATACTTGTTTTTAAACTGCATTTTTTCATAGACTTTCCCAGTCTGTGCTGTGAACCCGTCAGCAATATTGGCCCATCCTTTCTTTGTATACACAGTACCTTTCCTTTCACCCTTGCGAAGTTGTTCGATGCAAAGGTCAATAAACACCTTAGTACTGTTAGCATCCCACGAAGCTTTACATTTGTCCTTCACCATAATGCTAAACACAAGTGAAGTAATTAATTTTTGCTAACCCAAAATTTTCATTCCTGCAAGGAACTCACAATCGCCACCAACCATCCACAATATTCACATCATATTCATACCCTTTACTTTTGCACCAACAGACATCAAGCATACACTGAGATTCAAATGACCCAATTCAACAATTATGTGTGTTCTGTACAAGGCACTTCCGAAATCAGCCAGCAGAAGGGAAGAGAGCTTTCTTACAGAAATCAAGCATACATGGAAGGAGGGCTTTCTTACAGAAATCAAGCATACACGGGAGAGAGTAAAGGCCAGCTACACATGCAAAGTTTCATTTTTTACGCTAACAACGCGGGATCACAGGGCCAGTACAGAACACAAGATGCTGTAATATGAACACTGGGAAGTACAGAAATTGCTCAAACAGATATGAACAGCACCTATGAACATAGAAATCATCCAACAGAAATCAAGCATACTGGAAAGCAAATCGCACCTATGCACACAGGGCAGTTGCGGAAGTGAATGCAGTTCAGGAAGTGAACAAAACAGAGAAGCTTCAACACCTATGAATCTAGAAATCACCCAACAGCAAGCAAACCGCAAAGCAAACAGCGGCTATGAAATTTCAAAACAGGAAATTGTTTACCTGTTATGTGCTGAAGCAGTGGACGACTGAAGCAGTGGACGACGTATGCAAGTTAAGGCGTCGGAGAACCAAAGACGGCAGGACGATGGAGATCGACGCAGAGGGAAGAGGATGACAGCTCAAAAGCGTAGATCCACGGACCCGACCACCAATCCTGACCACGCAAGCAGGGTGTCGGCAGAGATGAACTCTCACGCGATGGCACGGCAGGAAGTAATTTTGGGCCACAGAATGCCTTCAGACGGAGCTGGGAGAGCAGATCGGGACAGACAACCGTGAAGCTGCACGCCGCGATGTCGTGCGATTACTCAGCGGCGAGCTCGGCGGTGGCGGAGGCAACAAGCGTAGGCCGGGAGGAAGTACACGCAAGGACTCTCACGCTTCACACCACGGCAGTGATGACCCCAGATTCGCAGCAGATCGCACACACACGCGGAGAGGAAAGCGAGCCAGAAGAGAAGCAGACGAGTCGGGAAAGCGAGCCAGAAGAGAAGAGGAAAGTGAGGAAGAGTCGGGAAAGGAAAAAGGTTCGCAGGAGATAGAGAGTTATTACTGCCATCTACCCTCAACGGTCACTTTTATGAAGAATCTGGTCTGCTGCAGATTGTCTCAAAACCACGGTTTTACCCTGGAAACCGTGGTTTTCAAAATAAATCGATTCTCAACAATTAAAGTGGTGTTTGGCTGAATTTTGGTAAAACTGAGGTTTGGCATAAAAATTGATTTTTAAACCCAGTTGCCAAACACACACTTAGAAACTATTCCCACTAGTTTATTCAAAATCATAGTTTGGTCTATAAGTTCTTCTAGACATTTGATGGCTGTTTGTTTAATTTTTAGCATAAAATAAAGTTTGGGCTAAAAGCCTTTCTCAAACTTAAGTTTACCTGTTATTCAAACAGGCACAATGTCTATGATATCTGTGTATATATAGTGTTATCCTGAATTCATCATACATTTTGATTTCATTAATTATTTAATTCCAGTGATGCAAAACCAGTTAAACTAAGGGCCTATTTGGATAGGATTTTTTAAAAGAGCTTTTGAACAGCTTTTAGAAAATAACTTATAGAAAAAAATAGTTTTGAATAAATGAGTATTTGGATGGTTATTACCAGAAGGATTTTTGTGATTAGTAAATTACCAGAAAGTAGGCCTGGTAATTTGCGGGCCCAACCCGCCAAAAAATGGCGGGTTGGGTTGCAATTTTTGCAATCTATTTTGGTGCGGGTCTTTTTGACCTGCACCCGCGACGGGCTAACCCGTCGGGTTGGCAAGTTGGCCCGCTTTTTTTTTCTTTTTTTTAATTATCCACATTGCATTTAATTTAGCCAAACAAGGGATATATTTACAAAAATAAGGGACATTACACTTAATTTATATTAACTTTATCTCATTGAGTCATTTTTTTATATATATATTCATTTTATTTTATTATTATTTTATTTGTGATAGATTTATCTATGGATTGTGACAAAGTTGGCTAAATAAATATTTTGACAACTTTAGACATGATTCGAATCTAATTAATATTGACACATATGATTTTTTAAAAAAAAAATAAAAGTTGGCATATATATAAAAAAAATTAAAAAAAAAGTCGCAGGTTGGTAAAATACCAACCCGCCTCTAACCCAACTCACGGCGGGCCAACCCGTATCCGGCGGGTTGGCCCGCTTTCCCACCCCTACCAGAAAGGTTAATGATTTTATAAAAAAAATATTCTCTCTCTCTCCTGTTGTCTCTCTACCGACAAAGACAGCGGCGCATACAGAGCGCAACCTCCACTGATGACAATGAGCCTCGACGAGGAGAGCAACGGTGATGGAGACCCTCCTCCGTGAAGTATGCTTTCTCTCCGATGATGATGATGCTCCTCTCTCCTAGCGACAGTTATGACGACCATAGAAGGAGGAAAAGAGGGCGACGGAGGCAGAGCTGAAGCAGAGAGAAGAGGAAAAAGAGAAGAGAGAGTGTGTGAGGAAAAATAGGGATAAAATAGTATTTAGGTAGTCCATAAGCTCTTTTACTGTTCTAAAAGCTATTTCTACCAGCTTATCTGAAACCATGGCTTATATCAGAAGCACTTATGGATAAATATGACTGTTTATTTTAAAAATTTTCTAAACTAAAATTTAAGCTAATTTTTTTTTAAAAATTTAAGTTTCAAAATTTTCTAAACAACACTAACTAGTTAGTAACTTCTCTTTTTCTTTATGGGCCAACTGCCCTAATGTTACAACTCAGGAATCAAGTATCACAGGGTGGGCGTGACTAATTATTACAAGTTGCGCTGCTCTTCATCGCTATCTATCTATTAGCGGGTCATGTTGCCGATAATTATTCAATTAAAACACGAAAAGGAAATTAATATCTATAAAAAAGAAAACAGCAACTAATCAAACAGATTAACAGACCAAGATCAGCTGTCATATCAGATTATGCCTGCAGACGTTGACCATGCTTTTGATTCTCCTCAGACTTTGGGCACAGTTCGATAAAGGGGTCCGGTTACTGGATTCTACGTACTTCTCTTGGCAATATTTTTCACGATGGTGTCGTCCCAATCCATCTGCGAAGAACTGCCACAAATGCTAATCAAATTCTTCTTCATAGGCATTTAAATATCTTTATATATATATATATATATATATATATATATATCCCCAATTCTCATTCTAACCTACCCCTTTCAAATGCATGAGCGGGCTAGATGCATATCGTGAGAGGCCTAGAGAAAAGTTAAAAGATGCTCTCTTTTTTTTTATTTGCCATGGTTGAAAGATGCCTTTAAGTTTTTGAATTTTTTTTTGAATAATCTATTGTTATAAAATTTATCACCTAAAAGTATTTAAAATTTATTCAAGGGACCAAGTACATTCCCAATTATTTAATTTTATTATGAGCTAATCATGCATAATTTAAATGATTCGTATGCATTATTTCGTTGCATGCTTCAATTCCAGTTAGCTTTCCTTGTTTCTCATGTATAATAGGAGATAATTTTCTCTTCGAAGAATTGTAATAAGAGCAAAGTCCAAGAATAAAATCCCTGACATATTAAAACAACAAGGAACCAAACCTTTAAGTTCATGTACACAGTTGATATTACCGTCAGTTTGTCCTTGTCTCCTTGAAATGTTTCCGCCTTTTATAATGGCCGGAATTAGATCTATAGTCCATCAATTGAAGAGAGAGAATAGGTATTTTATGCATATTTACGTGTAAAATTTAAATGTTATGTTCAAACTAAATATATATATAAATAATTCATTATAAATTACTACAAGTTAAAATTAAAACCATCGCCAACTTGAGTTTAAACTAGTATTTTATTCAATTCTAAATATAAGATGTCGAGTTATTAATAATAATATAGATTAAAAAAATTAGTTAAATTAATTATTTATAAAAAAATATGTTAATTTTTTTTTAAAATATCTCTCTTTTTAATCATCTAAATTGAAAACTACCTTTAATTGAAAAATAAAGCTCCAACTCCTTTAGTTATACTTCACTCTCAGCTAATTTATATCTTAAAAATACTTTATATTTTTCAACATAATATTTCAGAAAAAATGCGGTGCAGGAGGAGGATGACCTTGACTAGCTAGCCTAGAACAAGTGCGTGCAATCCAATAAGGGAGCAGATAGATGCTGTTGAAGGTTTGACACGTGGCATAACTGAAACGGAGTCAGGGATTTAGAGGAATGAAAAATACTTACACAGTACTACGTTATTTGAACTTTTTCAGTTAAAATATAATAATTTATAATATATTTTATTTTAAAAATAAAATTAATATTTTAATTTTAAAAAATAAAATTTTGTCCAAATAAAATTAAAAAGTTTATTTTTTCAAAAAATAAAATAAAATACCATTTGTTTCACATAGTTTGACTAAGGAGGATTAAAATATATTAGAGGAAGAGAATTGTGGGAGTAGGACTGTTTTCGCCTTTTTTTTTTATTTAAAAAAATTTAAGCGGATCAATACTAATTTTTTACTAATATCGAGATACAGTCTATAATTTAGAGAGTATTTACATAGACTTATAACTAAAAAAAATATTTATAAAAAATTGATAAGATGACTTACTAATTTTTTTTTATAATAATAAAGAGAATTAAACTCGCATATGTTTGTAAAATAAAAACCCCATTAGCGACTGTTATGCTTTTATATAAATTAAGGGTGTTTATAAAGCTCGCACACCGGTATGCCCACCTGAGCGCGCGAAAAAAAAACCCTGCCCAGCCCGATAAATATAGGGCAGGGCCGGACATCAGGCTATAAAATGCAGCCCATACTTTTTTCGGGCTGGGCACCGGGCAGGGGGTTCTTTGCCCTGCCCTGCCCATGAGTACTCTTTTTTTTTTTTTTTACTTTTCTCCCTAGATACTACACCTGGAAGGGAGAATATGATAGTTACTAGTGACTAAAGGGTTATTTTAGAAATATAAGTAGTTAAGTACGTAAGTTGTGTCTTTTAATATTTATAACTATATTGATTTTTTTTAACTTTACTAATCATAATATTATTACATTACACATTATAATTATTTATTTTATTTTTTTTAGATACTTCATCTTTGTCAACATTTAAAAAATTGATATAAAGTTGTAATTACAAACTACTTAAATTTTAAAACTTTTTTTTATATGCAATGAATTTTAAGACTTTAATTATTATCTTTTTTGTTATCTTATTTTTAGTGGATTATAGATATTATTTAACTCTTGAAGACATATGAATATTGTATTATTTTATAAGTTTATAATTGCAGATTTTTTCCACAACATGAGCATGTCATCATAATTTAGGCACGCCCAGCCCGCCTATACCCAGCCTAAAATGGTTAGGGCTTTTATCAGGCAGGGCCGGGCATCGGGCTACAAAATACAGCCCATATTTTTTTCGAACAGGGCACCGGGCAGAGCTCGCAGTCCCCTGCCCATGAAAACCCCTAGTATAAATTATTGAACTCGGATCTCACCCACACCTACTATAGGGCCGGGTATCGGGCTATAAAATGTAACCCATATTTTTTTCTAACAGGGCACCGGGCAGAGCTCGCAGTCCCCTCCCCATGAACACCCCTAGTATAAATTATTGAACTCGGATCTCACCCACACCTACTCCTCCGTCTCCACCTAGCGGCCACGCCTTTCCCTCCTACTCCAAACTTCAAACTGCGCGTATTTCACCGCCGTCAAATGTCTCAAAACAAACTTCTTCTCGTGATCTCATTCTATCATTTCTCGAGTATCAATATGTAATACACTGC
Source organism: Leucaena leucocephala (assembly GCA_037074615.1). Taxonomy (NCBI): domain Eukaryota; kingdom Viridiplantae; phylum Streptophyta; class Magnoliopsida; order Fabales; family Fabaceae; genus Leucaena; species Leucaena leucocephala. The sequence continues at coordinate 24,556,676 of CM073541.1, forward strand.
CGCTCTTCGTCCTCCGAGTTTGTCAATGCCATGCTGTACTAATGGCGGCGAGTTCTAGAGGCTTCTCCGCGCATTTTGATTTCAAACCCCTCACGACGTCTGCTTCCCCTGCATAGCCATGCATTCGATCCTCTTAAACGTCGAAAGGTGTGTTTTGAGCACGACCGAGTTCGAGTCAGTCAAGTCACTTGCTGTTGTTCCGACTCAGTGACCCCTATTCGGAGTGAAAGCTGAGAGAAGAGAGAAGAATGGCGATTCGATTCCAGGAAGAGCTCTCACAGAGTTCGAGTTCAAGCCTCCCTGCAATGCCTTTTGCCTCTCCTCAGTACGTGTCAAATTTTAATTTTATGTCCACTTTCGAACTATAGACATGTCAACATTCCCTTAAAAATGTAGATGTATTGGGCAATGAGTTTGTTTATACACAAGTACTTGAGGCTATATGTATACTGTGTAAACATAAATAGATAAAAATGTTTATCATTCACTAGTCCTCTAATTTCTTAAGCAACGTACTTATGTAATCAGTTGAATACAAGTGGGTGAAGATGTTTAAATTACGTACTAAGCCATTAATTTAACGAACAAAACACCCATATGATCTGTCAATATAAGCATTGATGTTAATAGCCACGCACGGATAACAATAACTTGATTGTGTTTGAATTGTTATACTAGTTCTAAATAGAAATTATCTACCTGTTTGTTTTTCCATGTAGTGGAGCTGAAAAGATTTGACAGAGCGATGGAAGGATATAGTATTATTTTAATTTATTTTTCCTGCCGTTTTGTTCTTCAACATTATTATCTCAACTAAACAAATTACACTTCCTTTTGTGGGATATATGATAATGGTGCTTGTTACTTGGCTGTCGTTAATACCTTCTGCAATCAACAATGGCTGAAAATTTTTCTCAACGATTATTCTTCTCTATGTCAAAATGGTCACAGTTCCAATATGAAGCAAGAAAAATTCTATCCTCGTTGTACCCCAAGATATTCTGGTCCGCAATCACGTGACTCTCCGCCAAGAAGAGGTATCTTGATATTGACAACTATACCATTTTTTTACATTACAATAGTTGTTTGTCCTAAAGGTCTGTTAGAAGGCCCTTCAATTTGGCCAATAATGGAATCTAAAAGAGCATGCCTGTCCATGATCCATGGTTCCTTTACAGACACTGGTATAGCAAACGAGAAGGACTGGGATATCAACTTACTGAATGAAAATGTGAACGAGTCCAGCACTAATGAAGATGGTAGTACCTGGTACAGGGAAAGTGGGGAAGAGCTGGGCAGAAATGGATATAGATGTAGATGGACTAGGATGGGTGGTCAATCCCATGATGGTTCCTCGGAATGGAAGGAAACGGTATTTATAGTTTACAACTTACAAGCACTGTGGGTCAGGAAATAAATATTTGGAAGCAGTTCTTTGTGAATTAATATTTTGAATGAATACTATGTGACTATATCTCTCAATCTTTGTTATACTTTCATACAAAAGGCTTTTGAGGAAACTCTTAGAGTTATTGTCATTATTTTCTTTTGGAGACTTCCCCATAGAAATATTACTTCATGGAAATCTTCAAGGTTCTATTTCATGTTTTGTGCTTTGTTCTTTGCAAGTCATTGCCGAATTATAAATTTCATTTCTCCCAACTTAGTTTCCGGTAGATACGGAAGCTAGGTGATTAGCGTAAGATATTGTTTTATTTATAGTGAGCATGCTGCTACGCTTTTCTATTTTTCTGTCAAGTATGCTTCAAGGTGAATAAAGTTAAAGTATGTTAGGATGATAGTTCTCTATAACCCTATCAATATCACATCCCAGGTGGATTCTTTTAATTGGCTTTATTGATCCAATTGACAGTGGTGGGAGAAGGGTGACTGTACTGGATATAAGGAGTTAGGTATGCTACCTCATCTTGGTTTGCTAGAGCAGCTTGAAATTATGTAATGTTGACTCTGTTCTAGAAACTGTTGTTATTTATTACATAATTAGTACATCTGTTGATTGTATCAATACTTGGATAGAATAAACATTGAGTCTATTATTTCCTTCATATGGAAGCGTTCTTCCACATAAGCCAGCTCCAATATTGGAGGCTAAGATTTTGTTACTAAAGCCCACCCCCGACGATCTCTACTAATCTCCACTGTGTCTGAATCTATATAAATCACGTGCATTTGTGGTCATATTATGCAAATTTTGTGGCAATTTAAGACCTTTTCCAACTGCAATGAGTGTATGAAGGTCAAACAAATGGTATCAACTGTCAAGATGGCTTAAATAAATGAATAAAGTGGCATCAAAGAACTTTCTACTAAATGATATGAGAACAGAGCTGTTATGCAATACAGAATTCCACCTATTCTGATAACTGACTAGAAGATTGTGCAGATAGCAGGTCAATGGAAGTTCTTGGATTTATATATTTGTCCACTCGTGCACAGGTTTCATCCTGTTGTAAATGTTGGCTAACATTTGCTGACGTCTACTGGACCTTACTTGGAATCAAATGTTATCATCAACTGCAATTTCAGAAAATTACCTGTTATTTAAGAACCCTCAACAAGTTCTATCTATTGTGCTGCAATATCAATTATGAATGGTATATTCATTCAAGTAATGCTGAGAACCATAAGATATAGTGTCATTATTTGTCAACCTCTTGTATAATCTAATTTTTTTTTTTCTCAAGAGGTGCATTTGATTGGGTCTATATATTGTTTTTCAGGCCTGGAAAAATCTGTTCGGAATGCCGAAGGTGATCATGGTGGGAAACATGGCAAGAAAACCTTCATCAAGATGAATGGAGGTCTTAGCTTTCATTTAGCTATTCTCTGCTTATTGTAGTTAACTAAACCCCTTGACTTCTTGACATAATAAGTGTGGCATGATTGACATTACAGTAACATTGCAAGAATCGAAAGGAGTACACAAAACAAGCAAAATCAGGAACTGAAAATGCCGGATGGTATGAAAAATGGTAAGTTCATGTAGGGCGTTCCATCCAATAGAGGTTATCGTGTAAGCATTAGTTATGACTTAAATGCATCTACTATTTTTGACTGTGTTCAATTTGGTTAGGTGGGAGAAATATGATGCTAAAGGTTGGACTGAGAAAGGGGCACATAAGTATGGTAGACTGAATGAACAATCATGGTGGGAAAAGTGGGGAGAGAACTACGATGGAAGAGGCTCTACTCTTAAATGGTTCTTTTAAATTATCCATTCAAACTTGTTTGCTTTGATGCCCTTTACTGCAATCTTATCTAAGATGTACTGTAAATGTTATGGAATTGCTTTATTATTTATGTTATGAGCAAAAAATTGAGTTAAGAATTGAGGGAATTGAATTTTGAATTTTTGTGTGGCACTCCAGCTTTATTTTTGTTTTGACAATTTTTTTTGGGTCTGAACAAAGGTTGAGTTAATTGAATTGATGTATAATTGGTTATGGAGAACATGTTTAGTGTGAATTATAGTTACTACAAGATGATAAACCAAAATCTTTTTGTGTGTCAATAAGCATTACATTATGATAATTTATCTAGGACTCTTGTTCTGGTTTCTGTTACATTGTTTATTACCATTTCCCCCAGTTGTCCGTTACAAATTTTGAAATTTTCTGTTGATTTTATTTTTGGAAAGGTTAAGGCCAGGCACTCTGAATTTTCAGCGCAAAATTAACTTTTATAGTAATTCTGAAGGCCTTTTCTCCCCCCTTCTTTACTCAGGACAGATAGATGGGCTGAAACTGAACTTGGAACAAAATGGGGAGACAAGTGGGAGGAGAGGTTGTTTGAAGGCATAGGTTCGCGACATGGGGAAACATGGCATGTATCTCCAAGCAATGAGCGTATGTTGTTCTCGTGATAATTTTGGTTTACTTGTAATGTCTTCTCTTTCTTTCATATTATTATGTTGGTTCACAAGCAGCAACCTTTGCTCATATTGTTGAAATATTCCATTGGACTCCTAGAGATAGTTTTTCAGTTTACATCATGCTATTTTTATTTCTCAATGGTTCTAAGAGCTTTAGCTTGCATCTGATTTATCGTCACCCTCGACTTTCCCAGGGATCCAAACCCTATCAAATTCCATATTATCTTTTGACTTTTGTCTTTTGATCTACTTTGGAATTCACTGGGGAATAAAGTTACTTGTCTGGATCTTGAGTTATCCGTGGCAATTGCTATTGCATATACCTGTTTAAGTTTAGAACGTACGATCTCCAACTTTTTAATCAATTGCCAGGACAGGAAAGGATTGAAAATCTGGGTCCAGTTTGCCATGAGTATTTTTCACCCACTTTTTGTCTGGATACGATGGGGCTCGAGCCATTTCCTTCATATGGAAAATATTATAATTCTTAATGATCACAATCTATATTCGTTGACTCCTAAGAGCTGGAATGCCTTGTTCTGATTAGATATACACATACGTACATGAGTTTTCTCTAATTGATCCTGCTTAACCTCTGAACCTTAATTATTTTTTCAGATTCTGATTACCTTCAAAAAGTTTAGACAAATATCATAAGATCTCATGAAAGTTATCTTCTTTTTTTCAAAAGATAAACGACTTTCATTAAAAAAAGAAAGTTTAAACAAACGAAGGCTAAGTCTACAGTACCATACTAGAGATTAAATATTAACAACTAGAAAACCTTAGAAAAACGGATGCCAATGGCACATGAACAGTTTGCTGTCCAATAGGAAAATCATTTTTCTATAATGACCTTAAGCATAACCCCTTTTTCTCTCTCTCTTTTTAAATCTGGCCATAACTATCTCTTTTGGAACAAAACTGCACACGTCTTCCTTGGTTCCTCCCATCACTAAAGGTGAAATCAGTAAACTAAGTTAGCTCATAAAGAAAGGCCCCCCATAAAGAGGGAATATATACAGTATCAACTGAAATGAATTTTGTGAACTAAGATATACAGTCTATCAAACGTAATACAAGAAAACTCTCAGTTTCATACTTACCGTTCATTCCCATCCCCAACACAATTCATCTTCACTACGAGGATATTCTTTTGGACGTACAACATGCTCCTGGAATCATAATTTCGAAGCCACCTAATCTTCAGGCGTTGTTAACAAAGATATGCATCCATTTTCAATTTCCCATATATGCTTTGATTTTATATTGCATTTATGGCTCAGACAATAGCCATTCAAGGGGATGCGAAGCGGGAAAAAAATCATAATGAAAGAGTCAAGGTCCAGCACGCTTAGTCTGGCCAGCTTCCCTAATCAGAAAGAACTTCCTCGAGCTCATTATCATCAGAGTTCAGCGCTTCATAATCCGAATTGGTTTCATTGAACATCCCCATCTCCTGAATATCAGTCTGATCTTCATCATCGTCATTATCTGGTTCATTGTCAACATTAGGGTCACCATTTACTACATTTCTCTTGTTCGCATCCTTCCCAAACTTTCTTGGTCCAGAACTTATATTTTTGTTGGCCCCAAAATCTTCACATATACAGGTAGAGGGATTCTCGTGAAACCCACCCCTTCCCGGTCTAAGTTCCTTTGGGTCTCCCATGAAGCCTCTCTGGAAAGTACGAACTCCAGAAGCAAAAGCTTCCCAAGTCATGTTAGTTCTGCTCAGGAACAACCGATAGATTTTTTTAGCGTTTGGACGAATAGTTGGTTTGTGCCCAAAGTATCTCCTACAGGAAATATCTCAAAGTAAATTAGCGTCTTTAGGTAACAGTGATCATGAGAAAGGACGAGATATGCAAAGCAAACGAAATACTATATACCTTCGCCCAGCTAATATTTTGGCCATATTTCCATTGTTGTTTGTTACAAATACATCGCTTTCATCACAAACAATAAAGTCAAGTGCAGCCATGCGAGAAGAAAATGAAGAAAATGGTTCTAATTCTTCCTTGGTAGCAATGGTCTCTTTTGTATGGAAGTTAGGAAATAGGGCTTTGAGAGAAGCCAATGTTTCTTCCCCACCATAGACTTCACCTGATGCTACATATATGTGAACATCAGCACCATACCCCAATGCTCTTAGCATGAGACCAACTTCTTCTGGGGTTAATGGGCATCTTCCCTGCCTCCTTGCCTTATCAGGATTGTTTCTCTGCAATTCAATAAAAAAATGTTCCTTGTAATGTTCACTAAGTCAATAAGTTTTGTTTTTTGTTTTGTTTTGTTTGTTTGTTTTCTATTCTTTTCTTGAATTAGAATCAGTTTGCATAGAATGAATTTTTCACAACTTCACAACATAGAAACCCAGTTAGTTCCATGCACCATGTAATCATAATATATGTAAACCGCATACAAAAACAATTCCTGAATTTAAATAAGATATGGTCATTTTTTATATTCAATTGTTTTTCTCACCAAGCTCCAATCATGGTCTAGAGTAAGGGTAAAAGTAATCAAAACATGTAAACCTTACATGTAATGTCTTCCACCTCCTCCTTATTGCCCCCAGTTCCTTCTGCTCCTTCTCTCCTCCACCATAGTTACATCCAGAAAATGCAAGCATATCAGGTTCAAATCTGCATGTTTCAGAGCAGCTAAGAATTAACAAAGATCTTTTTTTTTTTAGCCAAAAAATTGATCCATACTTTACATGAATGTTTATATGCGATTATTATTACACGATGTATGTTACTGAAAAACATGGACCTGCACACTTCTGTAATGCTAATATACAGAGTTTTGATGGCGATCTACTGATCACTCCATCTGTTACTGGTGACTTGAGCATGTGAACAGAATATGAATAATAACCAGATAATAAAAAATCAAAAATCAATCGGACTACCTCAGGTGCAGCGCAATATAATGCTCACTTCTCCTCCTCATTCGACTGACCAACTTTTTACCCATTGCTGTTATTGGGTCAGTAAACCTTAAAGCATGGTAATTAACTCTACATCTCAACTTCTGATAATCTGTACTTAACCTGTTAGAAAGCCTATAGTCAAACTTGGTGAGCTGGACAGCCTGCCACAAAAAAAGGAAGAAAAAAAAAGTAGTAATAATTTGAGAGAATCAAATATTCCAACATTAACCCCTATAAAAATCAATCAGAAAAATATGACCCGACAATAAAAGCTTAAACTCAGTTTCAATCACTAGTAAATTGATAAAGAGCTACAAAGTGATAGAGATATATGATGCGATCATAAAAATTTAATAAATTAAAGGTGCTCTACTCAAAGGGGATAGAGATTGCAGAAACGAAGCAACAGTTGATATTGACTAGTATTCGTTCTCAAGCATCTTCAACACCTTTCACAGTTTCATACGCATAAAACATGCCATTTTGGTGTGCCAAAAGTTCCTCCTAAAACCAAAAACTATTTAAAGGAATATGGCAGAGTCCATGTCCATCGATCATAGGGAGAACCCATAAGTTGAAAGCTGTTTGGCTGAAGAAATTCAGAATAGAAGCAAAGTAACTACAAATTTATGTAGGCTAAATTTGAGAACTCATGATTTGAAAGTTTAAAATTGAAGAAAAGGAAGAAGAAAGACAGTCTTTCTAGACAAATAGGGTGATTTAAACATCAGCGCTTGTGGTTCAAATGCATCAGACAAACAAGAGACAGTAACCAGTTGATGAAAATTCAAGTGCGGATCACACTCAATTAAACAATATAATTCATCTTAATCAAGTTACTATAAGATCTGTCCCACTTGGACTCTAGTCCTTAACCTATAAGAATCATGCGTAACAAGCTTAAATTTACTATTAAAATCATAAATAATACTTGATAACACTTACTATAACAGAAAACTTAAGTGATTGAGTTCAATTGAGGCCTACAACAGTCTCAGACAGTATTAATGCGAGGTATGACGATTATATATTACCCTAAAAATGAAAATATGAGAAAAGCAAAGAGGGAAACACGCAAACACTACTAATGACTTGAAAGTTGAAACCTAGTTTGTCCCCAACAAGTTACGCTACACCAACATTTGATCATAATGATCCTTGAGTCCTGGTTTTTCTTCTAGCATTAAGGAAAGGGCTTCAGAAATTGCATGTAAAGCATTGAATAGCATATTTTGTACAGACAAATCACCTAGATTGATGAAATATAAGGAAATGCCAAATCAAGTTTTGTTTAATTATATAATATATAATGGAGCATATAAATTGAATATCTGATGTCTCCCATGCAAACAGCAATCAAACAGACAGATGAAAAAAAGCCCTCTTAATAACATTAGAGAATCTGATAAGTTGTACAAGAAATAGGCAACAGAAAAAGTTTTTGGAAATATAAAACTTACTCGCTTCTTCAGAAGTACAGGTAATATACGGTTTATATAGCATCTTTCATTACACTTCCTTGGAACACGCATGGTGTACGGAGTTAACGTTTTCCATCCTTTTCTAGGGAGTTGCTTGATGATTTTGACATCGTTTTTCAGATAGGAGATAAACCAATTAACACAAAAGATCTGTGAGAAGTTACTGCAAAAGGCAAAGTATGAAAATTTTTTACATTAAAAAATTTCATCACCAACAATGGCATAATCTAGCAGGGTGTAAGAAAATATATTTCCTTCCATAACTGACCTGGAATCTTTCCAATAAGATTTTTGGTCCAACTTTGGAACAACAAGAGTAGCATTCAAAATTCGTGCAGCAACAACAGCATCTGTTATCTGCCAGATGCAGAAAAGCAAAGGTTGATATTGACAGAAGAGTATGAAATGGAACCCAACAACTCAAATTTACTATTTGATAAAATCCAGCCAGAGTGTAGGTCTAAGCTGGATCAGCTACACATTTCTGGAGAATAAGAGCATGGCATAAATACTATACCAAGGTCCCTATGCATTCGAAAGCCATAGGTTCTCCACACTAATTCACTCACAAACTCCTTAGCTGCCCTCCTGACCCCCTCACACACGATATATGCTCAAAACCTCGCTCCTCTCTCTTGCAAAGACCATAGTCACAAGATCGGCCCACTAGTTGTGGGTCCAACAGTCGCAAATATTTGTAATGAACAAACATGGAAACCCAATGATCAAGAAATACAGTAAATTTTCCTTGTTCTCATCGGAAAAAATCACTAAACAGAAAGTTTGTACCGGTTTCCATAGGTCAGGCTTTGCAGCAAACAATAGAATTTATAAAATTTTCTATTACAAGAAGGAATGAAAGAAAAAGCCAAGTATAGTTTTTCAACAACTGTTATCATCTTGAAGATGATACTTTACAGTTTACAAGTTCCTCAAAGGGTCATCATCTCAATTGTTAGGAGTCTTGCCCCCAAAACCAGGAATTTAAAAATTCTAGGCATCCATGAACATCAGAATGGACAAAAATGTGCCGTGCATTCTGCAGCCTAGTTTGAATGCAGATGAAAATTCTTCATGCTTATTTTGTTAATATGCTCCAAGTTCGAGAACTTATTACCATTCAGTGACAACATTCTAAACTTATCACAAGAAAGATAATTAATTGACTGGTTCATTCTACCGTAAATCTGATTCATCACATTCATATGCTGTTTCTGTTGATTCTTTTTCTCTTTCTTTTAGCGGAAAGTATGTTATGCCTTTGAATATCTGAATTATAAATTCTAGAGCCATAGACGATAGATCATTCAGAGAAATTAGAGATACATTTGAAATACTGCTTCATAACACTAATGACACGAGTTCAGATCAGTTACCCCTGTTCTTTGCTGATTCAAACCTCCACTTGTTGCAATCATCAAATATCGATTAGGTTGCGTAATCACTTCAGCTTCTACCATAACCATAGTTTTTGTTATATTTAAATATAAGGAATCAAATAAAAGTAGCATTTAGGACTCAGATGATAGAGGCCCGTCCCCCTAATTTGAAATTAGTAGTTTTACATTGCAACACTTCAGTAGGGAACTGATCAGACATAGTGCAATCAGATACGCACTTGGAAACTTGGTGCTTGCATTGCTGCAGCCGCAGAAAAACTCGGAATTTCTAGTGCTCCAGATATCGCGATCTACCTTTCCTCCACCGGTCTGATTATCAGAAATTAAAACAAAGCACAAAATACCGAATTAAGATACAAGAAGAACACAGCATCAAGTCACGGAGACAAAAAACATATATAAGCCGGCAGGCTAAACAAATCATATGAACCCTAACCGGAACGCGAAACGAGGGCACTCCAATCGCGTCACCTGCTTCGGCTTCGAACTAGACAATAATAGGGGGAAAAGGGTAAGGAATTCAGATATGATTGATCATGAATAAAGTTTGTGAGTTAGAGGGAAAACGAGGAAGAGATGGGAAGAGTACCGATGATTGGCGGCGGCTCCGGTGAAGATGAGCAGTATCGACTGGAGAAGGAGCTAAAAGAGAAAGGAGAGCGAAGAGAATGAGTAAAGCGGCGGCGATGGCAGAAACGAACGGAATCAGAAAGCGGAAGCGCTGGTGATAGTGGAGACGCCGCCGTTGAAATGCCATTGGTGCAGAACGGAGGCGAGCTCCCGCTCAGAAGAAGAGCGAAATTGCAGAGCTAACAGAGGGTCGGCCAAGAAATGGATTTTATTGATTGATTTTGTTTGAATTTTTGATAAAATCATGATTAGCCGTCATGAGTAATGGCCTCCAAGGAATGACTCCGGCATTGCCATGAGGCCTGGGCGGAGGGAATGAGGTGACCAGATCTGTAGCTTTTCAGACACAGATGTGATAACGCCTCGCCACAGCTTGTCCAAAACAAATAAATAAATAAAAAAGAAAAAAACCCGCACACGTAGGCTGCCTCCTCCCTCTGTCACGCCCTTCCAGATTGTTTTCTCGGTCTTGAGTTTGGCGCTCATCGGCGGCACCCTTATTCCCCTCTCATCGGGCCATTTTATTTTCCATCAAATTTATTGCCTTATTTTGTTTAGTAAACCAAAATTAATGCTAAAGAGCTTATAATATTAAAAAGAACATTGGGTTGTCTGTTGGTTGACATTTCATACGGTGAGGCCTGATTTTGGATGTTTGGTCAACAACGGTCACTTTGAGAGCACCAACTCCGATCCAAGTCGTAGCTACGACAGCTCATTTAATTCCATGTTTTGGCTGCGCTTGATTCTCCAGTTTTGTTCCTTCCTGAGATTCCAGCGTGTCAGTCACCTTCAACACATTGGCTTTTGATTCCCTCCAAATTTCAATGTCAAAAGCATAATCTCATGCCATGTGTCGAGAGCGGCAAAAAGAAAAATGTACAAGTTACGTGTGTGCTTTCATTTTCATACCTGCAGTCGAGCCATGCCATTTCTTTATCAAATATGCGTTGGTTTGTTTAATTAAAATTTGATATTGTATCAATAATATCTAATGTGTATTTGCCTTTTTAAAAAATCTATTCTTATTAATTAATATACAATGCTCATATCATCCATACTGAAAGCCCACGTCTATAATATCGGAGCAGAATTTTGTCTCTTCTCATCACCTCATGTCTCTGCATACATCCCTCACCCCTTCAATACTGTGCTCGCTCCTTCTTCTTCTTCCTCCTCCTCCTCCTCATCCCCATCTTCTCCTCTGCCATTTGTGATGGCTCTCTGTCAAGTGTCAAGCAACCAAACAAGTTCCCTTTCCCTGTTTCCTTTACATTTGCATAATTTTCTTATTCTTTTATCTGTGCTTTCCCAATTTTGTTCCTATATTTGAACTTTTCACTTCTGCTTGTAAATTGTTCGCAGATGAAGTTGAAGAATGGAGTTTGGGAAAGAGATTGATTGTTGGTCGGGATTGATTCTATTTTTGGGTTTTTCAAGTGAATTTAGTTTTTTCGTATAATGTTGGATCGATGTAAATAGCTTTTTTTCCATGGGCAGCTTTTGAAAGATTTATTGTTTGAATTTGAAGTTAATGCCATGATAAAGCTTAATGTTAATGTTAGGATACGTGCGTGCATTTATTAGTAGAGACGGAAACTTCTTGCATTGTAAGTCTTAAAAAGGAATACTTTTGACAGATTAAAATGTTAGGGTTGATAGTGCTGATGAATATGATATATATCTGTTTAAAAGATATTTTGTATTTTTTTCCACAGCATACATACACATATAAAATAAAAATTATACAACAATTAATTCTATAGAAATATCAAACAAGCTTTTAAACTCCTCTTGCATTTCTTTTTCCACTTCAATTTCCCTCAAAAACATTTTCAAAATACTAAACGGGGCACTAAATCTCAAATTCCTGGACTCAGACTCGTGTATATCAAATCATATGGCATGAAGATAGTTAAATTAACATGTATAGATGATTTGTGTTATTAGTTAAATTAACATGTATAGATAATCTGTGTCATGGAAGAAACATGTTTACTTTTTTTTTTTGGGCCGGCATACAATAAATTCATCCTCTCACATTGTATATATATTAGAAACAATTTCTAGCTATCAGTTAGATATGCCACTTGAACTCTATGGGCTCGTTTGGATTAATTTAAAAAAAAAACTATAAAAAAAGTGATTTTAAAGTGCTCCGGATAAACTCTTTTAAAAAATAACTTATAAAAAAAAATGATTCTAATTAAATGAGTATTTGAATATATATTACCATAATGACTTTTATAATTGGTAAATGACCAGAAAGGATACGAGATAAAATAATAATTATGATATAAGTAATTACTTTAATTTATTTGTTATTAATTATTTTTCTATTCACTGTTCATAATCTTCCTCTTATGCGAAGAAGTCGACGACAATGCCCACAACCCACTGATTCACGATGATACTGATGTTGCTGGGCCCACGACAACGACGCTGACGCCTGTTCGTCATCTTCCTCCTCTCCTTCTTCCTCTTCCTCCATCGTCTACTTCTCCTCGGTCTAGATCTGGACAACGACAACAGAGGTAAAAATGACAATAAGGGAGGAGAGAGAGGACAGACAAGCTACACAGGAGATAGCTTTTGGATGACGACAAAGAAGGACGGAGTGGAGAAGACTAGAGCTTCAATGTTAATGGTGATAACAGAGTGAAGGAGACGCGACCTGTCGGCAGAGAGATGAGAAAGTGTGTCAAAAAAGTAAGGATAAAATAATTTTTTGATACCCATAACCCATTTTTTTATATCTAGAAGCTATTCTTAGGAACTTATATGAAACTATGGTTTTGTCCATAAGCACTTATAGCAAAAATAGCTATTTGTTTAAAAATTTTCTAAAACCATGATTTGTGCCAAAAGTCTTTATAAAACTATAATTGTTTTGTTATTCAAACATGCACTATAGGCCCGTTTGGATAGGTTTTTAAAAAATGACTTATGGAAAAAATGACTTTTGTGTAAACTCTTCAGGAGAATAGCTTATGGAAAAAAGTGATTCTAAATAAATGAGTGTTTAGATAGTTATTACTAGAAGATTTTTTGTAATTGATAAATGATAAGAAAATGTATGAGATAAAATAATAATAATCACTGAGCGCTGTCAGCACCCCACGTTCTCTGCTACCATACGCACTGTTCAATTTTTTCTTTTATTTTTTCCCTCTCTCTCATGTTTTCTCTCTATGGTCAACAACAGAAGTAGCGAACAGTCCTTCTTCGGCAATGGTGAGTTGCAGAGCAGGACGCGACATCGACAAAAATAGGAGAGAAGGTGAACTAGACGATGTTGGGATCTGAAGAACCAGAACTAGAATAGCGACTTCCACGACTTCCACCATCTCCTGACGACGACCACAACCTCCCACAGATGATGACCACTATAGAGAACCCTCCTCCCTCCCAGTGACGGTGACGATAGAAATGGCGGTGGAGAGAAGGCAATGGCGTAGAGAGAGGAGAGAGTATTAGAAAAAGTAGGGGTAAAATAGTAATTAAGTAGTTTATAAGTTATTTTACTGTTCTAGAAACTATTCCTAAGAGCTTATTCAAAACTATGATTTGATCCATAAGTCTTTTTAGACAAATATGACTGTTTTAAAATTTTTTCAAACTAAAATTTAGACTATAAACTTTTTTAAAATCTAATTTATAAGTTACCTAAATAGGCACTATAAAAAAATTTTTATATAGAAATCTTCTTTGAGCTTATTGGGGAAGGCCCTTCTTGCATTAGGCATTGGGGCCTTGATTCATTAAGAATTGAGGATCTTACTAACGGGGGTTGGTCCGAGTGGTAAGCGACTCGGTATCGCTTAAGCGAGGTCTCGAGTTCGAGCTTTGGCGAATACAGAAAATTTTCGTTGGGAGATTCACCCACCATTGCCAGGTACGCGACGCGGGTCAGATCTGGATGTAGTCGGGGTAAAATTCCGGTAAACCGGGTGGGCAACCAAACAAAAAAAATTGAGGATCTTTTTGGGATTGCTGTCCCCAATCTTTTTTCTACTTGAAGCCTGTTTTCTTCCCATCAAAAGAAATAACAAACACTAGCGACCCACCGTTACAAGAAAAAGAAAGTATGTTTTCACTACAAAAAATGGTGGGACCCGTACTGTAGCTTTCTAATTCCACCTATCGAGTTTGGAGTTTGGAATCTGGTAACTTAACCCATTTTACATATAAAAAAAAGAGTGAACATCCTAACCTTTTTTTTTTTTATTATTAATATTATTATTTATTTTATTTAAATATTATTTTAAATATTTTATTATTAAATATTATTAAAAATAATTATTTATTAATATATGTTTATGATTAATATTATATTAATATTTATTTAGATTTATAGTTATAAAATTTGAGATTTTTTTATAAAAATTAATTTTTTTAAGAGTATAATATTAATAATTTTTTAATTATATTAATATAATGTTAAAAAAATTTATTAATATTTTAAAAATTTAAAAATAATTTTTTTAAAATATTAAAAAAAAAGTGACGGGTTAGGAAAGCGGCTCAGGTTGATAAAGCAGTCCGTCTTCTCTCAGTCTGTCGCAACTTACGGGTTAATCTGTTAAGCCCAAACAGCATCCAATTCGGGGCATCGAAGCCGTCTGATCCAAAATTTGACCGTTAGAGGCGAGCGTCTTCTGCTCCTGGGTTCCTTGATTTAAAATTTTCAAACAGAGGCGCGTCTGTCGTCCAATTAAAAAAGTGCCAAACTTCAAACCACATTGTTTCTCAATCATCTCTTCTTTTGGTTTCTTGAAGATCTCAACCATGTACTCTGTATCCAAGATGAAATCGGATCGTAAGCCTCCTCTCGCTAAGTCGCCAATGCGTCTTCGACCACGCCGAGTTCTTCGTCCATCAAACTCCTGTTCGCTTCAAACCCCACCAGGTTCGCCTAGACAATTAGATCAATGATATCGATCGTTGGCTCTGCCATTTGTTTCACTTTCTTTCTTTCTTTTTTTCTAATGCACCTTCCGTGGTTGAATTAGGTTCGCTGGCAGAATCCAAAAAACCAATTGGCGGTCAGAACATCGAGGAATCTGAAATTCGACCCGAGTACCACACGATTTCCTGTGAATTACGGGCTTTGACAAAGATGGCTCGGGAAGAATTGGGGAAGACGGATTCCGAAAATATTGCATCTGCATTCGGTGTGAATTATGGGCTACTGTTTGAGAGGGGAAGGTTTTATGATGAATACTCTGCTAAAAGGAACGAGAGGTTGAAGAGAAAGAAGACAGGAGAATATGATAAAGCGCCTGCTTATAATCTTGGCGTAGCTGTAGAGTCAGCGAAGAAGAGCAGTTCTAAGAAACTTGAGAGCTTGCGAAAGTCCGTTTCGGCGACTTGCTCGATGGAGCGGTCGGAGGCTCCCCGATACATGCTCAGAAGCATGACCAAAGGAAATAAGAAGCTTCCTCCTCTGCCTTCGAACTTCAAGAAATCTACTGCTGGGTTAGACAAGAAAATTGGAGCTTCAAGAGTTCGGATGATTTGATTTTTCTGATCTTTATTTTTCTTGTATTGAAAAAGAGAAACGGATTTATTGTATCTCTGGCCCTTGAGTTTTTTGCTTATCATTGGAATCACTTTTTAAGATGAACCAGCAATTGATACTTTGTTAAATATACCATGAAGTAAGCTGATGGATGACTACTTAGGTGAAAGTGAATTCCCCCTCTTGAAATTAAGACTAAACTCGGGATCCTTGGCTCTTGAATAATCTTACAGTGTTTCAGGTGTTTGGAGATATATGTTACTTTTCCCTATCAACGGAATCGTTTGCTGTAATTACTTGGGAATTCTCATTTTCAATTTATTTTGTAACAACTCATTGAAAATGAATGGATGATTGTTTCGGTGAACGACTTCTATTAATTAGTTTGGAAAAAATGATCTCCTTCTGCTTTTTTAACCACGCAGTTTTTCTCGTTTGTGTCGCTCTATATGTTGGGCAACTCTTTCAAGAATGAAGTTTTGACAGAATCAATCCCCTATTTCCGAATGAAAAGTCGTATAATGCTTGTACGACTGAAGGGGAAAACGTTTCTCCAAAATCCATACACCCACAAAACCTGCCAGTCCTTCGTATGCACAAATAGTATGTGAAACACTGTTTATTTGCAATGGATATAGATTCTTATTTATGCGATATTGCTTCACCATCCATTTATTCCCACCCCCACCCAAAAGGAGAAACATCCGCGTATCCTTTATTGCATGAAGCAACAATCTATCTGCGTTTATTAGATACACCCTCTATCTCTAAACGAAAAGTTATCTAATGCTCGTACAATAGTGTCGAAGAGGCAAAGGTTTCTCCAGAATCTACATCAATCTCCCTTTCAACCACCCAAAAGCCTGCCAATCTCCAAGTGCACAAGTAGAAAGCCAAACCCTGCTATTTACAACGGATATAGATTCTTAGTTATGCGGTGTTCCTTAACCATTGTTTACTACTTCTGCGTCTTCTGTTTTGCATGAAGCAACCTCACTTCCTACTGAAGACCAGTCTTGAGGAATATCTGTAACATCTGCTACAGCTGCCGTCTCTTCTACTTCAATCAAACCACTAACTTCACTTTCCACGTAAGCTGATCCTTCCAGATTTTTGGCAACGTCCGATGGAGTTTTGGCATCTTCGGTTTTGCCTTTAGCAACCTCACTTTGTGTAGAAGCTAATTCTTCAATAATCTCCACAAAATTTGCTGCATCATCTCTTGTCTCTTCTACCCCAATCAAATTACAAACTTCATTTTCCACGCATCCTTCAGAATTTTTGGCAGTGTCAGATGCAGCAGATGCCTCTTCTACACCGACCAAAGTGCTACTATCGTTTTCTTCTTGGCTATCTTCCACTCTAAAATATACCTTCCGAAGACAAAATGACTCAGCATTAGCGATTCACATCATTTTGACATGTCTAAGGAGCCCATGGCAAAAAACTTGCTGTTTTATGAATGAAAGATAAACAAATTATATTTTATTTGATATTACCCTCTAATGTTTAAATTCTTTCCAGCATAAAATCATGAATAATTATCATAGGAAATAGCATGACCAAAAAGGAATTACAAGCCAGAACTTGAAGGTTTACAGACAAACATACCACACAAGTACGAGAGGGAGAGAGGACTTTGAAAGAATTGGGACGATTGTTAAAATTTGTTTCAGGAACTCCTGGAATTCCTTCCGGGGATGTAAAGTGGTCTACATCATGCCCCACCTAGCGGATAATAATTTGGAACTTTGGCATCAGTAAAAGGAAAAAAAGATTTGAATGCTTCTAATCAGTTGGTTTGAACTTTAAACACCCTGCCCACTCCATCCCCCACCACACCCCCCCCCCCCGCCAAAAAAAAGAAAAAAAAAGAGGGAGAGGGAGAGCCAATTGCTGCAACTCAAACTAATAAATCATCTAACTTCAGTTTGAGAGAGTAGAGCATTCCTTACTCTTCCATATCCTCCGAATTCCCAAGCATCACTATCGAGAGCAACTCTATATTTCCCGGGCAAGTCACATCCAACTTTATACCTATTGGTTCAGCACATCAGTCAAATAATTTGTGCTCAGGCTTTTACAAATTCCCCAAACATATAAACAAAAATACTCTATTACTTACATACCCTTCATAAGTATTCTCTGGATGAAAATTGAACACAAATACCAAATCCCCTCGCTCAAAGACTATAACTTGTAAAAGAAGAAACCATTAAATTTTAATGGAGCAATGTGCTAAATTATCTCAACGCATGTAACAATTGAATCTCTAATTGTTGAGACGCCTTAATTATGTCTTTTAAAGCCTAACATTGCTGATTTAGGGTGTGTTTGGAAAACACCCAAACCGCGGTTTTAAAAGGGCTTTTGGCCCAAACCTCGGTTTGGGAAAATTTCAAAACAAACAGGCTTATTTGTCCATAAGTGCTTTTGGACAAAACCATAGTTTAAAACCATGGTTTTGAATAAGCTATTTAAAATAGCTTTTTCAACAATAAAAGCACTTATAGACTATCCAATTACTATCTTACCCCTACTTTTTCTTACACCCTCTCTCCTACTTTTTCTTACACCCTCTCTCCTCTCTCCTACTTTTTCTTACACCCTCTCTCCTTTCTCCTCTCTTCCTTCTCTCCTCTCTCTTCTCTTTTCTCTAACTCCCTCCTCTCTCTTACTTTAAATCAAATCATATCCTTTTTGGTAATTTACCACCATAAAAGTCATTCTAAAAATAACTATCCAAACACCTATTTATTCAAAACCACTTTTTTCCATAAACTCTTCTCCAAAAGTCCTTTTGGTGAGAACCCACAAGGAAAAGATCCCACGAACCCACAACCAATCTGAAATATACTCACCCCAAGAAAGCTAAACAGAGGTCTGGTGATCCACTTGAACCCTTGAGCATGGAAGAACAAGGACCCAAAGTGTTTGAAGATGCCACAAGGTTGATCAAGCCTTGATAAATCTGTTAGTTCAATGAAGAACCCT
The DNA here is from genome assembly GCA_037074615.1 of Leucaena leucocephala. Lineage (NCBI taxonomy): Eukaryota > Viridiplantae > Streptophyta > Magnoliopsida > Fabales > Fabaceae > Leucaena > Leucaena leucocephala. Next base: position 24,575,532 of record CM073541.1, read on the forward strand.
AGAGAGAATCCACTCTCAAGTTGGAGGTGCAAAAACGCAGCCTTTCATTACCCAAAATCAAGTCTCCCTCCAAGAGTGAGGTTTACAATGTCTTATAGGGTTACATTGAGATATTTGACCTAAAAGGCCTTAAAACGAAATTAAACATCATACAAGTCCAAAATATGATTAATTAGGCCCAAAACAAAATAAAAAGGCTGATCATGTGTTGTACTTGATCCAAGCTCCTTAAGTTGAGGTCTCCAAGCCCAAGACATGATCAGCAGCTCCATTTTCAGCCCAAATGATGTTAATGACATCCTCAGCTTCTCCATCCAGATTTGATGCTCCAACAAATGCCATTTGCCTTGTCAAGGTGTCTTGTACTAGCCCACTCAAAGTTTTCTTAATCCTTTTAGCTCTTGCTCTTGTGATTGGTCCAGTTGGAATTTGCAATGGGTCATTAGCTTGTTGTATCGCATCATTCCCTCTCTCCTGAAAAGGATTCGACCTCGAATCATCGCCTGTATCAAAAAGAGATAAATCAGCCACATTGAAAGTAGCACTAACATTATACTCACCAGGTAAATCAATTTTGTAAGCATTATCATTGATTCTTTCAAGCACTTGAAATGGACCATCTCCTCTTGGAGCTAATTTGGATTTTCTTTGAGTTGGAAATCTTTCTTTCCTCATATGCACCCACACCCAATCACCAGGATTAAAGAGAACACGCCTTCTTCCTTTGTTAGCCTTGGATGCATATTGCTCATTTTTCTTTTCAATCTGTTGTTGCACCCTTTGATGAAGTTCTTTCACCATTTCAGCTTTCTTTGTCCCATCAAGACTTACCCTCTCATCAATAGGCAATGGTAGTAAATCCAAAGGAGTTAGGGGATTAAAACCATACACTATTTCAAAGGGAGAATAATCAGTAGATGAATGCACACTCCTATTGTAAGCAAATTCAATGAATGACAAGCAATTTTCCCAATTCTTCAAGTTCATTTGAATCACAGTTCTAAGCAATTGAGTTAAAGTTCTATTAACTACTTCAGTTTGTCCATCAGTTTGTGGATGACAAGCAGTAGAAAACAACAATTTAGTTCCCAGCTTACCCCACAAAACCCTCCAAAAATGACTCAAAAATTTTGTATCCCTATCAGAAACAATACTTTTAGGAACACCATGAAGTCTTACAATTTCCTTAAAGAACAATTCAGCAATATATGTGGCATCATCAGTCTTATGGCAAGGAATGAAATGTGCCATTTTAGAAAATCTGTCAACAACCACAAATATGGAATCCATTCCCTTTCTTGACCTAGGCAAACCCAAAATAAAATCCATTGATATATCTACCCAAGGTTCACTAGGCACTGGTAAGGGGGTGTATAAACCATGTGGCAAGACTCTAGATTTAGCCCTTTTACAAATTATGCATTTAGCACAGATTCTTTCCACATCACGTTTCATTTTAGGCCAAAAGAAATGTTCATGCAGAACATCCAAAGTCTTTTTTACACCAAAGTGACCCCTTAATCCTCCCCCATGTGCTTCTCTCACAAGTAATTCTCTTAAAGAACATTGAGGCACACACAATCTATTTTCTTTAAACAAGTAGCCATCAACCCTATAAAACTTTTCAAATGCTTTCTTTTCACAAGCAACAAACACTTCAGAAAAATCGGCATCAGTACCATACAATTCCTTGATATATTCAAAACCAAGCAACCTCGTATTTAGAGTAGTGAGAAGAGTATACCTTCTTGACAATGCATCAGCCACCACATTTTCTTTACCTTTCTTGTATTTGATGACATATGGAAATGTCTCAATAAATTCCAGCCACCTTGCATGTCTCTTGTTCAGCTTGCCTTGGCCCTTAATGTGCTTCAAAGATTGATGATCAGTATGAATTACAAATTGTCTAGGCCAAAGGTAGTGTTGCCAATTCTCCAATGCTCTCTTAAGTGCATAGAGCTCCTTGTCATATGTTGGATACTTCAAGGCTGCTCCATTTAACTTTTCACTAAAATAAGCAATTGGCTTTCCTTCCTGCATCAAAACAGCTCCTATTCCAACTCCAGATGCATCACATTCAATCTCAAAAGTTTTGTTAAAATTAGGCAATGCTAACACAGGTGCAGAACACAATCTATCCTTAAGTTCAATGAATGCAACATCTTGTTCTTTATCCCATTTAAAACCAACAGATTTTTTTATAACTTCAGTAAGTGGTGCAGCAAGTGTGCTAAAATCTTTCACAAAGGGCCTATAAAAACTAGCCAAGCCATGAAAGCTTCTCACCTCAGTTATGCTTTTAGGTGTTGGCCATTCTTTTATAGCTCTTATCTTTTCTTCATCAACTTCTATTCCTTTAGCACTCACCACAAAGCCAAGAAAAACAATTTTATCCATACAAAAATCACACTTTTTTAGATTTGCAAACAATTTTTCCTTTCTCAAAACATCAAGCACACAATGCAAATGATCCAAATGCTCCTCCAGACTTTTGCTATAAATCAGAATATCATCAAAATAAACCACAACAAATTTTCCAATGAAAGCACGCAAGACATGGTTCATTAATCTCATGAACGTGCTAGGTGCATTAGTTAGCCCAAATGGCATTACTAACCACTCATACAAACCATGTTTTGTTTTGAAAGCTGTTTTCCACTCATCCCCTTCTCTCATTCGAATTTGATGGTATCCAGATTTCAAATCAATCTTAGAAAAGACAATGGAACCATGCAATTCATCAAGCATATCATCTAATCTAGGAATGGGATGGCGATACTTTACAGTGATATTGTTAACAGCTCTACAATCAATGCACATCCTCCAAGTTCCATCTTTCTTTGGCACAAGAAGCACTGGAACTGCACATGGACTCAAACTTTCTCGAACATATCCTTTTGCCATGAGCTCTTCCACTTGCTTTTGAAGCTCCTTTGTTTCTTCTGGATTGCTTCTATAGGCTGGCCTATTAGGAATTGTCGCTCCTGGGATGAAATCAATTTGATGTTCAATTCCTCTTGTGGGTGGTAATCCAGGTGGTATGTCTTCAGGAAACACCTCTCCAAATTCCTGCAACAAAGAACCAACAACACTTGGAAAAGAAAAGCTAGAGTCATTAGTGTTCAAAAAGGATTCCTTGTAAACAAGGAGAAGCAAATGTTGTTCAGCCAAAAAGGCACTCCTTACTTCACTTCCCTTTGCATAAAAACTCATCTTTTCTTTTCTCTCTTCACTCCTCTCTTTTTTTTTGAATTTCTTTCCTCTCTTTACTCCTCTCTTTTTTTTGAATTTCTTTTCTCTCATTTTTCAGTTCACTCTCTCTTTCTTCTCTCTCTTTTCTCATCTTGAGTTGATCCTCATACACTTGCTTTGGAGTCAATGGTACAAGAGTAACTGGTCTATTGTTCATTACAAAAGAATACCTATTGGTAAACCCATCTTTCTTCACCTTTTGATCAAACTCCCAAGGTCTTCCCAAAAGCAGATGTCCAGCATGCATAGGAACAACATCACATAATATTTCATCACAATATTTGCCAATTGAGAAAGAGACCAGAACTTGCTTAGCAACCTTAATTTCTCCACATTCATTCAACCATTGCAGCTTGTATGGTCTAGGATGTCTAACAGTAGGCAAATTTAATTTCTCAACCAATGTAGTGCTTGCAACATTTGTAACACTCCCACCATCAATTATCAAATTACATACCTTGTTATTAATTAGGCAGCGAGTATGAAAGATATTTTCCCTTTGCTCATTCAACTCTTCCTCCTTCACTTGACAATTTAAGGCTCTTCTAACCACAAGGCATTCTCCTTCCACAGCATATTCAACCCCATCATCACTAGCATCTTCAAGTAGGGGCATAGAGTTATCACTTTCACTCTCACTTTCAGTCACAACTTCATTATTTTTCAGAATCATGACTCTTTTGTTGGGGCATTAAGAAGCAATATGACCTGTACCCAAACACTTGAAACACTTTATATCCCTATTTCTAGAAGTTTGGAAATCAGATTTACCTTTGCTTTTTGATGGAACTTCTTCTTTGCCTTTAGTGGTCTCCTTTTGGATAGCTTTTTCTCCTTTCCTCCAATTCTGTTTGAAAGAAGAACTGGATCCAGAATGAAATTTTGAAGCACCTTTACGCTTGAGTTGTTTTTCCACCTTAATGGCCATATGCACCATGTCTTCTAGCTCCACATAATGATGCAATTCCACTACGTCAGCTATATCTTTGTTCAACCCACTTAGAAATCGAGCCATGGTTGCTTCTCTATCTTCTTGCACATTAGCTCTTATCATGGCCAATTCCATCTCCTTATTGTACTCCTCCACACTCCTAGAACCTTGTGTAAGGGTCTGCAACTTTTGGTAAAGCTCTCTAAGATAATGTGATACGAACCAGGATACCAAAGATATTGTCACCGATGCAAACCCAGTCCTTGACCCACTACGAACCCAGGCCCTAGACCCACAGAGCGATGTTTTGTTTCCCTAGGGAGACTCCCCCCTGAAAACGCGTCTTTGGTAGGAGAGAGGTATCCCCACACTATATAGCATGGTTCGTTTTTCCTTCTCCCCGATGTGGGACTCATCATTCCCACCCCCTTTAAACTGCACGTCCACGTGCAGGGAAGCTTCGTACATGGCCCACACCACCAGCTCTGATACCAAAATGATACGAACCAGGATACCAAAGATATTGTCACCGATGCAAACCCAGTCCTTGACCCACTACGAACCCAGGCCCTGGACCCACAGAGCGATGTTTTGTTTCCCTAGGGAGACTCCCCCCTGAAAACGCGTCTTTGGTAGGAGAGAGGTATCCCCACACTATATAGCATGGTTCATTTTTCCTTCTCCCCGATGTGGGACTCATCATAATGGTTGGGAACGAATCTCTTCCTCATTAGAGCTTTCATTTCTGTCCAAGTTGTTATAGGCCTCTCTCCATTATTCCTCCTATTAATTCCCAACTTATCCCACCAAACAATGGCATAATCAGTGAATTCTATTGCTGCCAACTTCACTTTCTTGACTTCAGAATAATTATGACACTCAAAGATCATTTCTATTTTCTTTTCCCACTCTAAATAGGCTTCAGGATCACTTCTACCTTGGAATGGTGGTATTTTCATCTTGATGCTTCCAAGGTTCCCATCTACTCTATCTCTCCCCCTTGGGTTATTTCTGCCATGTCTTCTCCCATACCTATCCCCTCTATGCCTATTCCCTATTAGTTCAGCTTCAGATTCAGAATTGAATTCACCCTCACTATCACCAACTTCATTATTTCCAGATTCAAAGTCATCCATAGAAACCCCCTTTGCCTTTCATGCCTTCTAGGATTAGGTTGAGACCTTTGCAGATTTGCAATCCTTTCATCTTGTCTATCCATTCTATCCCTTATCTCTCCATAAACCAAATTCATCCGTTCAAAATGCTGCTGCATTGCCCTAAGGGTATCACTGACACTTATTGGATTTTCACCTCCACCGGATGTTCCATCTGCATTAGACATTGAGACTTCAAGAAAAATAATCGTGTTAGTGAAATAGAGTCCCTCACAAATTTTCTTACGTGTTTCCCTCAAGAATGACACTCAACACTCGTGTTTCACTCAAACTTGGCTTTTAAATTGAGGTATGTCACTCTTGCCTTTTTCCACTCTTAAATCCCTCTTGAGGCTCTTTAAAGAACTAAGCAATTTAAACAAAGCAATCACAATATGCAGAATCAGCCAACACTTGGGAACACTGGGACATCAAGAGTATTGAATATGGACTTTCAAGAAGAATCAGAAACAGATTCTGGGTATGAAGATGATTTGCTCAAAACACTTCCAGCACAACAATTTTTCTTTTTCTTTTTTTCTTTTTCTTCTTTTTTTTTCTTTTCTTTTTGTACTATTTTCTTTTTGTCACTGAAATGCAAAGAAAATCACAAAAATACCATAAACATAACAGAATGAGCAATCTGAACCCAGAAATTCCAGAAATTCCAGAAAAACGCGTCCCTTTTAGAATGGGTATAACTTTCCTTAGGAAACTCGGATTTAGATGAAACCAAAACGAGCAGAAAGAAGAGATTCTGAACTATGAAAATGACCTATTAAACATCACTAAACTCAAAGGAAAGGTGGATGAACAAGAGCGACAATTTCGATGACAGACTGAAACGCAGAAGACGAACAGACACAAAATAAAACACCAAAATTATGAACGAAATTGAAGGTAATCAAACATAAAGATATGACCTGAGTTTAGATCCAAAGCTCTGATACCAAGATGGTGAGAACCCACAAGGAAAAGATCCCACGAACCCACAACCAATCTGAAATATACTCACCCCAAGAAAGCTAAACAGAGGTCTGGTGATCCACTTGAACCCTTGAGCATGGAAGAACAAGGACCCAAAGTGTTTGAAGATGCCACAAGGTTGATCAAGCCTTGATAAATCTGTTAGTTCAATGAAGAACCCTAGAGAGAATCCACTCTCAAGTTGGAGGTGCAAAAACGCAGCCTTTCATTACCCAAAATCAAGTCTCCCTCCAAGAGTGAGGTTTACAATGTCTTATAGGGTTACATTGAGATATTTGACCTAAAAGGCCTTAAAACGAAATTAAACATCATACAAGTCCAAAATATGATTAATTAGGCCCAAAACAAAATAAAAAGGCTGATCATGTGTTGTACTTGATCCAAGCTCCTTAAGTTGAGGTCTCCAAGCCCAAGACATGATCAGCAGCTCCATTTTCAGCCCAAATGATGTTAATGACATCCTCAGCTTCTCCATCCAGATTTGATGCTCCAACAAATGCCATTTGCCTTGTCAAGGTGTCTTGTACTAGCCCACTCAAAGTTTCCTTAATCCTTTTAGCTCTTGCTCTTGTGATTGGTCCAGTTGGAATTTGCAATGGGTCATTAGCTTGTTGTATCGCATCACCTTTTCCATAAGTTGTCCATAAGCCCTTTTTCAAAATCTTATCCAAACAGGCCCTTAAAGTACTCCTAGTTAAAAAAGGTCATGGAATCATACCACAGCTTAATTGACTTGAAAAATTTATCAGATAATCAACCAGCATAGTGCTCTCAGAAAAAAAAATGTTAATGATCATATGGAGAAGTAACACCTTTTCTTCTTCATTTGTGCTGCTCACGATTTGTTTTGTTGATGAGAGGAATGAAAATTTGTCACCTAGAAAGTTCATAGCTCTGTCAAACGCATTCATGAACTGCACAATTTCCAGAAGGAGAAATGTAAAAGGTAAATAAATTTGTGGATATATAATAAACTGCAAGAATAAAGGAATTTTACACATGTATTGGCTTTCTGCACGACACCCAAAGCATGTAGTGCAACAATGCACATTTCTTACATAAATATAGGAAATTACTCGTGTTTGCAAACCTATTGACAAATCTTTATAATAAAAAGTTGGATAAATATGGACACAAGAGACCACCCCCCACCCCCCCAAACAAAAAAAGGAAAAGAAATAAAGAGAAGAGCAAATATTCCTAATTCCTAAATTAACTTATATCTCAAGTGGTCAGTATCCACCAAATTCCCCTGACGGCACCTCTCATAACTCCATCCATTGCCTTCTCTAGGGAAATCAATCTATTACGGATGGCCAAACTAAAAAAGTAGTCATAAATATTACTGAATATATGATAATACATGTTATCCTTCTATAGAAATAAGAGCGATATGCATAAACATCTCTAGATTAGAGACAAGCAACCCTCATGGTTGGGCTGCACTACATTATGACAGGCAGTTGCAGTTCTGCAGGCAAAAGCATGGAATAGTGTACATACCTCATTGCCCATGAAATTAAGGTAGCCTTCCCCACCTAATGCCATGGTTAAGAAGTGTATCATCTACAAAAGATTTAAATAACGATGAGTACAAGCACATAATATAGCGGTGCAGTGTCACATTAGCAGTTCTGGCATTGTTAATCATATCATTGCTGTAGTTGCACAGAATTACAGTTACGCATAAACAGGAAAGGTGTTGATGGGTCTTAAAAGTAAGAAAATAAAACTATAACAACCAGTAAAAACCAATCTTTATAATCTGCTATATAACCTTGTGAAGAGCAATCCCTCGCTCAATTGTAGGAGAAGCATCTGTCAAGCAAGAAATGCTAGCATACATTTCTTTATCCATAAGGAGAAATGCTATAGTCTTGTCCCCCACGATGGCCTGCACAAGGAATTTAGTTTTTCCTTTTATAGAAACAGAAGGCAAAAGGACAAAGAAATATGAGAAATTCTTAGCTGTCTTCGGGAGTCTCCTTTGTTATGCCACTTATAAAACTGCCTTTGCCTAAATTTTAGGATATTTCCATTCTAAATGTGATAACTAGCATGTGATAGAACTTGATGCAAATTGGCTAAGCTCATACCTGGTCATGACTTTCTGCATAAGACACACACTTCTCAGTGTATCTCCTATTTGTCAAACTCCAACCGATGTCCTTCATGGACCATTCGTCATCTTTCTTGTTCTTCAGGTAGTCAATCCATTTGTCTGGAATGGTCATAGCCAGACGATAGTCAAAACCAATACCTCCTCTGATATGGGTAGACCAAGTCCAGGCATGCCAGAAACATCTTCAGCTATGACAGATGCATCTGGTAAAATATTATGGATCAAACAATTAGCCAGCATCAAATAGATAACCGCATCCACATCTGTTGCTTCACTAAAATATTCATTGTAATTGTTGATATGGGCTAATTTAGAATTAATTATTAATTAATATTATATTTTGTTAGTTATTTAATTAATTATCTAAAATTAAGTTTGGATATTATTTAAAATCATATTTGAATATCAAATTATCATATTTTAGAAAAATAAATTTGAGATATTAAGATTGTGATAGATTCTAGGTTTAGCCTATTAGCTTATATTTTTACTTATATAAAAGCCTATTTGTATTCTCATTCATTCAAAGATTAATAACATTTTGAAGTTCCCTCTACTTTTAATCATTCAAATTTTCAACGAGAGTTTTCACAGATAGTAAGGAACATGCTTGTATCCCACAAGAACGCGAGTTCGATTCCAGCTGCCATTGTGAGGGCTCTCTTGGTAAGTAATCTCGTAAGTCCCCTGTAAGTGCTCTTTGAGCCCTGCGACTGTGTCCTAACTTTAGTGAGGGGCCAGTGCCGAACTCACTTAAACTTTTTGTAACAAAAAAAAAAATCCTTCAAATTTCCACAGTAATTCTCTGAAAAAGTCATGTCGATTCCATGGTGGTGATACAGCATCGATGTTACTCCATTAAACCGAAACCCATCAAATTTGAACTCCTCAATCCACCACCGTAAATTAGATAAAAGAAAACGAAGAACTTCCCAATTGGCATAATTAAAGAGTCTACTATCCCACAGTTTATGATAGCCTCTGTCTCCACAGTGGAAGTGAGAATCCTGGGAAAGTTGGCCAACATCAAAGCCATTGAGTCCATCAGTAACATTATTACTGGCATGACTATGGACAACATCCATCAAAACCTGTAAACCTAGGCTATGGGCCTTTTCTATTAGATATTAAAGATCTTCAGGGGTTCCAGATCTACTGCTTACAGCAAAAAACTTTGTTACATGATAACCAAAGGACGCATAATAGGACTGCTCCATCACAGCCATCAACTGGGCTGTGTTATAGTTATTTGCTTGAATACAGGGCAAAATATCATCTGCAAATTCTCGGTATGAATTTATTCGGGATTCAGAGCTACTCATTCCTACATGAGCCTCATATATCCGTGGGGCATTGGGCTTCGGTGGCCTCGAATATTTGAACTGATACCTGAAATAGGAGTAGAATTAGAGTGGTGAAAACACGTGGAATGAATTAACGAATTGAAGTGTTGGCCTACTTTGCAAGGTCAAGTAAAATAACACGTAGATCATGTTACAGACGTTCTCCCTTTTTCTTAGAAATAACACCAGAACATGATAAAGCTTCAAGATAATCCACACTGCAATGAAAGCTTAGACTGTTTATATAATTGTAAAATTAGTTACAATGTTATGTTGCATGCAATTGCAGTCCGTTTTAGAAATAATCCTCAGATGTCATGCTTTGTTGGCTGTACTGAAAAACACGCCACCATATAAATTCTATGTCTGAGAAGAAGACCTCTCTAAAGGTTCTGGATCCCAATAGACGCCATCATATGGGGCAGCAAATCTTGTACGATCACCAGTAGCATGTTTGAATCGAAATTTGACTCTTGAATTATGAGGTATTGCTGGATTCCCATTGCAATCATGAATCTTTATTCTCCAAACACCAAACTCATTTTTTCCATTCTATGGTTGGATCCATCCCATTCATTGAAGTCCCCAATTAATTGTGCTTCCCTAAATTGTAAGATACGTAACATTAAAAAGAAACTAAACAAAAACAATGGCAGATGAAGTAGACTTATTTTCTTTCTCATGGACAACTTACTGAGCAGCAGGTGCCCACTTACGGTATACAATGCCATCGTCTTCTCTGTTGAACCCAAATTTCAAATAACCTAATAGAGAGAAGGGAGAAAGAAAGAAGAAAATGAAAAGTGAAAGAAAGAAGAAAATGAAAAGTTATATTGAATATTGAAAATAAGACTGAAATCAATTAAACAAATGAGTGAGGCAAATTCATATGGGGAAAAGGAGATCGATCCAGTTGCAAGCACGCGCATCAACAGAGAGGCGAGTAAAGGAAGGAAGAAAGAAACATTATATTAAATTGAAGTCTTGAAGATTAACTCCAATCAATCCAACAAATTAGCTAGGCAGTCCAGTATGGGGAAGAGAACATCAATTCAGTTAACAGGCAAACGGCATGCGTTTTGCAGAAGCTGATCAATTCAACAGTCTCAATGGATTCTCCAATACAAACAAAAAGTGTAATAGCTCAGATAACTACAATGAGCACACTGTAGAGAACATATGCATTGCATTTAAGTAGTTATCCCAATTTAGTAAGTACGACTAGAAACAGATAATACTAGTGTAGAAATGCAGATAACTATCACTACCTCTTGCAAATTCCTCAAGTCCTCCTTCGTATTTTTACAATGAGCCTTTTCTGATCTACATCTCTCTTCACTCTATATCTGAAGTGATCTTTATATGGTTCTAGGCCTGGATCAATGCGGAAGATGCCAATATTCTCTACGTCATCCTCAAGGGATGGCATTGTTGACTTGTCATCAGTCAAAGCAGTTGATATCTTGTACTTGACCTCCCCTTGTTGAAAGAAAACTTATCCATTCAAGCAACTTATCCGCATTAAAAACACTCACTTGTGTTGACGAGAGATATACACACTTTCATTTTATTTTCTTGTTCTTAGTAGGAGATCTTTGTCAAAGAAATAATTATATGAATTCATCGTAGGTATAAAGCAAACCAGTCAAAGTCCAAATGTTGCATGTCAGTTCCATCGCTCCTATTTAGTCATTCACCAATATCCAGGACATACAAGTACAAAACAGGGAGAAGATTAACACAAATATAATATACTAGATATTGAAATGTTGTTGCCTCCACAATGCCCAACTTAGGGCAATCAGAGGCTCCATCACTGAACCAAACGCTACATACAATTCCAGCCTAAGTTTACTACAATAAATATTACAGAATAATTTTTAATTATATCCTCAGACTATGCACCATATGCAATGTACATAATCTCTAGCAATTGCGTTGTATCAGTTAGGGCAAGGTGGATTACTAAATTCATTTCTTTAAAGAATATTTTTTAATATATATTATATAATATAAGATTTCAAATCAGAACGAACGAAATTACACCATTAAAATATTAAAAAGATGAAAAAAAGATTGAAAAATGTCAGGAAGAAGAAAAGTTAGCGTGATTGTGGTGAATATTCATGCTGTACCCTCTTGGATATTGATCTTTTTGACGGAAAACAGAATCCATTGCTTCCTCGGTGGTTTTCGTAGACAGATGTCAGACAGACAGACAGAGTGCTGTTTGGCAATAAACTGCTTATGTCTAAAGGTCTGCAGAAACAAAAGATAGAAAATCACAAAACATTAGAGATCATGCGCAGTACGTCAGTACAAGCCTCAAGACAATAATTGCTCAATACTCGGGAAGGTGGCAGGGGCAGAGAGAAAACCTATCCTGATCGAAAGCAGGCAAATGCAAGTCGCTAAAACTAAGAAGTATGTATAATTCATGACAAGGTACTCTGAAGTCTAAACCATGATCTTCCTCAGGTGATTCTTTCAACCATAATTCACTTTCACTACTTTCTGTATATTTTGTAAGTAAAAGTACACACGACCAAACTAATAGCTGGAAAGATCAAAAGACTGCAATACTAACGTAACGGAATTAGTTCGTTCCATTACAATAAATGAAAAACAAAAATAAAGTTACATTCTCAATTTCTTAACATGCTGTCAATCAAGTAGCCGTGATACTTTACTTCGATATTATTCAAAAGGACGTCTATGACAAGTTCCACAAATGGTAAAACAAATTTTATAACAAAAAAAAAAACAAGAATAAACCACTCAACAGTCCAGGCTTAGTGCAGATCACGAATAAAATTCAGGTACTAGAATAATAATATCATGAGGAAGTCCATTGTAGACCGGGCAAGCGATAGCATACTAGTTGTTTTAGAAGGTACAGAAGCAATTTAAGAAAAGCCAACTAACATAAGCCAATTCACTCAAGCAGAAAGCCAGACTACATACATAGGTTGTGATTTTAAAATAAACGAGCAGACATACTCGTTAGTATTCCAGCGACACGGCACCAAATGCCTAAAATCTAAAGCCATTTACAGTCAAAAAGGAAAGAAATCAAGTCGGTAGTACCTCGTTCAGGATTTGCTTAAGGAAGGTGATAAAGAGTCAGTAGCAACGATGGGATAAGGACACATGCAGCTGATCATCTCGCCAAACTCAGCTTCAAACTCGCCAACTTTCAGAATCCAAACTCATCCCCGAAGTCTCTAATATGCGAAAGATCCCATGTAAAATGCGGATACTCATAGTCACAAGCATCTCACTGTTGATACCTTCAGGGATCAATTATTTTTTTTTTCCCACCCGATTCACCGGAATTTTACCCCGATTACATCCGGATCCGACCCGTGTCACGCACCTGGCTATGGTAGGTGAGTTTCTTAACGGGAATTTTCTGTATTCGCCAAAGCTCGAACTCAAAACCTCGCTTAAACGATACCAAATCGCTTATCACTCGGACCAACAGTTGGTCTAGGGACCCATTATGATTATACCTATGACTTCGTTATGGCTAGAAACCAAGCAAGTAAAGCATATCGTCTTACATGTGACGAAGCAACGGCCGTCAAAATTTGGTCCCCAAAAATTCTGAAAATACAATGGTATCAGCCTATGCCCGTCCTTTTCTTTTTGAGCAATCATCCAATTCCATTCGTGAGCTTGCTGGGTTTACCATCTGTGTTTTGTTTTGGATTAACTTATTTCAAATAATTTTGTAATCTACGAGACATGAAGGAGAGGAGAGTTTTGTTTTCTAGCGTATGAAAGAATTTTTTAAGTGATCAAATAAAAGCGTTTCTCTAGGTTGGAACCCAGTTTATTGAAATATAGACTGTATTTTTCTCTTGTTATAAATTTTATAATATATACACACTATTAACAATTATTATACAAATCGTTTCACTTGAAAAAAGCATTAATATATGTCCAGATTTATTATATATATATCATTCATCAAAATTTTGGTCAAAAACAATTTTTTTCTTATAATAAAATTTATATTTTAGTTCTAATTTATAATTATATTAGGAATATTTAAAAAGTTCAAATTATTATTTATTGATTAAATTTATGTTAAAATTATTTATATTTACTAATTTATGCCAACTAAACTAATCCTTCAACTGAGGACAAATAAGTTTATTTTATCATGTAATGTCAAATATTTTATGCATGAAAAAAACACTAGTCAAATTTTTAAAATCACATAAATATTATGATTTTTTAATTAACCTAATCAAATATTTACATATTATTTTATAATTATTTATTGATATTAATTTTCTAGTTCAATTCCCTTTGTTGAAATAGAATATACTAAAAAAATCTACGTGAAACCAGAAATGAATTGTGTGTTTTGCTAAATAATTACCAATTTATCTAGTAGAAAAGAACCCATATCTCAATCCAACACTATGTTAGAAGGGCGGGCTTAGAATAGGAAGAGGGATGGCAAATTAATTCATGTGAGCCTTCCAACTCAGCGTTTGCTCCAACGTCTCATTTGAAACATTATTTTCTTGATCTACAGCATCATGTATTGTTCTCCAAGTTGCGAGTCGAAGGAGTGATAAGTTTGAGTTTGGAACCTGAAAACTGACATTTTAGATAACCATACACACATTGTGACTTGTTTCGATAACGCAACTGCCTTTTGATTAGAAAGAGAGGGGTTGGTGACGGGGGGTCTGCGAATAACAGGGAGGGGGGCATAATCTAATGCAAGCAAGGGCATTTGAAATTGTCAAGCACTGACCTTGGAATATTTTCTTTTTATCTATCCACATTTTTTTTATTATAAATTTTAAAAAAAATACGATCTAAAAGTAAAATAAAATCTCCTTTCCTCCTAAACGATATTAATATTGGGTAGAATAAATTATTTATTATCTTTAGACATAAATTTATATATCTAGAAACTAAAATATCTTTCTAAACATCGCAACTGAACCACGATAAAATAATAATCACAGAATTCATCCTCATTTCTTATCATGCAAAGAAGTTCAGATCATTTAGCACTAGTGTGAGGTAACCGTGATCGTGTAATCACGGTCAGCTCACAGTCGCACTCTCGCACTTAAACGCCATAAAATGCTTTCTGAGAGCGTAATACCCTACAATTTAATTATAAACACCAAATTCAAGTATAAGTTCTTAGAGTAACAGGGATCGTAACTTTTCTCACAAGGCTCTTTACAGTTCTAAAGGAAATAGCCAAATAGTTCCAAGTAACAAATGCACAAGTTCCACGGATTAGTGGCATCAGTGGCGGGAGCCGTTAGAACAACCCGGAAATACTTGAAGGGAAGCAGAGCGTTGGGCCCTGTTATGGGCCAAGATGCAAATTGACCAGTCTTGCTCACTGTCTTGTCGTTTTCATGTACCCTCAAATTCGTCCAGCTCTTCCCATCCAGAGACCCCTGAAATTATCATATAACATCACCCTTTGCCCATTCATTAATTAGCAAGTTCGATTTAGTTTTACACGACTCAACTAAAGATTATCCACCTGGAAATTCCAAAATCTCATGAAGGCCCTGGAACCGTCCTGTCGCAAGGTGTAGTAGCAGCAAATGAGCTGCATAAAAAGTTACATCAGAATGGACTGATAAAGAGTTGTCGCCATTAAATTCACAAATTGCACATGCTTGGTTATGATGAGTTATGGATTTTTAAAAGATGTTAACTAGCAGCTAAATTAATCAACAATGCTAAGCTTATATTCATATTACACATTATTCATGACAGTTGGGCACCCTGCAGCGTTCTCCAATCAAAGGACATTTCCTTAGAAAAGTATGTTATGTATTTTTGCACAAGTGAACAGGTGACAATCTTATATCTTCAAGATCATATAAAATTCTCAATAATTTTCACTTCTCTTCCAACAACTGGATCTTAAGCACGATTCTCAGACTGGATTAAAATGCAACCTAAAGATGCAAGCTTGCCAGGTATCATAACCGACCTGATCTGCTTAATAAGGTATATGCGTATAGCTATTTGGCCAAAAAGAAAAAAGGTATAGCTATAACCCATGCTATCATTTAGTTCGGATACCTCCAGATTTTACATATATCGATTATGGTCAAAATAAAATGCATGCGCCTATGACCTACCAAGAAGAAAAATCCTTGAAAAGTACAGGATCAGCATATCATCATACCTGATGATCTTTGCCAAGGTCAACCATCCACCAGGCACAATTATGTCCATTTTCCAATCGAGGCCCCGCAAATGATGTTCCCTGTGACAGCCAAGCGAAATTCAAGAACGCTTGGAGAAACTTCACGATAGTCAAATGCAGAAAATAATCCTGTATACCTGGTAAGTTCTTGAGACCAAAACCTTGGGGTCAGTGTATCTTGAGTGGGGACTGCTAGCCGTGATGGTAATTGTCTGCCAAAAGGAATTTGTTACTTGGGGGCTACCATAAGTGTGTGCAGATAGTTCCAACTTCAAAGAGCATAAAAGGATAGAAATATTAAACGAAATATGATTTAGATGATCTACCTTTGCCAAAACAGGATTAACCCACTGGGGTTCTCCATATGATGTGCCTGCAAAATACAAGACTCCGTTGCTGTCCCCATCACATATATACTGGAGCTCCTTGTAACTAGATCGTCTGTGAAGGAATCTAACACTAAAAAGAGACCCATTGTAAGCTAACTTCCCCTAAAATGAGATCCATAATAAAAAAGTTGGGATTCATTCTACATATAAATTTTTTATGATCTTACTTCTCTTTATTTTTGAGGCTTGCCAGTCCACTTTCAACAAAATTAAGAGCCTCATTAACCTGTAAACAATAGTGTAGAAAAATTACTAAGAAACTACATTCTAAGAGCCCGTTACACATGGCCTGAAACAATTCACCGGGAGAAGACAACAAACTTACAAGATTTTGAAACACAAGAACGTGTCTGCTAATGTTGCTACTCTGCAACTGCACAATAAATACAATTGTATTGTTTAGAGTAAGCAACTCCCATTTGCGCAAACTATCCAAAAAACGTTTGTACCAAAAGTCTATTAACCTTTTTAAGAAAGGAATATGGAAGTAGCGGAAATCTCACAAATGGCAACGAGTCATGAACTAACTGAAGCCTCTCACAAAAAAGAAGTTCAGGTTTTGAATTTATCAACTCATCCACCACTTCCCACGAGACTAGTTCTTGAGTTTTCATGCCAAATATTAGGATTGCATTGAGAACTTTCTCTTTAGATGTAACAGTCAAATCTGGATGCTGCACAACTCAAATATAAACAACGAAATGTTGATGAGAGATGAAATTACAGGGAGAGTCACTAGGCTTAACAACTTGTTGACATGAAGTAAATCATGTCCAACCTATTATCTGGTGGATTTGAAGTTTTAGCTATTACTTGAAAAAATTAACTTTACAAATGTGGGAAATAATATCTACAGTTATAATATCAAAACAATACATGGTCCAATACATAATGCAGTAGCAGCTATCTCCTGAACCCTTATTCATTTCTTTAATTCCCATGAAACTTATGGCTTCCACAAAACACATTCGTCCAACAATTGATAATTTTGACTATCATTCCAAGCCACTGCTTTGCCTACGTAACAGTACTCTTGCAGAGTATTTTCCAGCTTTAGTTGTTAATAATTGACGTGCAGACAACCTCAAATTAGATTATACCTAATATGCAGCTATCTCAATCCTTGTGCTTAAAATCAGATCAATAAATTGAGCTACTTAAGGGGAACGCACCTGAATTATATTGCTGAAAGTTGTATCATCTAACAAGACAAAGTCGGTGCTCGCACTAGTACAAAAGTCGAAGTTCATGGAGAATTTCCACTGACACGTTTCTTTAATATGTCTACATGATGGGATCAAAGAAATCACTTGAAGGAGTGGAGATAATGAGTCCTGCAACAAAGTTCAAGAGTTAGCTCCTAAGGCTATAGAATTATTAGTTGCCAAAATTGTCTCCTTCCTCCTCCATAAAACGTGTGCAAAATAGAAAAACTGTTGTATGGACCTTCACCCAAGAGACTCCATCCCTGCATATAATATGTAGACGAGAAGTATCAATATCTTATAATTCATATTATAAAATGGATCTCTTCTTTAGCTTTCATCCGAAACCGCGACTCTCTTCTCCGACCAAATTCAAGTGGATAATGTAATAAGATCATCAGAATTATGTTTCTAATGTTCTAATAGTGATTGATATACAAGTCAAGTTAACCAAACTACCTCTGAAAGGCATTCTAGAAGCATTTTACAGCACTCCTGGTGAAGAAGAGTCACTCCAAATTGGTCAGCCAATAAAAGCAGCTCCAGCAACAAAGAACCACAATCTATATTAACTTCATCATTTAGTTTCCCACCGTATAAGAAGTCAAACATAGCTTTGAAAGCTTCTGGTGGCACATCCCTTAAAGTAATCTCTGAAGACATACTTTCACTCATCCCGTTTGTGAACATCTGAAAGAACACATAGCAAGATCTTTAAGAAATTACTCCTACCAGTAAAGTCAGAAAGTACAAAAAGCCAAACATACAATAATTTTTCTATGCATACGTATTAATTTAATTAAAATCATTTACAACTCTACATAAAAAACACTCTTTCTCTGGACACCGTTCTAAATCATATTGCAATGACAAAGCCAGGATGTTGGGTGTCGGTACCATGGATGGAGGTTTTCCTAGGCAAACCTTCACTGTATGAAATTAACAAGATATAAAAAGATGTAGTAAACAGAATGTTGGAAACTTCATCTCAATGCCGTGGCAGTAGCATTGAAAATTTTCCGTATTCATTAGACCTTAAATCATAAACAAAATAAATACCCTTATTTCAGATTCTATCTACTGCAAAAAAGATATTTTGTTATAAACAAGAGAACTTTCATCTCCATTGGATATATAATATCGCTAACAACTGAATTCATTTCCTACAATTAATTTAATCTTAAAATATACTCCCTACAAATAAGAGAAGCTCTATGGTGAAAAGAACACTAAATCTAAAACTCAAACAATATGCTCTGAAATGGAAATAAATCATTTCAAATAATGAATCACGGCCACATAGATGAGAGATTGAGAAGTTGGCTCACCTTAGCAAATGGGATGCTCCATAAACTGAGAACAATTTTATGCGCTTGGGCAACAAGCCCATAACCCTCAATATATCCGTTTACATCACTGTACTGGCCAGTTAATTGCAATTGTTTCAGTCTCTGACTACTGACAGTAAGTGGGGGCAAAGTTGAACAGCAATGAGGCCTAGTGCTTGGAAATGATAACTCCACATTCTTCCCTGAGACAAACTTTTGGTTTAGCTTAAACCGCTCCATAGTCTCTTCACATTGTTTAACCAATGGCGTCACTTCAAACTGTAAACTTAGAGCCCTCAAGGAACCCAGTTGTTCCAGAGGAATCTACATGATACAAAAACAGAATCAGCTTGATAAAATTACGTAGCAGGACAAGTTTCATACGAAGAATAGAAGTATCAGTTAAAGCTAAAAGCTGCTGATGGATGAGTGTGTTTGCGTGTGTGTACTGCTAATTTTGGTAGTCTGATTACTTATATGTGCTTTCTATCTCTCCCACATGCCACTACTCCCTTCTATCGGTTGCCTAGGTAAGGTATGCAACAGAGTTAGGCATACTGCATACGTTAAGTTGTTAGTTGGTAAAGACAGATCAGTGGAGCGAGGGGGAAAATGCGTATAGCTAACTGCGCTTCAGAAGTTACATGCTAGATAATCAAGGAAAACAATCTCCATATTCAATATGTTAGGGAATACAGAGATAATTAAAAGGGGAAATTGCGTACCTCAGTCCAGCCAGCGTAGATGTACTGCAGCAGTGCGTGGAAAACTGGGTGAGTAACTGTGGGCAGCGAAATAACAGAGAATGATGAGGCTAAAGGAAAATCCCCACATGCTGATAAAATGGCCTTATGAGCAGGTACAGGTCTTTCCACTGCACCGACAATGAATAGAACGTCAGACAATTCCCAGCTCTCCAGAAAAATTTTCAGCCCCCAGTTGTCATAATCCATAATGTTATCTCCCAACTCCTCGTCACCCTCCTCCTCCACTTCATATTCACCAAAACTCACGTGCTTCCACTGGGACATATGATTGTGTTAACGACAACACATTAACACTTCTATATCCAACGTGTTTATCCCAGCTGCAGAGCCCAATATACTGAACATTATAGTTAGGATTAGAATCCAGCCACTGGAAGACAATATTCTGGAAAGGATACTTTCCTTTGCCGATGCTAATCAACCCATCGTAGATGCTGATCCAGTAACTCTGGAATGATGAAGAGCAACAAAGTCCAGCACCAGCCACATCAACGACAGTTTTTCCATCAACCTCAATTCTCAGCCTTCTATTCCTATGGCTGCCCAAAATGACGGTATAGTGGGGGCTACTATCCCTTTTATAATGGTAATGCCGGCTCCCCACATTCTCCCGAAAAAACAATGTGATATCATTGAGCTCAAAAGCTTCGAAAACCACGCAACCCCGATCGGCTTCTCGGAATTTCAAATCCTTTCGCCATGCGCACTCAAATGGCGCCACAATGAGAAACTCCTCCTTCTTTTCAATCATCTCTATGAGCAGATTTTTTTACCCAAAAGAAAAGAAGAAAAAACTCTGGAAGCAGAAAGTCTCGGAAGTTCAGAATAACTTGCTCGGTTAGACGGATAGCATCTCCTATATCTGGGAAATGAGCAAATTTTGGATCAGGCCACCGAAATCAACACATGAAAATTTTCGTCGACAAGCTGTGATAATTGGACGACTTATATATGCCTATAGATCCAATCATCCATCAAGTGGAGATAAGGAAATTCAATTTGCATTCATTCCAACGTGATATCAATTGCGATAAATGGGGTACCAATCAGACAATCATTGTGGGAAACGGAGAAAGATGCCACCTCGCTATCTCAGAGGAGCCAGAGATCGCTAGAAGTCTTCCCAAACAGAACAAAAAAAAAACTGATACCCACTGATAGGACGATGTGAGAGCCGCTAAATATCTAAAGGACAGGAAAATGTAACAAATAAACGAAATGAGAAGAGAAATAAAATGAAAACCAGACAAAAACATGGTCTCCGATCAATGCTCACCTCAAGAAAAAATCAGATCTTGGTTGTCAATTCGTGCCTGATTTGACATTCGTGGGACCATCCTCGTCAGCAAATCGCTTACGGATATTCATGCCGATTGAGAACTGAGAAGCAATTTGAAGTAACGGGGGAGATGGCAGTACACCGAACCGTTGTAAGAAAATTACTTTACCACCCAATTATTTATCCACCCCCTGCTTTTTGGCTTTTTTTTAATGCACGCACCCACTTTTGATTCACAGGGTCTTGGATGGGATTTTATGGCCACGAATTCTCAAGCGACGTGGCATATACGCATAGGGGGAGTTGATAAAGTCCGCGATTAAATATATCCACTCGAGCCAGCGAAAAAAATATCTTACTCAGTCTGATAAATATAAGATAGGGTTGAGCATTAGGCTGTAAAATGTAAGTCCATATTTTTTTCGGGCTGAGCACCGGGCAGGGAGTTACCCTGCCCTGCCCATGAGCACCTATTTTTTTTTATTTTTTTTATTTTCTCCTTAGATGCTACACTTGAAAAGGAGAATATGATAGTTACTGGTGACTAAAATGTCATTTTAGAAATATAAGTAGTTAAGTACGTAAGTTGTATCTTTTAATATTTATAACTATATTGATTTTTTTAACTTTACTAATCATATTATTACATTATAAATTATAATTATTTATTTTATTTTTTTAGATACTTCATCATTGTCAACATTTAAAAAATTGATGTAAAATTATAATTATAAACTACTTAGACTTCAATATTTTTTTATATGCAATTAATTTTAAGATTTTAATTATTATCTTTTTATTACTTTATTTTTAGTGGATTATAGATATTATTTAACTCTTGAAGACATATGAATATGATATTATTTTAGAAATTTATAATTGCATATTTTTTCACAACATAAGCATGGCATCACAACTTGGGCATGCCCAGCCCGCCTATGACCAGCCCAAAATGGTTAGGGCTTTTACTGGGTAGGGCCGGGCATCGGGCTGTAAAATACAGCCTATATTTTTTTCAGGCAGGACACCGGGCAGAGGGTTACTCTGCCTAATCCTACCCATGAACATCCCTAATACGTATGATATTGATGTACGACACTGGGTCCTAGATCTTTTCAACCCCGGGCTCTGACCCTCACATTATATAGTGTCTATTTAGTTAGGATTTAAATTATATTTAAAAAAATATTTTTAAATCATATTATAATTTAAATTAAAAATTAAATAAATAACTATTAAATATTTATAAAAGTTCTTGAACTATATTATAATTTCACATAAATTTATAAGAATAATTTTTAAATTAAAAAATAAATTTTGATTATTAAATAATAATTTTATCTCTATTTTTTCTCACGTCAGCCGTCCTTTTTCTTCACTCTCTTCTCGCGTGTCGTCGAAGACCTGCTAAACTCCTCCTTTGCTATATGCCGTTGAGCTGCTGGTGCGAACTCATGCGTGCTGTCGTGCTGTTGGACTCCTCGTATTGGCCGTTCGAACCTGCCAAACTCCACCGTTGCTGTCGCTTGTGTTTCTGCTGCTTGGCCGTCACTCCGTTTCGTCTTCGCAATGTCGTCGTTCTCTCCCCTGGTTGCTCTTGCTGCCAAAAACTTGTACGTCTTGCTGTTCACATCTCTCAGTCATCGTCCTCGTTTGCTCCCTGTCCGCACTCTGCTGCTGTGCGGAATGGCTATGGCTGCCCCATCACTTAATCAAGGAAAGGGGATATTGTCAACAACAACAAAAAATCATCATTTTACCCCTGCCCTTAATCGCAAGAGGTATTATAACAATAATTATTTAAATATTTATTTTTTAAAATTATTTTTTTTAAAAAATTTCAAAAACTATTCTCTATAATAATTTTTAAAACATTCTATTCTTCCTGAACCAAAAGGGACTAAACCAATCCCACCATCGGCTACAGTTTGTTAAGATGTATGTCGGTCAAAGTGGACCTTTCAACTTTTTTTTATTAAAAATATTTAAATAATTTTTATACCGATCTCTTATTAAAATTAAGATATATCCTTTGAATTTAAAAAATATTTATAAAAAATTTATAAAATTTTATATGAAATGAACTCTTATCGAACTCATACTTTTATAAAATATAAGTTTATTTTTTATTATATGTATATTTGCATCGTTGCCACCATTCAACTTAATTGTTGAGCCATCCCAGATTGCCCTTGTCATCATGATTATTTTTTTGTTTTAAATATAAAAAATTTAAAAAAAAATTGAGTTCACCTATAATTTAAAAATAAGATAATTTTTTTCCCTATTAAATAATATCAACGTCGGCCAGATGATGATTAATTTTTTGTCACAGCCCTTGTCATCGTGATAATTTGCCACGCACGCCCTCGTTCCCGCCTTCATTTAGTTTTGGAGAGCCCAATCCACCGCAGCTCACGGACTAAATATCGGATTAAACTTTTTGCTAGTTATCATGCCTACCTCATATCCATGATTGTATCCTGTCCATATATCCTTCATATCTAATTCAGCAAGCTCCTTCCATTATATTGCCTGACAAAGACATGAGTGAGATGTAATTCGTCCAGAATTTAATTAATACTCGCTTTTTATTAATAACTTTATTCATTTTTAGTTGATGTTAAAAATACCTGAAGTTTATGGAATTAAATACTTGTGCTGATCGGCCGAGTGATAAAATTCAATTGAACATGCAAAATTTTATGTTTAAGCGTTAATGCTGATGGAGCTCCCTGATTTGCATGGGCGCAACTGGATCATTTCCTTTTCACTTTGGTGATTCGTGATGCTCTTAAAATCATATATACTGGCATTGAATTAATAATTAGACAGATGTATGTATATTTTCAGTCAAATTAAATGATTTGTGCACGTGAGATTTGTTTTTTTAATGAAATACACAGTGGCCAAAATTAAATTTAAGTTCCTTAGAATCAAATTCAATAACTCATATCGTCATGAATTCAATGAAGTTCCAAATTTGAAAAAGTTGCAAACGAGCCCCATACGAGTTTCAGATGACATAATTAAGAATCAGAACTAGAGTTGAGACTCGAGAGAGGGAGAGGTGGCTCACAATTCGCGGGAGACTTTACCATATATGATAAAACGCGGCCCTCTTGTGGGGAAGGGGTGATTTCGCCGCATGATGCATTCTTTTGAAACGAACTTAACGGAAGCTAACCCGAAAAGCCCGCGAAATTGGCCTCCCCAACACACGCTGCCGGACCCCATGGAAACTAATTCCAGGGTTCATTTTTTGAGCATTGACTCTGGCAATTTCTCATGAATTAGTTACTGTTACAGTGCTCGATACTAGCTATCGTTCATTCCCCAAAAATTTTTTGGCCTTTACGTATATAATAACCCGCGGATCCATGGCGTTGGATGGAGGAGGAGGAGGTGAAACACTGGAGGGGGACAATGGGTTGGACGAGTCCAATGTGGTGGAAGAAATTCAGAGAGGGATTTAATCGGTAGCTCAGTTTGGGGAATACCGGAAGACTCACAGGAAAGAATGCCATAATCTTGCGAGGCGGCTGAAAATCTTGTTCGTCGAAGAAATTCGGGATCTGGGTTCGCATATTCCAGAGAAGGGCATAGCTTGGTTAAAGGATTTGAAGGATGCTCACCTTTTTGCGAAGAAATTGCTGAAATGGGTAGCGAGGGGAGCAAGATTCACCTGGTTAGGGTCTCCGAAAATTTTCAAGGTTTTCTTGAGAAACACGAGTGGGTTCTTGGGTGTCTCAGCTTCTCATCTATTCTGATGTATTTTCATTTCAGGCACTCGAGAGCGAAGTGGTTATGTCCAATTTTCGATTTGCCTACGAAAGATTAAGCCGAGTGTTCGATAGTAGCAGTACATACATGACTCAACCCATGAATTCTGATTCCCTCTCATCAACTTCAACAGTATCCAGTCTTAATGCTACTGGGACAAAATTTGGTGTTCTTTTCTTTCTTTCTTTACTATTTTATTATTCCCTCAAGTCATTCTATACATTGCGGACACTTCTTAACTATTTTGGGATATTAGCGAGTGTCCGCAGGTTATGAAGAAGTTGATGATGACCCATCTTCCTTCTGCTCAATTTGCACGCTTCTTGACGGTGGACCAAAGATGCTCAATACCACCTATTATTACCAAACAAAACAAAATCAACACACTTGTTTTTAGCTCAAGCTCCAACAGCCCATAAAATGAAATCAACATGTATACAAGCATGAGAAAGCATTTATAATTTTGAAAACACGTTGAAACGTGGTAAAACCATCTTTTCACAAAACAGTAAACATGTTATGCCCATAACAAACGAAAAAAAATGAAGACCACAAAGAC
Organism: Leucaena leucocephala; assembly: GCA_037074615.1. Lineage (NCBI taxonomy): Eukaryota > Viridiplantae > Streptophyta > Magnoliopsida > Fabales > Fabaceae > Leucaena > Leucaena leucocephala. Next base: position 24,600,842 of record CM073541.1, read on the forward strand.
CCCGACAGGTACTGTTACTGCAGAAAATCCATCGCACCAGAGCTCATCGGCAGGTATTCCGGTGCTTTTTGTTCTTGGAACATAAAAATAAAAGACAACAAGAAATCAACAAGAACGACTGACCGGCAAGAAAACTAGTCCGTGCAAGAAACCGAGTAGTACTAATGCCAGGTACATTTGAAAGTAATATACCTGCAAAACACCAAGTTAAATTATAACATGGGTTCTTATATACACTTCCTCCTGACCAAAAAACAAAGGATGATTAATCAAAAATACCACAAAAACTTCAGTCCTTGAGAAACAGAGAACAATAACTCCAACCAGCTTTGTCAGAGTGATCCCACTGCAATCACAGAAATGAACCGAGTTAATTAAGAGAAAATAACGTGCTGATGTAGCACATGGATTTCCTTTTTCACGGGACGTGAAATTGGTGCTGAAAACAGCACGCGTTTGCGTTTTGAAGAAAAGTCAGGAAATACGAAAACAGATTTCTGCCAGTATATGACCTGAAAACTGACGCTCCCATTGTACTCAAAGCCTCCTTAGCACGTTTTTCTTTGTCTCCACTTGTTACCTGTAAAAGATCGAGCAATAACATTAGGAAACCGTTCAATTTCAGAGGACTTGAGCAGCATGTTGTCATTATCATTCTTTTCCCTTCCTGATGTAATCACTTCGATGAAAAGACTATAACAGAAAGATAAGAAAAACAATCGCCCACTATTTTCACCTAAATCAAGAAAGAACTAGGAAGAGATGATGGACTTCAAATTTTAAACGAAAACATATGTCTTGCTTGGATAAATAAAATTTGCAAAAATGAATTGCAGTGGTACTGACAGCAAAGGTGTGAGTGATATGCACACAAAACTCGACAGCAATGCCCACTGACATGACAAGGTTGACAACTGAGACAGCATTCAACTGGATGTCCAAAATTGCCATCACACCCTACAAAGCACAACTTGTAAGTAAATGAACTGCAGACCAAGAGCATTTTCCGTTCAGGAGAATCCAAAAATCCAAAGAATATCGGACAAATAAACTATAAATTTCTAAACTGATATAGTGGTTTCAATTAGCAGGGAAGAGAAGAAATACAAGACCTTTCAAAACAATGGAACATACCATAAGATCAACAACAATCATCGCCAACACCAACAAAATGATTGCTGAACACCAAAAACTACATTAAAGTTCAAAGCACAAACAAAAATAAGTGAATAAGATAAAGACATCATTAATCAATAAAAAATAATCCTTGATAATCTCTTTGATAAAGTTAAAAAGCCAAAAACTACATTTAGAACCAATGGCTAAAATAAATTAATATTCACCTGCAAGTGATAACCAAGCACACAACAAATACTGCTCCTGTTACATCAATATAACACATGATTAATGTTTTGCAAAATCAACGGGTAAGCACATTGTAGGTAATACAAAGTTGACATAAACAAATAAATTATTGTTAAATCTGGTTATTCTGAAAAATCGTGAATATTCATTTCTCTTTAATGCGTATGCTCCACTTCGCCCCAGAGGGGGGCGGGTTCATAGGGTATGGGGTACATAGCTTTGAAGATTTTTTTGTGTGATGTACCCATTAAGATCCAATTCCCTCATCTCACCCTCCGAGCTAAAGTTTTTCCCAGGATGTATCAGATACTTCCCCCGTGTGTGTGTGTGGCAATATTCATTGTATTTTAATTGGACCACATCAATGATAGCATCAGCGAATGAAAGCATATCTTTGTTTGTTAATGTCAACACTAACCAATGGCTATAGCAAGGTTGATTAGTGCGGTCTTCCATATATCAAGGTATTGCTCAAAAAACATGTAAAACACCGAATATGGGAAGATCTCAATCTGCAGCAGAAAAAGTTGTAAGTCCGGGCACAGTAAAATCGAAGACACTTAAATCTACTACTCTGCTTTTCATTTTTATTGCAGCAATTGCAAGATTAATATTCCCATATACCACGGGATGAGCAAGAAAACAAGTCTTCTCACTCAAATCATTATTATATTTTACTTTAAATCCCTTTAATAATAGGGGGTAAAGTGAACTCTTAAGAACATTACCTTCAAAGCATCAGAAACTTTTGAACTGAACTCACGAGCAGCTCTTAAGGAATTAACGTAGTCAACCTAGAACATTTTTACCGTTAAATCATGGGCGGGCTGATACTATGAAATCATAGAACAAATAAGATAGTGTTGCTACCTGTTTGCTGAGTGGAGTATGATATGTACGGAATGATGATGCTTGGATAATGCCGCCATCATAGTCTAGCAACCAAAAACATGATCGACTTATTGATACCATTGCAAAGCGAAACGGACTAGAACATGCCCTGATGGAGAAAATATTCATGCCTACATTTGAATAAAAAAACTTCTATAACCCAACAAACCTTTCGAGTCAACACTGCTGCTGTAAGCCCCATGACCACCTTTTGCACAGTCAGCAGATGGAAGAGCATTAAGAAACCATGGCAGTTTCTCCTTAAATTGTTCAGTAGAAGGGCGATCATTATGAAGTTCTGAGTGACGGAAACACTGCACGATTCACATAGTCATGATAAGGGAGTCAATAAACCATTCTAGCTCATGCTATAAGACTATCAGACTTTTGTCCATTGCAGAACATGCTGATTACCGTAGTGCAATCTTTGCATACTCCAACTGCCCGACAAGAACCTTCGTCAGGAGCACAGCAAGGAGGCTGGAAACAAAATTAATTTATGCCATTCAGCTACCAAAAAATTTCTATTTGCTTCTCCTAATTCAGTTGATCTTTACTCTCCATATTTCTCTTGACTCTTATGAGTATATCCACCAAGAAAGAATATCGTGATATTAACTTAAATTTTTACAATCAAATAATCAATTAATCATTCTTCAATACATGAAATATTGAAGAGTAATGGATTGCCAAGTTATAAAGAAAAACCATATTAATACTCCAACAGTGAGACCAAAAGTCTGACTATTTCAGAACCTTATTAAAAGATAGTTCCCAAATTCTGCAACTAAATATAAAGATAAAATAAAGTAACTGAGGTGAAATTTCTTGCATCTAACACCAGTTATAACCAAAATTGACCTGATCATCAGGAGGGCAATAACTCCCATTTGTAAACTTCCTGCAGCATCCAAATGCTTCTGGAGATATCCACACGAGAAAATCATCAAGCCATGAAGCAGCTGGCTTGGCAATATAACTTGATTCTGGTATTAGGGACGCCCTTGCAATCTATGAGGCGAATACAAAATGCATACTAATGAGTATTCAAGATCCCAAAACAAGAAAAGAGAAGGGAAGATAAAAACAACCCTAAGAATCAATCAAGTCAAACAGGCATTTGAATAGCTAGGCTCGCAGGTTCAATTTAAGCGGAACTAATACAAGAAGTAAAATGTTTTTCTAATTGTGAAGAGCTAATTTATGAAGTCACATGCAGAACCACAATAAATCAATTAGTGCCAGATAAGCTAATGATATACCTCATTCAAAAGAGAGTCTGAATCACATTGACTAATGGAGCACAATTGATTTGTATGCCTTGATTCAGAGCTGAGGGGAGTAACAACAGAGTGAATCATCTTTAACATTATACATATAAGAAAAAGGTTGCAACCGGTAAGATTTCCTTCCAGAAACATGCGCAAATTTTTTTTTAAGAAATTAGGATGCAGAAAAATTAGCAGATCAATGCAGAGAACAAAATAAATAATCCAAATAGGTCTACAAAAATTTGGTAAGGTGAAACAACTGTTGATCCATCCAACCTCACACAACCAAGGACTAGGAGGACGTGTGATAGAGAATGGAAGACCTATGCTAGGTATAGCAAACCACAAACTACTATGGTTCCTACTGAAGTCCCTTAGGTTGAATTTCCTCAATTGTTCTAATGATGAGGTTGACATATACTGGAATCCACATGATAGGTAGGACCCGACTCTATTTCTGTGTCTAACATGGGGAAAATTTTTCTATTGTCACAGTCATGTGGGCCAACTATGTCCAAACAAACTGCAATGATGACCAGTATCTTTAGGTGATGGCAAACTGTACTGTGACTAAATACGGAAGTTCGGAAAATAATATATCAGTGTTTAAGATATTTATCCATACTTGTACGTCTAACTGTGATATAGATAAGTACATTGGTAGCAAAATATCTACATGGACGGACAAGATTTTGGAGCAAACCATTATATAAAAATACGTACTTTACAATACAGGTGGGATCAGAAAAAAGCTTGATTCAGAAATACCTGTAATTATAGTTCTTTACAACAAAATACAAAGGTGGTCCAATTCTGAGATATTCTGAAACATTATTGAAATATCCCTGCAGGAAAAGAACATAGATCTTGAACACTTGAATATGAAACAAAGGGCATAAAACATGACGTGGTGATAATATTAAACCTGAAGATAAGAGTCTCGGGGTAGAACAATCTTCTGCTCCAGACCAGGTTGAATTCTAGTGCATAATGCCTACGAGGTTCAGATTATGACAATTAGAAAATAATAACTATAAAGATGAACAGGAAAGATTTAATTGATTTCAGAGAAGATAATAGAAACAAAACCGAAAACTTACAATGCTAGCCAATGCAAATGCCAAAAAAATAGCAATGACTACTATTTTTACTCCCCAAATACTCAGAATGGGAGCATGAACCTCCTGAAAAGGAAAAAATAAAAAATAAGTTAATAAATGAGAGAAAAAACTCAGGAGGCCTATAGAAGGAGGGAAATTAAAAAAATCACATTGTGAACCCTAGTAGTTGGACGAGAGATAATTATTATGAGAAGCATGGAAAAGTGACAGCACAAACACAAATGGTAAATGCCTTTTGATAAGCAAACTTCCAAATTAGAATTAGAATCCTATTAACAGCAAGCCTAGCATCCCAATTACAAACATTTCATTCTACAACAAATTAAAGTTATTCTAGGTTGAATACTTCAGGCACGGTGCTTGACAAAATTGTAATTCAGCAGTTTAGCCTTTTGGTTTTGTTCTTTGAAGTGCAAGATAATAATGGTTCTCTCTCACACACAAACACACATACTCTCTCTCTCACACACACACAAAAAAGGAGGATAATGGCTTAACTAATGCCAATTACCTTCATATATCGAGCCAATATGCCAGGTTTTCTCTGCTCAATTCCTAAGTTACAAATCAACATATGTTAACAGAAATAGCTTGAAATAAAATGAAAAGATGTGGCGACAAAATATTGAAGTGTCATTAGGAGCCTTGATTTTTAAAATCGCAGTAATAACCTTTATCAGTATCAGCATGAAATGAAGATACTTTAATGCATGGGAAACAATCAACTCTCCTATCTTCTGCTCGTAAAAAGTCAAGAACTATCAGAGCAACAAAGGCAGTAACTTGTAGAAGGAAGTCCAAAAGAACAGCCAATGCTGTGAAAAAGAACACAAATGAGAGTTGAAAATTAGCATCAACATAAAAGGAATGTCTCAGACAACCACAAAGCTATAAAAGTACACATGAAACAAAGAGTTTACCTGCAAACATAGAGAATACCCGGCACGCAGGCATGGGAATAAAAGTTCCAACTGCAAATGCTAAAACCTCAGATAGACTAGCTAATGTTATGGTTGGTCCAACTTCCACGAGGGCATTGCTTATTCGTACTTCTAAAGGCAACTCCAGTTGTTGCCTTTTCACAGCATGAACTAATATGCACATATTATCCACCCCAACCTAATACAAAGATAAATATTGAAAAGCCAAAGAATGGTAAGCATAAATAATAATACATGGGTGGATTACTCAAATTTGCATTAATATTTTATATTTGTCTTCAATAGAATCAGTGGATTACTTATACTCCATTATTTTGTTATTAACCTATGAAAAATATACCAGCAAAGGAAAAAGAGAGAGGACAAGTTCATATTATAATGTGTGTGCTCCTACACCTTAGAAAATTGGAAGAAATGATACAAATTGTTCTCATAATATATTTCGTGGAATATTAAGCCTTGATTTTAGCTTATCAATCAAGTCTGCCTTACCTTCTTAGTCAGTTTCCCTAATTAGCACAAAAAAAATTTCTCACATAAAAGCTTCTTGTCTAGAAGCTCTTTCTTCAATGTTGTTTATTAAGTTCTAGCTTGTATAGAGCGATATTATTTAGAGAAGATAAATACAAATTTCTTTAATTAGGCGTTCCTACAATGATCATTCCTAGTTAGGCTTTCAAAGAAAGTCTTGTATATTTTGTCCCATATACATGGGCCATGCTCGCAATTAGCACTGCGCAAAGGTTATAGTAAAACATAGGTATGTGGGTAGATTAAACTTCTCATCTGAGACTTTGCTTCGAACATCATATGAATTGCAGGCAATTACATGTGTGTGGGCACACCCACGAGTGCATGCACTTATGATGAGTAATCCAAATCAAAATTAAAAAAGAACGTCTATTTTTCTTTTAAATTTGCATTTTATGATCGGATATATTTTTATGCTGACAGAATATACAAAGTTCCTAAAAAATCATCTTCGTGCCATGAACTTTGCCTCAAACACTTTTCTCTTTGCTAGTCAAAATTATTTTTATCATTAGTACCCAGTTCTGATACCTACATAAGCAGAAGAACACTTACAGCGAGAACAAGAAATGGTATAACTTCCATGATGATCAGTGTCGATTTTACACCAAATGCACTAAAAAATCCAACTGATCCAAGCACAGACAGCATAACAACCATCACTCCTGAAAGACCAAGCAATACCTGCAATCCATAACTTATACAGTTATTCATGAACAGTTGCAAAAAAGATATTTCAACATAGTGAACTCATTAAGGTCAGAAATTAGAGAAAGGGGTAAAAAAAGGAAGAGGGTTCACACTAAGGTTGGACAGGACCTTAGATGAAATGTAGAAGGAAGACGAACGTGGTGTATCCCCCAAAGTAAGAGATATATATGCAAACATCACAATATAGCTTATCTGCAACAAAATGAGGGACAAAGGTTTACATTCATTAACATAAAAATACCACAAGTCTTATAAAATAATCGCAAAAAACTTAGACCTTTTCTCATTAATGGTATGGGATAAACTAGTATTAACTATTCACAAAAAAATAAGATTCGGGAGATTTTACCAGTATGGTAATGGCATCAGCCGTGCTTTCTCTTTTTAATTCTGCCTCAATGGAGCTTTCAGACGAAAAGGCAAGTGTCAGATTTTTAGATTGAACCATTGGCAGGAGCTCATCCTATCAAAAACAAAACATAAAGTAATGAAATAAGGGAGGAAAATAGGCCGCCAAGAACTAAGCAATTAACCGCAGCAACTCAATTAAATAAAGCCACATAATAAGCACAACTGAGTCACATAAAGAAGAAAACGCAAGAATACTTCTAAAACATCTTATGCTTGCTAGTATTAGAAAGTTATGCAAATCCCAAGGACCCAAGAGCTCATTTGGAGATGCAAATTAGTTATTGGGTACCATCTCAGATATCTTGAGTCTAGACCCATTTTCATGCTTTAGATTTAAGTTGGCCACTATAGCTAGAAACCAGGACCTGAGTAGCTCCAAAGGACAAGTGAAAAACGAGCATAAAACTCATACGCAAGCCAAATCAGAAGAAGGAACGGCCAAATAGGAGTCAGAATAGGCATAACCTAACTGATTATTCAGCAAGATTAAGTACAAAGTGCAAAGTGCAAACCTTCACCAACTGTATAAAGGCCTTCTCCCAAGCAACTGCCTTTGCAGTTGCATTTCCTTCTTCATTAACAGCATTATTCACCGGATAAGTTATAATAAAAGCAGATGCCTATCTTGAATAAAACATAACCTTGTTAATTCATGCTCTGCAAAATTCAGTTGCATTCACATTTCATAAACTAGGGAAGTAGAGAAAGCACCTCAGTATAATTGTTCCCAGAGAAGCCTCCTAATACAGTGCTGGGATCAAGAGGACCTTTAAATGCACTCATACATTGGTCTGCTGAGGAATAATGCTGAAGAATACAGTTTTACAAAATCAGCTAGTCTGGTAAAATCGCTTTAGTAACGAGGTAATTTTAATTATTAACATAAATGCAGCTATGCATGAGGGATACAGCTTCAGATGTGTGTCTCCAGTTAACAAACAGAAAATGAGGAATAAAGATTTCTATATCAAACTTAAAAATAACATTTAATATCTCTCAAGAGAGATTTGATGTAATGTGATATTAATTATAAGAAATACTACAGAACATGCATCTCTCCCCAAACTTCAGCAGGGTATAGATATCAATCCCATATATCTGAAGAAGGTTTTGATGAAAAACTATATCCTTGACAATGCATCATTACTAGTGACACCAGAAATTTAAGGTTTCAACAGAAAAGTTTTGCTGTTTATCATGTTAGCATTTGTAATAAATGCATCCATTAAGGTTCTCTAAGTAGTAGGCAAGGTTCTAACTTTTCATTCTTCAAACCATAAAGAGCATGAGCACACAGAAAATGAGATCATTTATCATGAAACAAGATGGCACTGTCAGGCAGAATATTTTGGAACTGTTCATTTATCATTGACCATTTAACTTGAAAAAATGCTAAAAAATATCAATGCCTACAATCAACTTTAAGATGGAATTTGGCAATTGTTACCTCAAAGCAGTAATACAGATGTTCAACTCCCCCATATTTATCAAAATTTCCAGGGTCCATTTTGAAGTACTGTAAACAGGAGGAAAATTGAAAAGAAAAGGTATAACATTCTGATCAGAAGATACTAATACCATATGCATTTGCTACAATAATAATCACAAAAGCCCAGAGTTTTCTGGCAGTAAATTAATGACTGTACCTGCAGGACACTTTGAGTGGCACAATTCTGGTCCAGTGGCTTCATGCAGATGTCTTGCAGGGACACTGTCATGCCAGAATAATTGGCATGGACAGCATCAACCTGAGAGCAACATTTTCAATCCAACATGATAACCAAGATTTTTTGGGTAGTATTATTAAGCAGAATGCATACCTTTTTTTGTATTTCAAAAAGGAACTTAATGTTGTCCTCTGAGACAATGCTTGATGATGTACCATTCTCTTGATCTGGAACTGCTGCCAGAATGAGCTGAAAAAGAAATAAGCCATTGTCATTCATTAAATCAACGAAGAATAATAAATCATATATTATATGATTATATCCTTATAAATCTTGCAAGACGCAGCCTAGAAATGAGGAAGGTCATACAATATCAGCTCCAAACTCAAAGAAAAATGACAAAAGCTTTGAGGAGTACAACTTTACGGCCAAATATTTTTATGCCATTTTGGAAAGTAAGGTATCCTGGGTAAATTCTTTTTCCCGGAAAGTAATTTTATGCCATCAATTTTGTTTTTAGATGCATTTTATTATCTAAAACTTATGTCTCTTTTACACGAGGAGGGAAACACTAGCTGAATAACAATACGAGGGAAGGATTAACCAAATAATGTAGAGTACAAGAAAAATTTATAACACAATCAGGTGTCGAATGCTGCCCTTCTCACTATTCTAGCCATTGAACTACTTGATATGTGATATGTTGAACACAAGCATGACATTTAACTAGATAAGCTGGTCTATCAAAAAGAAAAAAACGGAATGGCCCATAGTAAGAACCTGTTCAATTCTGTAAAATGGAGCAAGATGGCTGTCAAAAAACTGTTTCTCTTGTGCAGCTTTACTCCCAGGTCCTACCCACAGCTGAAAAGTGGACAAAGTTATATGACAAACTCCAAATCAATGTAACATATCATATCAAAATGAGACAAGTAATAGGTAACAACTTTATCATTCTACTACTTTTGTTAATAATCTAAAAAACCTCAATAATTTTACCATTGTTGTGTAAATAATTATCATTCCATTTGATTTCACAATTTCCAATGGTTCTTTTTAATTAAAAAAAAAAAAAGTAAACCCAGCATCGCCTCTTCATACAATAACCAGAGTTTTTGTAACTAAAAAGATTTTCCTGTTTTAACATGTAGATTCTTGTGTTAGCAACCTTTTTAACCTTAATATAAAAGACCCATTAGGCATTCTACACAAAAATAAACATCAAATTTAAAAAATGTGATAAAAATCACCCACGCTATCACAGAAAAGAACCCATATCTGAAGAGTCTCCAGAAACCAAAAACAGCAATAAATTAATGATAGAAAGGAAATCAATAGAGGCATCAGACTGAAACAGATTAGTGAAAGAAGTTAATTAAATTACAAAGAACAGGAACGTTTTTTAAATGAATGTATAGAATGATAACTATGAGGCAAAGACATTTTAAAAGAGAGTTTTGTCAAGTCTGACACAAGTTGGACATGCATTCACATCATGTATGTTAGGCATTCAGTGATTAAAACTCTGACAATATCAGAAAGCACGTTTGTAAATTGTATGCAATTAAACAGAGAACTTAAATTAGTAAGAGTCTTTACTTCATACATACTTTTTCAGGCCGTGTCTCAACCTTGAACCGAATTAGACCTAGACAAAGTAGAAGAACCATAGCTAGTGATGAAGACAAAACCATAATTGGATTTCTAGCAACGTATGATCCATATTTCCTGATCACATTTGTAAAAACAAGGTCAGAAATATTCAATATAAGCTGATAAGCATATTGATAGCATAGGCAGTGACCTGAAAAAATTTGACATGTAACCTTGCACAGCTGAGAGTTGGACACCGTGTCTGATTTGTCTAGCATTTTCAAGCATCTTGTAATCATCATCAACAAGTTTCAAAAATTAGAAAATTGTGCACGAAAAAGGGAGTCAAAATAAAATAAGATAGTTCTCAAAGATGTCCCACTGAATAAATATCACACTTTAACTGATACAACTACCTGCATTGGAAGGTTTTCATCCTTCTCCATATCAAGAGAATGCAGTACACCCCCAACAACAACATCAGAAACAGATTTTGTAGCAGCCGATGGCTTCCTTTCTCTTACCCGATAATATAATCCCCAACCCATGAACACAGAAATCAGTACGATGTATAAAATTGCTAAAATTAAGTCAACACACTTCACCTACAGGTGTCAAAAGGAGGACCATGTTAGTGAAGAACAACCGATAGACTTAAGCTGCATTTTTTCCCCATAAAAATCAGAAAACAAATGCACGCAGAAAAATTCAAATTTCTCTCTCACCATTAAAGATCCAATTCTTATGGAGCATGAATCCATCTTCTGGATGGTAGGAGGAGCAATGTTGGAGCATGCTGAAGATGAGGGACAATCACCACAAGAACAGCCAAGAGATATATCACCGCAGGAATAAGTTGAAACATTCATAAGGCTCATGCCAGATGATGCAGTAGCATTTGGCTGGAATGTAATTGCATACGGTGAACCAGGAACACCAAGTGGTGACTTTCTACCGATAAATGCAAACCACTCTGTCAAAAGCAATTTCAGTATAAGCATTACATGTTACTGAGATCGAAATGAAGTAACTAATTGTATCCAAGCAATCCCCATCAAAATGAAAATACTGTCACCATAATCATTGTCACAAACTTTGTCACAACACTAATGCTTTACATCTACGTTTCAAGGTTATAAGAATGGGGAACAACTGAACGTTGATTGGTTAGAACTTCAATAGTATTTACCTTTAAAATTTTTAGCACCAGCACCAATATATTGTATAGCACGAGAATTCATGGTACCAAACTTCACTTCCTTGCAGGATTCATACAGCCCTTCCCCAAAAGCATCAGTTATATAATAATCAATCCCATCCACTGTCAAATTATCACCAACCTGAAAATTGTAAGAGTGGGGTCAGAGTAATAATTGCATTCTAAAATCATTTCAGTAGTGTTCCGCCACCTTTAATATAACCAAAGGGCAGAAAATCAGTGCCTTTCAGTAGTCAATATTTGATAGTATACCCAACTAAAGAAGCTTAATTGTCATAGAATGCACACTGCAATTGTTGGGATAAAGAGAAAGTTCTAGAGATGACATTGTATCTTAGGTACATAACCTGCACCATGCTGTTGCCAATATCTGTTTGGAAAATCAAGTAAGGCAACAGACAATTGATGCATATTTCGGATGCATTCCTCGCTATATTTCATGGTGTGAGTATGCAATAGTCAAACATAAGATAGCTAACAAGTATCAATTAAGATTTTCTAGATAAATGGCTAATAACAAAATTGTGGGATCAATAAAGAGGTTGCAACAGTATAAAAAGTTAGCAGAAATAAAGGGAACGCCATGGTCTTACCTTGGAAACTGAAGTCACGTTGATAAATAGACTCTGATTTGGAGAACAAGTAAGCTCACAGAATAAATTCAAAAAGTTTCTTAAGCATGCTGGACAACCTACAAGAAAAGGAATTGCCTGCCAGAAAGTACAGTATATCCAAGCATATGTGAAAGATTTTAGCATATATGCTAATCATGAAATAAAAGAGAAAGATGAACTAGAAAATGCATAAAAGTTCAGAGACCAATTCAAATACCAAATTCATGAAACCTTAAGCAATCACAATCTGCATCAATAATCAATAATAATATAAAAGTTTGATCACAGGATTTACCTGTTGGACTTGAGTCCGTAAAGTGTCAAACTGATATTCTGTACAACAAACATTCCCAGTAATTGTTGGACACAAACTTTGGATCTTGGATGAAAGCACATCACCTGGCTGAGAAATATAAAATTCAAAATATCAAGAAAAGTTTTAAGTTTTTTTGAGCTGTAAGGACTGATGCATCTATTATGGTAATGAGAACAGTACTCAAGGTTAAAAATCATCATTATGTGATGGGACAGAAATTATAAACATAAAAAATAGAAACAAAGAACAAAGTTATCAGGTCCGGAGGATAATCAATTCCGTTAGATATACCTTCACAGCTGGGGAACCAAATGGACAGTTCAATACTTTTCCATCACTACGTTGTCCACATATGTCATACATAGCACAATATTCCTCTGAATGCCTTTCCCTGTATAAAAGGATAAAAAACTAAGTCTTTGTTTTACAGATAACGTGAAGATATCCAACTTCTTCCTTCATGCAGTGCAGATGTAGACATACAATCTTCTAATCACTCGGTTGTTTGATTTATCGCAATATGATGGGTCTAAAATGTGAATTTACAGATTTCTGAACCAAAATGCAGAGATGGAACTAAACGAACTTGAATCAATTAAAGAATGTCAAAACTCTTCTTCTTCTTTTTTTTTTTTGACAAATGCAATATTAATCTAAAACGCCAACCCAGACGGAGGAATATGTAGCCAAACACGAACTACTCGTGCTCAAAATATTTTCCGCTAAAGCATAAAAATGAGCCTTACCCGAGCCTGGTTGCATTGGAAGCCAAAAGAAGCCTAGTAGCCAAATTCTCAGCTTCAGAGAGAGATAAAATATAAAAAACCTGCAAGTAAATGAAAGATAGTTAGCCATCTAACCAGAGGTAGACGGAATTTTAAGTTCCCTCGCATTCTAGAACGTGAATTCAGCAAGCCAACTGTGGACCTAGACGTAGCCTGAGCAACAATGAACCAGAGGTTACTCCCGTAAATAGTTGTATCCCTTTCCATCTTCACTCTCCTATTAAAAACTAAAGCGCCGTCCATTTCTAACAGAGCGATGCCAGCGATACATCTCTGACACCTAAAAGCAAGAATCGCGTATCTATGGTCTGCCACTGATCAATGAGACAACTTTTTAATCAAGTAGTACTTTCTAAAATCGGGGCAATATCAATAAATCACTTTCCAAAAGCTTGTAGCTTGAAGTCGAGAGGTAAAGTGATTTCTCAGACATGCTCCGGCTTCAATCTTAGGCAATCGAAATAATCGGGATTCTTTCGGCGCCTCGTAGGGAGACAATCCCTCTCCACCCGCGAAAATGAATACAAAGTCACAGAGTTTTGTCTGAAAAATAATACGTAATGACAACAATTTGGAGTTTGCGTCCATTTTCCGGGTAAAGAGGCAAAGAGGAAAGAATGGAACATGAAGCGTTTAAAGAAGAGAATAGAGAAGGAAAGGGGTTGTGTATGGAAAGTATGAGGAGCAGAAAAGTGGAGAAGAGTGAGAGTGATTGCCTGGAAGAGAAAAATGGAGGTAAGGAACCGGAAGCGAAGGTCCATTGAGGTAGAGCTCGAGCGAGAATCTCAGTGTCACAGCGAGCGGAAGAACAGCAAAATCTGAGTTTATGTTGGTTTTTTATCAAAGTTGGGGAGCGCCAGAGCAGAGACGCCAGGAAACCGTTTGCCGTTGTACAGGACAGATAGTGTAAGCAGGTATACACTCCTACTAACTTACTACCACTATACAATACACTCCGCGCGCTCTCTTCATACCGGAGTCAAACCCAGCGTATTCTATTTAACTATTTATAATAGTAAGTGCTGGCCAAAAAAAAATATTGCAAAGTTTGTAACCCTGCCTGTGGTCGGAACTCGGAACCCACAATCCTCCCGGTTGGTTTCTTGAAACTAGAAAAAAAAAACTATACGTGACATTGCCTATCATTGCAATATATAATAAATATATAACTTTTATATTCTAATGCTACGCCTACACTAGTTATCATTTATTAGTTTTATAAACTTTTATTAATCACGCTATAAATTTATAAAGAAAGACCTGTACATATTAAATGCTGCTTCTCAAAAGCAAATTGGTGACTTAAGAAGTCGATTTGAAGAGTTATAAATAATGCTGCATCGATTTTTGTTTGAAAGTTAAATTCACCCTAGGGTCTAAGCACGACATTTCTTTTTCTATTTATTCGTTTGAAGTTAACCGTGAACTTGCCAATAGTATGCCAGGTTAATCAAGTTTCGTAGACAAAATTTGAGGTACTTTGCCAGACAGAAATACCTTTTCGAAACTAAAGAGACGTTATTACATTAATTTGCAGAAATGACTTTCATCTATAGTATGCGCCTTAGTTGGATGTTTTGGTTGAAGTGAGCGTCATAGCATATAAACTTTGGACCTTATTCTGTAAGATTTGGACCTGAAAGTGAAATTTTCCCGTGTATGAAACGTTAGTTGTGTAAATAACTAGATGGAATTTCATGTGTATACAGTGTAAAATGAGCTGGTTTGCGGATAATGTTGATAGTATATGTTTCGTTAATTAGTGAATGAGGTTTTAGGGCAAGGAGGGTGGCGTCGTAAGTTGGGTCACGGGCGACAAGCAGAATTATTTGGTTGACCAACACAGCGCAGTTTCACATTCCAGATGGGAAGGGAATGGGATGATGGGATTGTCATCAAAATTCAAAAGAAAAGGAGTGAGAGAAATGCAAGTGAACGGTGGCCAGCGTAACTGCCATGAATATGGATCCCCACGTTTCCACGCGCCAATTTTAATTATAATGATAATGAGCATGAGATAAAAGTGGAATCAACTCTTCCGCTTAATTTTTGTCTATTATATAAATTAGCTATTTAATTACTAAATATTCCTTCGCAGGGAAGGGACAAGTATTTTTTTTTTATACAAAAGGGACAAGTATTTGTTTTTTTTGGTACATAAATATTTGTTTTTTCAACAATAATAGTTGTTTTATTGGGCCGTGTTTTGGCAGCAGGCACCAACTAAGTTCAAAACGAGTTACTTAGTGGTAAGCGGCTCGGTATCGCTTAAGCGAGGTCTCGAGTTCGAGCCTTGGCGTACGCAGAAAATCCCCGTTGGGAGACTCACCCACCATAGCCAGGTGCGCGACGCGGGTCGGATCCGGATGTAGTCGGGGCAAAACTCCGGTGAACCGGGTGGGCAACAAAAAAAAAACGAGTTACTTAGGGGTGGTCACCAGAATTAATCTGAATAATAAGTAATTCGGTATCATTTAAATAAAATTTTGAATTCGACCCTTGATGTATATAGAAAATTTTAGTTGGGAAACTCACCTACTATAACCAGGTGTATGACACAAGTCAGATCTGAATATAGTCAGAGTAAAATTTCGATGAACCGGGTGTAAAAAAAAATTAATTGGTGGCTATGGCAAATATATGATACTCTTATAATTTTCAATATATGAAATATATTTAATTAATTAATTAAATTAAATTAAAAAAAATAATTAAATTAGTTGATGTGATTAAAATATCAATAAGAATAATATAAAAAAAAAACGATTATAATATAAAAAATATCTTATATTTATGATCAAAATTAACTCTCTAATTATATCATATATATATATATATATATATATATATTACTTCCGCATATTTTAAATATATTACATCACATGACCTTAGATTTTTGGAAATTCCACCTTCTCCTTTCTTTCTCTCTTTTGGGTTTTTTTTTTTTGGAGATCAATACCAGATTACAGTTACTAACTGTGTCCACCCAGCTGGAATTCCAGTTGGTGAATGTAAGAAGGCACCCATAATGAAGTTGATGGGTTACATCCAATTTAGGATACATGCGTGTCACATAATTCAATGAAGAGTGATGTCAAGAAGGTAGTCATGCATATTGTTTAATAAATATAAGAACTCTTAACTAATTCACAAAAATAAAAAAAAAATAGTTAAGTAACTTAAGTTGGTTATTTTTTATTATTATGAAAAAATATACCATACGTCTCTTTTCCTAAAAAGAACCCCAGACAAAGCGATAGCATTAAACGTGGGAGATAGATGATGAGAAAACTATGAAATTAATTAGAATAATTTTAAAAAAATTATTAAATGACAAAGACAGAAAAAGTTAAGGTGTTATATTTAAAATTAAAACTAATCGTGAATAGAATATTGCAATCCCTCTGGGCCTCAATAATATTCTGGTTACGGGGAGAGGGGAGACCTAATTAAGCAAGGCCCTGCATTATATAAAATGGAATTAGTATGAAGGTATTGGAAAAGGAGTGGAGCCGTCCAAATTTGGAGGCATTGAAGAAGGCAACAGTGATGAGGGGCAGAGGTATTGATGGAAGTGGTTGGATTGCGCAGATAAACGGGTAACCCTGTTGTGTGCCCCAGAACATACGAATATGGCACCAAGTAGTAAAAAGAAAAATCCAAAATGGAAGGGATATATATGTGGGGGGCCTAACATGACATGATAGGTGGAGCGATATAGTCCTCACGCAACCCCAACCAGCCTCTTTATGTAATAATAATAATAATAATTAATGCAAGGGATGATATCGATAAGTTTGTTGGGATACGTGGTGCAAGAATATAATAGCTAGATAGTTAAGTGAATTCTTGGGGATGAAATGCCTACCCCTCACTGTAACTAGTACCTACGTACTCAAACTACTCTCCCTACATTCTTAATTTAAAGAGTTTAGGTTGCGAAAGTTGGGAGGGAGGCAAATGATGAGCATGATTGAAAGTGAAATCATGAAGCGGGTAAACACAGAGGTGGCACCAATGATGAGCGTGAGGTGCCCAGTGCGCCACTCATCATGAAAGTATCCCCCAAGCTCCCACTGGGACCCTCCCCTCAAACATCCAAGATTGCATTTTATTGCTTTCACACCAATTGCAATTGCAATACCCTCTCCATGATTATTCCTCCCATATTTTTAGAACCAATCGTTACAATTCTTCAACTCCATTACGTACCACTCATTTAATCCTAATATTTAGTGGTATTCTTAAAACAGTTAATTTGTGATATTACATTGTTTATTACCGTTATTAACCGTTATCTAGAACACTGCCTCCCATTTATCCCCTTCATTGCAACCTTGCTACTCATCCCTCCCCTCTCCCTTCAACACCATCATCCGCCCCATGTCCCCATTCCTCTCTTTCCCTATGTTGTCTCGCGTATATATGCCTCTACCACTCTCCTAAATCACCACAATAGAATAACAATACCGTCCATTCAATTTATCCATCAAATTTTATATTCAATGAAAATAAGCTAACTATCTTTCATATTTTTTACCATCGCTCTTACCAACAGTTTCGTGACCTAGTAGCATGAGCTCCTCACATGATATGGATCTAAAAAACATAGGATGAGTTTTTATCTTTCTTTTTTTTTCCCCTGTATTTGCATAATCCATTGCATTCTTCCTTTTAAATCACAATATTGTATAACCTAATTTAAATTTCAGACGAGGAGATTAAGTTTGGCTCGGCTTTTGTTGGGAAAAGAAAGAAGGAAGTTTGGTTTGCTTTGCCATTTTAACCTACCAAAGTAGATGAGGCTTGTTAAAGTTTTTTAGGTAAGAACTACTACTGTATACCAAAACAACCCATAAAAGTGAACGGTTTCGGAGAGGATGCTCCGCAAAAAGAGCAATAATGTGAAATTGCGTTCCTTATATTCTCTGGAAACCTACCAGTTATGAGGCAATTAGTGCGCTTCTAGAAACCACGAGCAACGAGAGGACTCTGATTCTTAATTCCGCAAAAGTGAAAATATATATTATTAATAATAAAAGAGAGAAAGAAGAGGAGGAGGAAGGGGTGTGGAGTGAAAACGGTGGGTTGGCGTGATGGGAAGCACTAATAATTGAAGACCAGAGCGAAGCTTTCCCTTTTAGACCAAACCATGAAGTCCTTCAAACGAAGCGTGCGCCATGTGGAATGATCATCTCCCTAAATCCCACTTACATATGATTTTTATTATAAAAAAAAACAGAGAGGCAGAACACGTACATCTGTGACCGTGCACCTCAACAAGAATAACGCGGAAGGGCTTGAAGGTGAATGATCAGGGTGGTTGAACAGAACTGGGCTTAATGGGCTTGGGCTTGGGATTATATGGGATGCGATAGGCTTTCTCCAGAGTGGACAAGACATCCTGCATGGAGGGTCGATTTTTAGGGTCGGATTCTAACCTAGGGAATACTTGTGGCCCAGTTTGGGTTCAATTAAGGTTCGGAGATTCTTTTTATTTTTTGGTACAAGGTTTGGAGCTTCTTTTTATTGCTCAAATAGGGTCTCTTCCATTCCACCAAATTATGCTCCCTGCTGGGCGGGATCAAGAGCCACTAAGCCCCCTAGAATTTCCAGCAGCACAACTCCAAACCCGCACACATAGCTCGTCACGTACAGATGACCTGTCAGTCATGAACGAGAGCACTGGTGTTAGTGTTAGTGTTAGTGTTACCGGTGGCTATGTACTCGGACCCTGGTGGTTATGTGGGATCTGCCGTTGACGGGGCCAAGCTTTGCCAGCCCGAAATCTGAAAGCTTCGCATTGAACTCCTAAGGAAACACACGAGGGAATGAATCGTAATATATAATGTAGAAAAATTACCAGATAGAGAAGGGGATATATATATATATGCATGTGTAGTGTACATACCCCATCCAGCAAAATGTTGGAGGACTTGAAGTCGCGATAGATGACGGACTTCTCGGAGGCGTGGAGGAAGGCCAGGCCTCGAGCTGCTCCTGTGGCGATCTTAAGCCTTATGTCCCATGCAAGCGGGTCGGGTCCTCCTGCACGAAACGCCGTCATTATCGTGTTAGCCGGCCGCTTCCTCACTAATATTAGCATCCTAATTAAGCCTACTTCCAAACAGGGGGTTTTCCAAGCTGCCCTTTTGCATGTACTTGTATACAAGCATGAACTGATTCTCCTCCCAGCAGTAGCCAATCAGATTCACCAGGTTTGGATGGGAGAACTTCCCCAGGAATTTCATTTCGCTTTGCACCCATATATATATATATATATATATATATATATATATATATATATATCCTCAACTTAATTGAACTCAGGCGAGGGTTATTTTGTGTGCGTGTGTTCAGGTAACAGAGAGACAGAGAGAGAGATACCTGCCATTCTTCCAAGCCCTGGAGACTATCGGGATTATGTTTCTTGACGGCAACAGGGATTCCGACGCCAATTTTGGAGGGCTTGAGGGTGTTTTGGTCGATCCATCCCTTGAATACTCTGCCAAAGCCGCCCTCCCCCAGAACCGTGTCAGGTCTGAAGTTTCTGGTGGCACTCTTCAACTCATCCAAGCAGAACATTTTTAGATTTGGCGTCACGATCTCCCCCGTGGGACTTGGCCCGTCCCAATCCAACTCTGCACATCAATCACGCATGATGATCCATGCCAGTCATATATCATAATATTTAGGATCGATCATTATTCCATATACCTGAAGCTGGAGCACTGTTCGTCCTCGTTCTAATTTTGCCCAGGCAGTTTCCCATTATGAACCAGACGATGCTTTTAATCAACAAAAGGGTTTAATACCAATCCATCCAATGATGCGAAAAGTTCTTCGAAACACGAAGAAAGTTCAAAGAAAGAACGGCGAGACATTGAATTTAGGTAGCTGACTCGTTCCCGTCTCATGTATCGGGTTTAAAATTTGGGTGTGGGGTCGCGCGGGGCTCATGCTTTCGATCAAACCCTCGTTGGTGTGGTTTCACACAGGGCCCCAAAAGTGATTTACTCATGAGCCAATAGGAAAGGATCTTACATCTCAAAGTCAGCGGAAGCGTCACCAACAAGGAATCACCTCTTCCATGATTGGTCGGCCTTCTGAACACTTCCAAATATATATTATTATGCAAATCACATCCATCGAAAAGTAACGCCCAAAGTCTTGGTTGAAGATGTTGCATGCTATCCATATATACATGGGGGATTGCAGTATGTTATAATTGAAGATCAAATCTCCTTTAATTAACTTCCCACGACATGCATGCATGGCAATGTGTCACCCCCCCCCCCAACAAAGTCCAGGTCTAGCTAATAGGTACTATTTTCGTTTTAAAATAATAATCGTTTTGGAATTTAATTTTCACGTTAGGATTTATAGGAGGAATGGCTGGGTGTAGGGATGTATGTACATGGTGCGATTTCTCTAGTAATTAATTAATAATTAATCATATGACCCAGTCCTAAATAAATGTACGTGAATTACAAGTTAGAACCACCCAATTCTCATCCATCCATTATCCCCATGCTAGACGGAGTCAGCCAGTCAGTCTCCCACTATTAACTAATCATCTTCCTCACCCTTCATTTTGCATTAATTAATATCAACTCAACACTAATAAAATAAATAAGAAGCATTTCCTTTCAATATAAGAATTATTTGGACAGTTATATTTTATCTTAAATATAAGACCTTAATCTATTTTATATATAATATTTATTATATTTTTAAACTAATTTATCTAATTTATAAACTAACTAAATTGATCAACTAAATTTTATATTAAAAATAACGAGTATATTGTTTAAAGAAAAAGTTACAAAATAATAACAGACAAATTAGTGAACTACATTTCATGCAGAATTGCCGATAAAATATAATTGATACGGAGGGCCTAATTTGCGCGCGGTCTATGCGACCATACGTAGGTCACATTAAAAGCACACTATTCAAACAAATGATGCCGTCAGCCAATGCTTTAAATCAATAAATAAGTAAAGTGATAACCATCATGCATCGACAAATAAAAGAGAGACAGAAACATATATAACTCAGTGCTTTGACATTAGCCAGAAGACACCAAAGACTGCCTGACTTAAATAATCCACCGACTCGTCTCAGACATTCATTCTACATGAAATCAATCACTTGATTGGAATAAGTGATAGTTGCCTCATGAATTTTTAAGCCTATACACGAATTAGTTCCATGTCCATTGCAATTGAGCAATCTGGCAGAGTAATTTCTCACTACTTAAAAGTAATTTCAATACATTTCAAAATACGGACGACCGCGGCTTACAGTTTTCGACTGACATGGAAATATCTACTCAAAATCTTAGGCGGAAGTTGACCTCAATCTATAATTTGATTCCTCCGAACAATATCGGTCCGCTTGTGAGGGTGATCGAGGTGGCACACATTGCTCCCCACCTTTAGGGACTTTTGAGGCTTTACTCTGCGAATGCAAGTATTCCAGTGCCACAACAATATCACCAATGAGTGGCCGGAAATTCGGTTGCTCTTGCAGACACATTGCAGTGATAGCAATCGCATGATGCAAGCAGCGCAAGGGGAATTGTCCTTCAAGACGAGGATCAACCAGCTGTACAAACTTCCTCCGATCCTTCAGAAACTGTCGAGACTGCAAGCAACCAGAGTTCGGAAAAGAAGTTTCAGAAATAAAAATTTTCCACATAAGCAAGGGGATTATAGATGCAACCATACAGAAAGCTAAAAACATGTGTTGCTATGCCACAGAATCCCAGTAAAAAAAAAAAAAGGGAATCATGGAGATGGCAGGCATTTTAGAGGAAACAAACTCTATTTTCTACCTTCTGACATTGATTACGATTCTAAGACACGTTATCTATGGCAGAGAAAAGATTCCAGTTAAAACTTCCATGTCTACTCCAAAGCGGGGGAAACCTATCTTTTAAATGAACGAGTGTATAAAAAAAATTCTTTTAAATGGACTAAAAAGACCAAACATTTACCCAAGCAACTAAGTTTTGCTCCCCTGGTTTCTTACTGACATCTATTGCCCTGCGTCCAGTAATCAACTCCATCAAAACCACACCAAAGCTATAGATATCAGATTTAAGAGTCAATTTGCCACTCATGGCATACTCTGGGGCACAGTAGCCATATGTTCCCATCACTCTGGTTGAAACATGAGTATTGTCTCCAACAGGACCAAGTTTAGCAAGCCCAAAATCTGAGAGTTTTGGGTTGAAGTCATTGTCTAATAATATGTTCGCAGATTTCAAGTCCCGATAGATAACAGGTGGATTTGCTTTACAATGAAGGTACTCAAGCCCTCGTGCAGCCCCAACAGCAATCTTAATCCGATCATTCCAACTTAGCAGCTCTTGGTCTGGTTTTGAATCTAAAAAGAGAAACACCCTCATTATTGTACTGCAGTGAATGAGATTAATAAGACACTAATTCTGGGCCATATCTGATAATTTCTTAATAATGTATGCAGACTAACTGACGTGCCTGTTTTTCCATAAACTTTATAAAAGATATATCCGACCAAACCAGCAGAAAGAGGGAGAAAGGGTAAGAAAAAAAATTTCAAGTTATAATACATCTTAAAGTTGCTCAAAATCAAAGCGAAGAAATCAGTTTCGGAAAATTTAGGATCAGTTCACTTATGCAAAAATCCAAATAGAAAACCTTTGATACTCTGTTGTAGAAGTGCAGAAACATCAAAGTTCAAACCATTCTCTCCAATGAACAAATTAGAAACTACTTTGAGACTCTAAACACAAGTTAGAAAATGAAGAATGCAGTTGTTTCTTTCTATCTTGGTCCTGATTTATTGGCACCATTCTCTTTGACCAAATATGGTTGTCATTCTCATTTGTAGTCCAATTTATATCAAATGACAAGAAATTTCACATGGAACATCAAATTGGCAAGATTTATACAAAAAATAAACGTGTTCCCCACAAAGCATGTAAGAGAAGCAGAACCACATGAGGACAAGTTGTACATTCTCAAGTTCAAATGAAAATGACCTCGCCAGGATAAACTAATGATCTAATACTTTTATCAGAAAATATTGGGGTTTTGTTAATCAAGGAGCATAGTTGAGTAAATCACTAACAATAACACATTAAACATAAGGGCCGAACTAATGAACAGAAAAATGGAAAGTAGCAACTAGGTATGGCAAAATATCAAAAGGAAGGCAACCTCTATATGCTTAAGTTTTAACAAAATCCTTCATAAGAGATGTTAAATCTTTAGGATACACAAGATTAGAATTAGAACTTCCAAATGATAGGAGGTGCAGAAACAAGAGAAATAAGAAAATAAAGTAATAAGGTTACCAAAAAGATGATCTTCCAAGCTACCCATAGGCATATATTCATAAACCAAAAGCCTTTGATCTCCGTCGGTGCAGTAACCAAACAAGGTAACAAGATTAGAATGATGTAGCAGGCTTAACATGAGAACCTCCACTATGAATTCCTGAAATCCTTGATGACCATCATGATTTAATTGTTTGACGGCAACAAGCTGCAAATAGAAAATAAGCCATAAAAACAATCTGAAATTCCCAACAAGACAATGGAATATTCAAAAGATCGGACTCAGACACATCATAAAATCAGAAGAAAGTAACGAAAAAGTTTTGGAAAGGAAAACTGTTAGGAGGCCTGCGAGGAGGTGATAAAAGGAAAAAGAGATGGAAGCATAACTTGCCTGGCCTGTATCAAGACGACCTTTGTAAACCCTTCCAAAACCTCCTTCCCCAATCAAATTCACTGGCTTGAAACCCCTGGTTGCCGCTGCTAGTTCACGGAAAGTGAAACTACGGGCTGCACTGCTTTTTGGGCTGCCCGCAACGCCATTCTTCCCCTTCCCATCTGAGTATCCTCCCTTGCTTCCATCGTCTGCGGAAATCACATAATTAACAAGATTCAAAAGCCAACGGGTGGCTTATAAATAAAAACCCTTACCGCCACTATGGGCATGAAACTTGGACCTCCCAGTCCCTGCAAAACCCGGATGCATATTAAAACAAACAATAACGAAAAAAAAAATAAGTCTGGGAAATGGAAGAATAAAGGAGAGGGGAAACGAAAGAGACCGGAAGAAGAGGTAGATCGAGGAGCATTATCAATTTGGATTCTACTGGCATCTGTGCGACGAGGACTAATGCAAGAGAAGCAGCTCATCTCCCTATCATACAGCTCTTGCTTTCAAATAATAATATTTCAAAGAAGATGAAGATGAAGACGGAGATGAACCTCTTCTCAGACAGACTCAGAGAATTTTGCCTCTCCCGTCTGGCACCTCCAGATCAACAACCACTCACTCTTCCCAAAATTAGTTCAAAAATTCCCTACAAAAAAATCTTTTCTTAATTTACAAACAACCCAATCTGGCGGCTTCCTAATTTGTGGAGTGATAAAAATCGGGGGAATGGAATTCACGCGTGAAGACGAATCTGCATTTTGTGAATGGCTAACGCCGAATTCGGACGCAAAACCCATTTAGCGGCATACTGAGCGGAACAGACTCGACTATAATAATAAATGATAATGATGATGATGATGGCTTCCCACGGTGTGTTCTTGGTTCTTACCAATATACACTTGTGGAAAATTTAATTGGCCCAATATTATTAATTTTTTGACTAAAAAGGGAAATTTTGTTACCAAGAAAAGAAAAAAAAAGGGAATTAAAGAAACATAAGTCAGAAGATATCATAAAACTAAAATGAACGGAATGAATTTGAGAGCATGATTATCGGGGGTCGCTGTCCATCCCCCCATCCCTTTCTGTATTTAAACGTTACGGTCCCGGCATCAGAAAGGATGCTTTTGTCATTTTACCATTTTGGCCCCACTTTAATCCCTATCCACACTACAACCTCGCTGAATGCCCGGACTGGACTGACTTTTCCAAACCCACGTACTTTTATTTTTATTTTTCACTTAGGGGCTCCACACTCTTCCTCTTATGTCTCCCTTGTTCCCAGGTTGCGTTGCGTTCCACCCCATTTATTGGATTTCATATTCTACAAGTGATTGTTTAGATTAGCTTATTTTAAGAGATTTTACATTACACGAGATAAGCATATAAGATAAGGAGAATTTTATCTTAAACTAGGTAAATAAGTATTTTTGGAATGTCCATGTCCAATCATAATCCCAAACAGCACCAAGTTGGATTGAAACTTGAAAATTGCAAATGTGGAGGCATTTGATGTATAAGAAGATTAAAAAAGTTTGTACGTGAAAGAGATGTTATTTGGGATTCATGTAATGCAAAATGTATGGAGCTACTGTCCTCTGTAAGGATCATAACTAGTTGAAGACATCAGAAGGGCAATGCAGAGGGGGCTTCATCGCATTCAAGCTTGCCAAACACATCCTATAATTTTTTTAAAAGAAATTCCCAAGGATCTACAGCACAGAAGCCGATCTCGCATTGCTCAATGATCTACAGTTCACAATATTTCCACCTAAAACTATGAACCTTTCGTGATAATCTTGGAGACCATAAATTCATTTCAATAGCGATGAACCTTTCGTGATAATCTTGGAGACCATAAATTCATTTCAATAGCGTGAAAATAATGCTTTAGTGTTGAATGCCGTAACTATACAAATGTTTAGAAAACTGAAAGTTGCAGTACAACCACCAACTACAGCCACCGACTTAGAGCCAATCTCCATCCCAAGTCAATTGTTTAAAATGGTCCCATCTTTCATCCTGTTTCATGAGGCTCCAAAATCTAGATGGAACAAGTGAGAATAAATAGTCCAACATCAAAGCTGGAGTGCCAAATTTGGCTGCAGATGAGAACCAGTATCCACACTGGAAGTAGGTGCATTTGTTGCTCCAACCTTCCAATTGAAGTCATCAGCAATTGACAACGAATTGTGTCTCACAGGGATTGATAATTCTTGCCAGGACGGTTTAACAGCAAACCCTTTTTGAAAATCAGACCCGGATTCCTGGGCCAATATATAACTGGAATCTGATTGGCCAAACTCGTTTGAGATTTGGGTCTTTACAGGTAAACTCATATTTGAAGGTGTCAAGCAGGCAGCAAAGTTGCCGGGTATATCCTTGTCAATCATTTGAGGACCATCACACGAACTATGCAGGCCAGTTAAGTCAGAAAGCTTTACCATCCTCATTTGAGGTGAAAAATTAGGACCTAGCCGATCATTTGAATCAAATAAATCATCAGAGTGAACAGCAGATTCCTGCTGAATCCTTGAAGGAACCACATATTCAACGCCAGAATCAACACTGTTAACTGAATTAAACTCATTTTGGGAATTCAATCCTCTGATTAATTTCACGTCTCCACTTTGTAAGCCTGATTTATTTGCAACAGCAAATGAGCCAGATGGGGGAGGAAATCTACTTGAACAATCGTCTGGTACAAAAGCGTGTAAAGATCTAGCCTTATCACAAATTGTGAACTGTTCCCGCTGTGACACCTCATCTTCTCCTACCCATCCAGGACCAAATTCTTGTCCAACTGGTAAAACACTGCTGATTTTCCTTGCAGCAATCTTCCAAACAGCTGGACCAAGATCGGCAGCAAAATGGGCCAGGCTTCTCGTATAGCTATGCTTCACATTCAAACCCACCTGATTTAAATTACACGGACAAGAAAAATAAGGGCTAAACTTTATCACCGAGAACAAAATGGAGAGTATACAAGATGGTAAATAATCTTTAAGCATTTCAATAAGTAAAGATAGTTGTTATGAATTGAAAAGTAAAAGGAATTGAAGTGTAGAAAAGATATTTAAAGTATTATCCTTCTATGGTAAAACAGAATTATGAAAGAAGACGTTGCCTAGCAGTATTATCTTCATCTGTGGAAACTTTACAATGGTTTAGAAGTTTCCAGCATCTGATTGAAGCAAATGATTTTTTTTTTCCAAATGAAAAATAAAATAAGTTCGTACTGCAATTAGTTGCTTGAATTCTTCAATTGTAGCCAGCACTGGAGGTTCATTCTCAGCAGCCACTGGATGCTTGTAAGTGTCACGCCTGGTCTCATCAACCATGAATTGCTTTTTTCCATATCTTAAAACAGCTTTCAAAACAGAAGCTGCAAGAAAAATAAATGAAAAAGAAGCAAGATTTACAAAAAATGAGCCATATACAGCTCTTATTTTTTGTATCCAAACTGAAAGGGAGGGTGCAAAAAGTAAAGGAATAGACCCTGACCTGGAAATTCACTCTCCCATTCAGACAACCAATTAGTATATCCTGTACTGTTTAATGTGCTGTGTGAAGTCCTGACTAATGAATCTGCAGGCTGGAACTTACCTATTGCTTTTCTCAGATTATAACTGTTTGGACCACTGGCATTATCTCCTCCCGAAGCAAGTGTTACATCTGAGGAAGAATCAGGAGCAACAAGCTCAGAGGGAGACATTCCCAATGACTTTCTTGAGTTCTTGCCTGGCGGCCTGCCTCTCCTCACAATTTTGGGCTGTGGTTCACTATCATCGCTATCCTGCCGGAGATTACCAAAGTCCTTCCTAGCCAACTCTTGCATTGCTCGGGCCTGAGAAAAGATTCAGTCTTCAAGTCACAACAAACACTTGGCAAATGCATAAAGAAAACACTACAGCATAACTTCAGACTTAACCAAACCTGCCGATGGTAAATAGTATCCGATGCATTATATTGCATTGCATTTGAGCATATTAAGAATACATCTTTCTGCAAGAATGAAGAAGCAGTGTGTTCAAATTCCTCTCAAGCTAGATAAAACCTATACACCATCATACTAAAATGTAGAGGAAAAAAGTGATAATTAACTTATGGAAGACAATATTTGTTTATAAATGCCAAAGTAACTGTGTGATGGAAAAGCAATCGCTAGTCATAAAGAATAAAAGGGCCAACCCAGTTCGAGTCCCCACTTGGTGGGGGTGCTGGGGAAGGGAATAATCTAAGCAGCCTTACCCCTGCTTTGCAGGGAGGCTGGTTCGAACCCGCGACCTCAGACCCCACGGCAAGCGAGCTTACCGCTGAGTCATAAAGAATAATATATTTAATATTTTCTGCTCCTTTATCCTTAAAGGGTTGTTATTTTGTTTTAATGCTGTTCTCATCAGAGGAAATAGTGCATGTGATATAAGATCAAGCAAAAACGGAGGGTAGGCAAATGCATGTCACACAGTTAGAGCATATTCAATGCATTAATCAGGCTTCATAAGAGAGACCAGCTATTCCTTAACCATGCCCGTTGAGTAACCGTCTTAAACAGAACTAGAGGTAAAAGAAATATCATTCATCATTCAAAGAACCAGAAAGTAATAACTTCGAGGAAAACAAAACAAAATTGTACCACCAACCTCAAATTGTTCTAAATTGTTATAAACTCCGCCATCCAAGTTCTTCCTCACCGTTGCAAAATCCATCGGGTGTTCAATGATATCATGATAATCAGGAAGCTGTAGCAGTAAAGATACTTCATTATCAGCATAAATAATGGAAACTATAGCACTCAAATATTATTCCAAAAAATGCACCTCTTCTGGATCCACAGGTTCTGAGAACACTCCGTGGGTATCCTTTCTGCAATACAGTAGGATATAGTCCAATTAATCAATTGCGGCAGAGAGAAGAAGCCAAGAAAATAAACACCAAGACACGCACTTTTGAAGCCTATCAAGTATAAACACCAAGAGCTTTTTGTCTGGCAAAGGTGTAGTGGGACCGGACTCCCCGTGCGAACCTGTCAACACATTATTAAAATCACCATTAATATTCCCCACCAGGCCTTTGCAGCAGCAATTGAGAAACGATTGATAGCCTTATACCATGTTTGCTGTCCGTCGCTTTAGGAACCTTTTCATCCTGCAGAATTAGTCCATTATCAAATGCCAGAAAATATCTTTAAAATGGCAATGGATGTCCGCGATTTTTTTTTTAAAAAAAAACTTATAAGTTTCTCGGGATGAGAATCGAAATTCAATGGGAAAAGCAACAGTAAAAAGCTCCAAGCAGCAGCTGGAGTACATGTGGGCAGAAGAAAAAAAGATAATTTAAAAGAAGAAAAATACTGAGTATACAAATAGATAAGACAAACTGAAGCTTTTTGGGCATATCTGTGCATTCCATGGGTCGACGACTGCTCAATTTAGTACGACCAATAAGGAATACATAAATAATGAAGATTTAAATTGGGGGGAAAGTAGAGAGAGAGCCCCACCCAAATTTTCCCAAAATAAAAGGAATTTAAATAATACCGAAACTTGACCAGTCAAACACATCCACTCCCTCCCAAATCGACGAGGAGACTGTAAAATTTTTATAAAAGCACGAAATCCCGAACGAAACAAATCTCATTTCCTAATAGTCATTCCAGGAAGACTCCATGAAACGAAATCAAAAGTCTTAAGGGGATTAATTTAAGAGGTGAATGCAAGACGATCACCGTTTCATCTGATCCGTGATATGTGACATTGATCTTGCGTCTCTTGCGGGGATCCTCGGGATCGTGACCGTCCTCGTTCCAGTTAGTGCCGTACGGATCCGAACTGAGCGGCGATAATGTCGAATAATGATGATGAGAATTCAAACCAACCAAGAGCTTATGCTTCTTCTCTTTACGCTCATCGTCATCGTCATCGTCATCGTCAGCAATCCCCTCCGTCGCCTGCCTTAAACCAAGAACGGAGTTTCGGCGGGTGGGACGACGGTTTAGGTCAGAATGTGAATTGATTAATTTCGGGTTCTGCAGCTGCAATTGCTGTTGTTGATGTTGCTGTTGTTTTTTAAGAGTGCGTTTTTGAAGATCTAATAGAGATGGGCGCCCCTTCTTCTTCCTCTTCGTCATCGTTTCAGATACCTCGCCCATTTTCCTGCTCTTTTCTCGCACTCCAAACATGCCATCTTTTTGGCCTTTTTCATCTCAAATTAAAATAAAATATGGATATTGTGGTTTGCACGTGAAAATCACGTGACCATCGTGGAATGAATTTCATCTGCCCATAATTATATTATATGATGAATTATAAAAGTTGGAGAAATTCGCTTGATATAAAATATTCTTTTCGATACTTAATATAAAAATTAATTAATTTTTTAAATAATTTAAATAAATAAATTAATTATCACTCAATCTAAATTTTTAAAGATAAATTTATATTATATACTCTTTAATATATTTAAATTAATTAATTAATTTTTATATTAGTTATAATTAATAAATTTATTTTTAATATCTCAATTAATAATTGCTTAAATATATTGCAATCCTTCTACATATAGCTAGGGGTGTTTATGGTAGGGCTAGACAGAGTAACTCCCTGCCTGGTGCCCTACTTGAAAAAAGCATAGGCTATATTTTGTAGCCCGATGCCCGGCCCTATCTGATAAAAGTTCTAACCATTTTGGGTTGGGCTTGGGCATGGGCGGGCTGGGTGTGGGCGGGCTGAGCATGCCCAAATTGTGATGCCATGCTCATGTTGTGAAAAAAATCTGTAATTATAAACTTCTAAAATAATACAATATTCATATGTCTTAAAGAGTCAAAAAATATCTATAATCCACCAAAAATAAAGTAACAAAAAGATAATAATTAAAGTTTTGAAATTTATTGCATATAAAAAAAGCCTTGAAGTCTAAATAGTTTATAATTATAACTTTACGTCAGTTTCCCAAATGTTGACAAGGATTAAGTATCTAAAAAAAATAAAAAAAATAATTATAATTTGTAATGTAATCATATTATAATTAGTAAAGTTAAAAAAATTAATATAGTTATAAATATTAAAAGCCGCAACTTATGTACTTAACTACTTATATTTTTAAAATGACCATTTAGTCACCAGTAACTATCATATTCTCGCTTTCAAATGTAGTATATAGTGAGAAAAGTAAAAAAAAAAAAATGGGTGCTCATGGGCAGGGTAGGGCAGGGCAACCCTCTTGCCCGGTGCCCAGCCCGAAAAAAGCATGGGCTGTATTTTGTAGCCCGATGCCCAGCCTTGTCCTATATTTATCGGGTTGGACAGGGCATTTTTTTTGTAAGCTCGGGTAGACATACCGGGCCGCGGGCTTTATGAACACTTCTACATATAGCATTGCTGAAAAATATATTTACTATATTTATATATAATTAATAATGACATGTGTCTTTGTTTTATTGTTAATTATATATTTGTATCATTGTTAATATAATGTATGCTTGTTTTATCTATATATGATTAACTATAAATAAATTAATGATAATTAATATTTTTGTTTTATAATTGTCTGTGAATTTGTAAAATTGAATCTGTTTCTTTGAATTTTTGGATATAAACGTGTATTTTACAAAATTTCGGCTTGAAATATTTTGAAATTGGATATAACTAATTATACTTCTTCTACTTTTAATATATAACCTATTTAATTAATTTAATTAGACTAAAAAATTAGTTAAATTAGTTAATATGATACATTTTTTTAAAATATCCTTATTATCTTCATTAATTTTTTCCCTATATCTCTTACTTGATTATTATTGAGGGAGCATTAATAGGAATGATTTTAAAAAAAATTATAAATATATAAAATATATATTATATTTAAAAATAAGATTAATTTTTTAATTAAATTATATACTAAATATTGTAATAGTATTTTTTTTAAAAATATGTTATGTAATATGGGCTAGCTCTCATAACTCACTAGAGTTTATAAAATCTTAACTCACTAAAAAATAGGTTAGTTTTATTTTTGTTATAAAAAAAATTAGGTGGACTTAATACCAGTCACTTACTAATATTAGAGTATAGCCATAAGTTTAGATAGCACCTATAAGAGGGAGGGAGATTTCGCCTTACTCTTAAATCATAGGTGAGTTCAATTATTTTTTAAAAAATTTTGTACCAAAAAAAAATATTTATAAAAATTAATTAGATAGCCTACTAAATAAATTTTTATAATAATAATAGAAATCGTATTTTTATGCAATATAAAATTGCTCCTTATCATCCCTACTAATATTAACAAAAATAGGTTAGTTAATTGTGACTGTCAATAGCTTTATGACACGGTGCACTTTTTCGCTTCTGTTGGCACAACCCTCTTTTTTTTATAAATCATATTTTAATACCCGATCACGGTCTTAAAGAAATTAATAACCAGTCATATATACACAACTATCATGGTTGAAAATTTTCAAAGTTATGCAATGGTAACCATGATAGAGAATAATAAAATATAAAAATTGAGCTGTACCATGATTAAAAAGAATACAAGTTATAGAAAAAAAACCTACAAATCTTAATTGTAAAAGATGCATAGTTAGAAGCAAAACCATACACTTTCACTTAATAAAAAATGGGTTGCAAAGTGTTTAATTATCGAATGTTTAATTAATTAGGGTTATAGAGTAAACAATTTTCGTTTTCAAATATCCTTTATTGGTTTTCTATCTTTCTTAAAGTTACGATGCACAGTTTTATATTAATGTATCTTGCAGTTCTTGTAAATTTCTATATTTAAAGCTAAATCAAGGCATTCTGATCCTTATTATCATTATTTAAGATCATGAAGGACCTTGATCTTGATTAGTATTTTCAGATTTCTGGAGCGCACAATTGTTATCCTTTTTCTGAAATCTCTTTTTCCCTTTTTTTTTGTTAGCAAATATTTTATTATTGGAGATAATTATGTTTGAAATATCATGAGACAAAGCATGGTTTGGTTTGGGGAAAGGAGGAGAATAAAGTTTTTTAAAAGTTTCCCTCCCCTCATCTTATAATTCTCCCCACTAAAATTAGAAAAATTTAGAGAAAAAAATTAATATTTTAGCTTGTGTAAACTAATATACCGTTCCCCACTAAAAACATAACACTGCCTCCTTTTTTAAAAAAAAATATTTTTTTATTATTCTATATATATTATAATTATAATATTTATAATTATTATATATAAATATAAATATATTTATATTTAGTCAATATTAATAATTATAAAATTATAATTTTATATAATTTATTAAATATTCTAAAAAAATTTAAAAAATGACTTAAATAAAATAGGAGTAAAATTGTTTATATAAAAATATTTTTCTTCCCCTTCTCTCATGTTATAGCATTTGATGACATTGTATATCATACCTTATGATATTTTATTATATCATATAATCAAGTTTATAATTATATTCATTATTTTTGTAGGACCAAAAATATTTTGTTTAGCTATACAATTTTAATTTCATATGTTAAATATTATTTATAATTATATTTTATAAAAATATTCTATAGTAACAACCAACTTAAATAACATAAAGGTAAATTTGTCCATACAAAAATATTTTCCCTCCCATCATTTTTTGAATCAAACAAAATAACATTAAAATCCCTCCCCTTCCTTCTCTTAATGTTAATCTAAACAAGGTAATAATAAAATTCTCTATCTTCTCTCTTTTTTCTTTCCCTCTATTAAAATCTCTCCCCTCCCCTTCCTTCTCTTGAGCCAGACACACCATAAATGTCCCCCTATTCTAGTGATGATTCCACCATTGTTTATTATATTGTTAAAGATTAACACTTTCCATTGAGCCCAACCACATTAGTTCCAAGTTTCTAAGTTCAACAGTGGTGGCGAGCCCTTACAAGTACCGCAGAGTTTTTTTGGCCCAATTTCTAAGAGCAATGTCCACAATTGGATCAAAGCCCAAGTTCCAAGAGATTGCTGGTGTATTTGATGCCAATAAGTTGAACTAAAGTGCCTAAATTTACGTCTGAAGGTAATAGGCGACTCGTCCTACCCGATATTAGTATCACTTAAGAGAAAGGGAGACTTCGCTCTGACCTTTGATTGTGGGTGGGTGAACCCAACCTTTTTCCAAAAAAATTTATGCCAAAAAAAAAAAACAGTTCTATATCTTTGAACACAATCAGTAGCCGTAACGTTGACAGCCAAAGTACGATTTCATTGTCACGGAAGCCATAATTGCAAGTTGATGATCTCATTAAATAATTTACCAGCAGAAGCAGTCCCCTTAAAGAGGACGACGTTACTTCTTACTTCCTCAAACAGTCGAGGGTAAATCTAACTCAGGACAGAGTGATCAAGGCCTAGACTATCGTGTTCCATATTCTTAGATCTACATCTCTATCCGAAAAATTCCGAAATCTACATGATGAAATGCAACCAAGTGGTGTAAAATCAATCACAATCTTTCCTTTCCTTTTTCTCTTTTTTTTTTTTTTTTCAAAGAAAGGCATCTTCACCTCATTTGTCCCCATGATTCCTATCTGATTATTCATAACAAAATTTGTCATTTTTTGCTTCAACTTAGGCTTTCTGCATTGGAAGTAAGCCTCATGTTGGCAATTTCTGCTGCATGTTACAAATATAAATGTCAATTTTGGCATGACAGAGTGCCTATGAACTTAAATGCCTAAGAAATTACTTGAAATCTGACCTTCGATTTTCTAGTCTTCAAGACTCTTGACTTCTCATGTTCTGGAAGTTCAGCAAATTTGTCAAAAGAATCCACACCAGAGCCTCTATTTGGCAGCAAATCCTACAGCCATGCTGAATGCGTTATCATAAATTCCCCACAAAGCTTCTTGTTAATGCTTATTTTTTTAGTCAACACTAAGCCTAGAAAAACAGCTTGAAATGAAAAAGAGAGGATTTATAGTTCTTAATTTCTTATGGGTTGACTATGGAGTAATATCACAAATTACTTTTTTGGTTCAATGCTTTTTCCTTAAGCATTTCAAGGTCCACACCAATTAGGCATATACTATTTTGTCCAGTTTGCAGCTTAGTTTTTTGTTGTGTCTTCTTTTGTAGTTATGCCCAATGCACTTGTCTAGGAACCTTCCTACCCAATAAAAACTGCCTAGCATTTTAGCGTTATCGAAATAGTAAAAGCATACTAACCAGGCTTACCGCTTTCTTTGAAACCTCACTCCTTGATTCCTCGAGATTCTTAACTTCCAAAAAATCGAAGTAAAACAACATCTGATGAAGAAACGCAAGAATAAAAAACGGAAAAGATGAGTAACAGAAAAGTTGCAAGGGCCGGATCAATTCCATCAGAAAAAGAAGAAACGAGTAAATATGACTAAAGATTTAGGCAAAAGTGCAACAAGGATGCTTATTTATGCACAAACACACCTTGTCAAGTAAATAGCTATTTGATGCATCAGTTGCCATGATATGTACTCCAAGCAAATTGTTGGGTTTACGGCAGAAGGGGCAAAACATAGACCTGAAAACACACCCATCTTCTGGGCACCAAATACCCTGCTCTGAAACACTTTCGTTAACTCTATTGCAGATGCGTTGATCGACATATGAAATGCAAGTTATAATGACTGGTACACTTCTTAAATCATCATCATTGTAAGCTTTCAGTCTCTGTTTCAAAAGAGATCTTAAGTGAACTTTTGATGATGAAGTCAAAGAACACGAAATATATAAATTATTCTCAGGCCGACCCAAAGGGTTTTTGCAAAGTGAGCAAAATATCTGTAACCTTTTCTCCATGAGAGGATCAGTTAATAAAAATGAACTAGTGAGATTGACAAGATGTGATTTAAGTGAATTTGGCTTCAATTTTTTGTGAAAATCAGATTCATTTCCGTTCGTTGCCTCCTTGAGATTCACCAAGCTTCCAGTGTGCCTTGAAGGGATGCTGGCACAGGGGGTGATGTAATTTCCTTCCTCAATAAGGCTTATAAAAGGTATGTCCATGGACTTTCTCCTTTTCTGGGTGTGAGAATTAACACTCCTATTTAAAGATGATTCTATTTCCACAGTATGATAGCTGTTCGCAGTTACATTTTTTTCAGGAGTAACTGATATTAAACACTGAGCTGTTGAAGAAACTTTACTTCCAATACTTGAAGAAAATGGAAGGGCTGACTGATCATTTAATTCGGAAGATGCCTCAATTAAGGTGGAGCTAGAGTGGTCATCCTTACAACCATAAACAGGGCTAGCAGGGACAATGTTGCCATCCATGCAAGGGGATCCCTTCACAAGGGAGACTTCTTCATGTATAACTGTCGCAGATGATACCCCAGTGAAGCTGCAAGGGGGAAAAAGAATCTCTCAACTAGTAATGATATTGTTGCTGTTTGGCCATCTAGAATGGTTACAAGAAACTCCAATTTCCACATTCCAAGAATTTATGAAGCAAATATTAAATATGAAGTACAAATGCAGCCTGAAAAAGTTAAACTAATAGTGTTTTTTATATTGCAAAACATCAAAACCCTTAAATTCCCCCTTCTCGCCAGAAGGGGTGTGTGTGTGTGTGTGAAGAAATTACCGTCAAACAGCAATACAGCATGCTTTCTCAAATATCAAACTTGAAAAGAAAAGAACAAAGTTCATACATGTGGCCTAGTTCAACATTTGGTCGCTAGAAAGAAGCTACTATTGCTTAAAATATTGATCCTTGTTCTTGATATCAGTGATATGCACGTTCACCAGAAAAAGTTAAAGAATGGGAGCAAGAGCACAGAGAAGCAGTTTCCGCAAACATAATAGAACTAGCAGAGTGTTTATGAAGGTTAATTTTACTCATCCAGACTTAGGTTAACATCTTTTACAATGATACCAGAAATATCAGCTTACAAGATAATAAGCTATAGGTTTAATCAATCACAGTACCAGTGGTACTCAGTACTTCAACAGAATGGTCCCAAAAAGAAGATTGATTCCTTAAACACTTGTGATTTGCCCAAAGCCAAAAGCACGTAAAAGTAAATAAATACTCAAATCTGACACAACTTAATCATTTGGTAGTGAATTTCAATAGTAAGTAGTAAATATAATGATGACAATACAAGTATACAATTACCGTGATACTGCCTGTTCGCAGTCCTTTGGGTCAAAACAGTCTTTACAGTTGTATGAGTCACTATTCTTTTGCACAGATGGCTGAATCTCATCCTTGATCATTTCTATTTTGCCCTCACCACCATTATCAGACTTTAACAGTTTCTTATTTGTCTGTCTTATAAATCCCACATGCTGATCCTTGGCTTGGACACATTCCTGGTTTAATCCCAAATTTTGAGTGATATTTGTGCCAAACTGCTCCTGCACTAAGCAAGTTAATCACATTAACAAAAACTTTTTTTTATGGGAGGGGGGTGATGGGTCACAAATACACCAAATACCTTGGCATTCTCAAAGAATGATTTCAGTCCCTTCAAAGACAAGTCAAAATTGTCATATATCCTTAAGCTTTTTCTTAACCACTTCGAAATGAATGCTCTATTTCTTTCTTCCTGAAAACGTTCATCTAATTCCACAAGAACAGTTGCATTAATGAATGAATGAAAGCAAGCTGAGTGTTGTAATGCCAAGGTTACAGAGAATAGTCTCTAATGAACTACTATTCAAGAATAATTCCACAAGAACAGTTGCATTAATGAATGAATGAAAGCAAGCTGAGTGTTGTAATGCTAAGGTTACAGGGAATAGTCTCTAATAAACTACTATTCAAGAATAACCAGCGACAAAGACAGCGGAAAGAAGGACAAAGGAAAAAAAAAGAAAGAGCAGAAGATAAAAAAAAAAGAATGTCTAAACCAAAAATGTAGACTGCCAGCACTAATTTCTTGTTTCAATGAAACAAGACAATTCCCTGTGCCATTTGGAATTCTCACTACACTACGATGGTTCCATCAGGTAACTGCTTACATCAATTTATAAGTAGCAAAGAAAAATATTACCAGAAACTATGTGGTCCTTGAATTTTTATAAGTAGCAAAGAAAAATATTACCAGAAACTATGTGGTCCTTGAATTTTTTTCTCAGATAAAAGATGTTCATAAAAATTTAAACAATACTTGAGGAAATCCATTCCCAATCAAGCTAATGGAAAGGAAGTAAAATTTTCAATCATTTTCCTAGATTGCCTTATTAAATACACTTCCGTCCACCTGATATAATCTTGCTGCAAACATTGGTGTTTTCTTGCACACTGAAAAATCAAGCTCCACCTTTTTTTTAGAGTTAAAGGCAATGGAAGAGAAGGGAAAAATGAGAGACGCCTGGAGAGACAGAGAACTTAAGTAATCAAAATAATTACCCAATAAGATGACTGCTCCATAATCAAGCCTATGCCGTATACAACGACCTACAAAAAGTAAAAGAGAACATACTGATAAACGAGAACATTCATATCTACAAGTGAAAGTGCATAATAGGCCAAAAGGGCTAATATTAAAAAAACATAGCTAAGGAATAAACTTGGGTCATATTATGGGGAAAAATCGACAACCATGATGCACCTGCTGCTTGATTCAAAGCTCGAAATGCTTGATGGCAATACCATTCATTTCCACTCAAAAGATTTTTGGATGATTTGTATGTGTCGTTGTATTTCTTCTTTAGTGCAACTTGAATATCATTTCTTGTGAGAAGTCAAAACAAATCAATCAATGAGAAAATATAGATATGCAAAATAGAATCTGATTGGCAAAACCTAAAATGTAATGAATTAAGAAGTCTTACATGTTGGGAAAAGGAATGCCGACTATAATCTGAGATTGTCAAGAATACTCAATATTTAGTGAACATTCACGTAAATTAATACTGGCATTTGTAATGCACGCAACCCATTGACATGACTAGGGTTCAGAAGAGCTACAATTTGTTTGGAAAAAATAAAAAAAAAACAAAGAAAGAAAGAATGAAGAAAGAAGAGCTACAATTTAATTCTGTATCTCAGCCACAATTTTTTTGGTGATCATCTCAGCAACAATAGGTAATCCTTCTTTTAATCATCAAAGAACGACCATCTCTTAATTCACAAAATAAATACAACAGCAGAAGGGAGATCTAGATCAACCTAAACAGATAATTATGACATTTTAGAGTAGAAATAAGGATACAACCACTCGAGCATTATCATCAGAAAAATCAATGCCTTCAGAAACCTGCAAGCATTAAAATGATTATTGAACATAGTTACATAACAAGATGAATTTCATAATTAACCAGGGTTGAATATGGTAGAACAATCCAGATAAAGCCATATGCTCACACCGCATCAAATAGATTTCATTTACTTATATTTTAATTACTGATGGTGTTTCAGAAACTCAGTCATGGCATGCATATATTTAAATTGTATGATGAACTCCGAGTCTGTTTTCATTTGTCTCAGACTAAGATACTGCCAATCTTAACATTTAGTAGTTTGAGTAAATCTATGCCAAAATCGTTTTGTATTGACCTTTTATTGCGAATATAATAGCATTAGTACAAAACATGCTCCATTATTGAAAGGAAAAATTTTAAAAGTTGTGGAACCATAATTGTATGACAAATGACCTTAATCAACAACCATGTATGAGTCTAAACACTTCACAAATGCTGTCAGTTTATCTCATAAAATGGGTAAGAAGGAATTTGATGTCTTTTCTATAACTTTAATATAGAAGTCCTAACATATATTTGTCACGCTTTATGTCAATTAACCAACACACATAATGTTTTAGATAATGTCATTTACAATACACCTTGGCTCCCATGACATACAATAAGATAGTAGTGATCTGATCATAGACCAAAATGCAGGCACTTTTTCCTCCAGGTATATTAACTTTTTAAAACCATTTAAATTGATTTCAGTACTACTTAAGCGTAATGAAATACCAATTGCCATTATTTGGATTTTAAATAAGAAATGAAGAATATAAAATATAAGATAGGTACAAATGCAATAAACCTTTCCTCGACAAACGCCAAGTAAAGCAGCTCCTCCTTTCTTAGAATTTTTTGGAGAATTGACTGCATGTAAGTGACTAAAGCCAACATTCTTAACCCTTCTTTTCCTGCCCAATGTAGGTGTAGAGTGAAGATGAATTGAGTCATAATATCCTTTTAAAGTAAGTTCAAAATCATCTTGGCTTCCTCCTCTAGGTTCTGCATACCCAAACAAGGTATATAATCAAAATGAAACAAAAGTGTAATCAACAGAGAAGATCAATATCAAATACCAAATTAAAGTTTGCTCAATGATGAATTTACACAAAAAGGATGAGAATATTAAGAGAAACTCATTGTTTATTCACTAAATTCCAATGAGTATTTAGAAAGGCACAAGGATAACTGACCGACAAAAAGTGACTTTTCCGCATTTAGACAAGACCATTGACCTGTTTCAGACCACCGATTGCATAATTTCTCCATTAATTTATAACTTGGAAAGAAAACAAGACAACCACCGGGAACAATTTTGAATATTTCCTCTAAAGATCTTCCAACTGCATCCTACAAAGACATATACAATAATAGTCTGTTCACATAGGAAAAGAAAAACTCCTGGGACAGAAAAATTTGTAATGAGTACCTGGAATGCATATCCATCTGCTGTTTTATAACTTGCATTCAAAGGATAATTATCCGGACCGGTACAGATAATAGCAGGCCATACCTGTATTGAAGAGGTCAAACATTTGTTGAAACAGCACTTACAAGAGTAAAAGGACAAATACAACTGATAAAGTGCGAAGATAGGACCTGAGAGTCAACATTAATTACATGCGGAGCATCCAGACTAGTTTCAAACTGAACTCCTAGCTCAGATGAAAATGAGTTCATTGGTGACAATGTCCTAAAGTACCAAAACAGGCCGCTTAGGAGGTTTGACCATTCCAATAAATTTATTTAGCCACAAGCATTCATGTGCAGAACTGAAGAATACAAAAAAAAACTATAGCCTGCATTTGCATAAACTTGGCCCAGGGAACATACCCAGAAGTCAAAATGACTGATAAAGAAAGATTGGCAATGTCACTAAACACAACTGCTGGATTCAGGCACCATAAACTCAAAGTGTGGGTCCAATTTCCAACAGATCTTCCTGGCACAGTAATATAACACTGATTACAAGACTGTCCTAGCAGCACATAATATAATGCAGTTAATCAATTTATCCGTTCATTTTATTTCCAAATCAAGAGCAAGAGTCATTGTTTGTCTTCTCCGATCCATCCATATAACGTATAAACCTTCCTAAACACTTTTCATCCATATAACGTATAAACCTTCCTAAACACTACTTACCAGCTTCTTTCTTAACACTTCGCTGCAGAGCAAGCTGGTAATCCAGCATGTGAGAACCATTTCTTGAGAAGAAATAGGTTAGCGAAGAGAATAAGCCTGAAACAAGATTGCCATAGAACATCATTAATGACATAATGTTCTATAGATAAAACAATACCATATACAACCATAATTCCTCACCTTCCATTGTTATAACTGACATGCCACTTAAATGTGGTACATCCGACTCCAAATCTGAAGCAACTTTGATTGCCTTAAACAAAAGACTAACTTGATAAGTGACAGACAAGCACAGGAATTAGCCAAATACAAATGAGATACCTTGGTAGCGCATTCTAGCAAGATAGGGAAGCACTGAAGTGAAATATTTGCTTCTTGGAGTTCTGTTAAAGCATTTGACCCAGTCCAACTATACATACAAACAAACTACATTGTTAAAACTCATACACAATTTGTAGACTATAAGTTGCTCGAGATGCAAAGACATTAATTTTCAAACTATCAATTCAGGTATGAACTCGAAGCACTGCATCACTTCTCACCCAGTAACCAATACGAGAAAGTATACATCCAAATGGTCCAGTCAGTTAAAATAAAAGAACATATAGGGAAACAAAAACAAAAAGTTTGTACAATAAATGTTTGAATATGCATGAAATGGAATATACCCAAAGTAATTGCTAATTTTCTGAACATATTACAAATCACAGATTACATGGGGAGAAAAGAAAGACATGCATTCCACATGAACAATGGAAATATATAACATTCAATTCAAAGTTAACAATAATATTGATATGATTGAATATGAGTATTCATTCTTATTATCTTGCTCCCCACAAAACATGATTATATCATATTTACAGAACATCATATACTGTAATATTTGGAATTGGGATATACTGTATAGTGCATGAATAAAAACAATGGATCGAGATGTGAAAAGGGAAGAAAACCTTGACTCACCAAGATACATAGTGCTGAAAATCACGCTTTTCTAGTTTATTTTTCCTGCGTTCTATCCAGCTTGTAAGACCCTATACAATTGTAGCTCTCATTAAAAATGTGCAGGTATTGAGGGCATATTTAAAAGTCAAACATTTCTGGTTCAAATTCAGGGTCAGAATTAATTACCTGCACCATTTCATACAATGGTTGGTATATCAGAGCATTGACAGGACAAAGTTGTTGAAGCTCCATTTGCAGCTCTTTCAAAAGATAGTAACCATTTAGAATCACAATTACCAAGAATCAAAACAAAAGCTGCAAGGTTTAGAACATACTATCCAAAACATCCTCTTCAATATCCACACTACCAGCATCACGAGTGATATCCTCTATATTGCTGTAAACAGTTGAGGCTAGTGAAGAAAAACACCACGTAAAAAAAGAAAAGGCAACAAAGAATAATTTTCTGTCTGTATTTTATTAGAAATAAACCATTAATATATAGCGTGGAGACAAGAAGTCTGTCACTCATAAAAGTTAAGAGAGATAGAGAGAAGGAAAAAAGGAAAGGAAGGATGAAAGGAAAAACAAAAATAATGAGACCTAAGGGACAAAATCAGAAATAAGTAGTTGGCCAATATGAATAAGGAAATGAGCCATTAGGCATTAACAGGGATAAAATCACATCCAGAACCAGAGAGATTAAAGAAGAGATTAATATGTGATTTCATCATCCAGAACCAGAGAAAAAGCAGATGGGGTCATTAATGCCCTGTCAAGCACACAAGCTAGAAAGAGAAAAGAGTGATTTCCAACAGCTAGTTGCAAAACAAAAGAAACAGCCCATTTTTAAAACAAGTAAACAAGTCATTCATTCAGGTAAGCAGGATGCAATTTCCATATCTGGATGGACTAGCATGAACCTGATGCTATGTAAAAGACATCTTGAACAACCCACATAAATTTAAAACTAAAAAAGTCAATTTTATGAGATTCCTAAAATTGCCCCATTTGATAGGAAGCTGTTATAAATTATAATAAAAATATTCATGGACCTCCACTTAAAAAGTAAAACTTCTGAATTGAAATACTCCTTGACGTAGGATCAAAAACCTTTATGACCGAGCCATCAAGATTT
Source organism: Leucaena leucocephala (assembly GCA_037074615.1). NCBI lineage: Eukaryota > Viridiplantae > Streptophyta > Magnoliopsida > Fabales > Fabaceae > Leucaena > Leucaena leucocephala. The sequence goes on from CM073541.1 coordinate 24,644,419, forward strand.
TGACCCCAACATTCTTTAACTAAAACTTAAGTTTCAGTGCAAGATATGGTGGTCCTGTGCTTTGTCAATCAGTAATTTAACCTTAAGAAGTGTTTGTGAAAGAGGGAATTTTAGACATTATAACAAAACTATACATGGGCCTTTTACCTTCAGTCAACAGGTTTAAGCTTTTGAGATGAAATCATACTTGACAGAAACCAAAGAGAAAAGGATAAACAACTCACTGGGCTTCATCCAGAATCACAATGGCGCCTTTTATATCTACATCCATTGCTCCCCGAATGACTGGATTAATAATATAACTATAAGGACAAAATACCAATTGCGCATCATCTGACATAGAGCGAGCTGCATAATAGGAGCAACCTGAAAGTATAAAATGTCTTTGTGACATGTATTATGATAGCATGGGGTATATGGTAGATAAAACAATGAAATCTTCCCCAAAAAACAATATTAAAAATAAGGCAATAAGAAGAAGCCAAACCTTTCACTGCTTGTCCGACTTTCAAAAGATCTTCTATATCATGTACCTCATTACATCCTCCTCTTTGTAGGGATGGGTGACTTCTGACTTTATGTGCATTTCTGTTTAATTATGAGTTTCTGATTGCTCATACTTTCATTAAAGATTGAGATATAGTATATTAATAATAGGAAGGATGTGTAGGTAAGCAAATACTCACTTGAATTCTGGGCATCCTATTGCCTGATCTTTCAAAAGCAGTTTACTGGAATCGTTTAATAAAATATATCAGTATGAAAATCGGCAAGTCAACAACAGACTCATGAAGTAAAACATTCTTGAGGGAAAAACAACCATTCTTCGTCAATATTGTCTTTGGCTAGTATATGTTTATTGGTACAGTAATGTTTCCGTGATGCCTGTCAAAGAAAGCAAAAACACATTATCAAAGTGATGAGAAGAAATAGGAGGAATTAAGACAAGATGTAAAAGAGAGAATAGGGGAAAGGAAAAGGACAAAAAATATCAACTTACAAGACAACCCTCTCTCAACCCTTTGTATATCCATAAGATTGAACTAAATAACTAGCTAGCAAAAGAAAATCCCTATCAGCCATTTATTTCATAACAATACAGCCCTCCATAAGGGATAAAGGAATGAGGATTTCTATTACTGACTTCCAAGGCACCCCTGTACACCTCTGTTCACCCCTTAAAATAGCCATAAGATGCTAATAACTAACAAACTAGAATCCCTAAAAGCCAACCATAAAAAAACACAAAGCCAAATCTGAATGACTTTACTTCTATGATACTTAAAAGATCACATAGCTTCATAATCTAAAGATGACTAGTTGGAATACTGACCTTGTAGGGTATATTCTTCCAAAAACTTTTCTTGCATTAGAACCCTCAATAATAGTTCATGATCACAATGGTTCATTCAAATTGGGAATTGATAGGGAGCTTATTATATTCATTTAAAATTAATATAAAACATATTATCAAACACAAGAAAATATTAGCACAAGTGCATACGTGAAGAGTAACTACATGATACAAAATGCTGCTAGAGCAAACGATAAAAAGGTACATTGATTTCTTAAAAACAACTAAATAAAAGTAAATTACACATAAGAACCATAAATTATCAGAAAACCTTATCAGTGGATTTCACCTACCAGCACAGCCATAGGCCCCCTATAAGATGTTTTCCGCAATTCACGAATTACTTGAGAAATTTGTGAGTGTGTCCTCCTTATATAGACAAGAGACAAACAAAGATTTAGTCAGGTGATGATGATGTTGATAGTTGACTGCAAAAGGAGTAATTATCCTTTTATGGCATCTTCCGATTTATATTAATATGCTTCCTCATCGGCTAACTTTAATAAAAAATATCTGGTACCTAATTTTTGGTTGCTTTCTAGTATTCTTATGTCTTTCAAATGATTTATCATCCTCTTTATTGTTGGTCACCTTAATTAAGATGATCCTCATGTACTTACCTTTCTTACTTATACAATTGATGTTATTCTTCCAAAAAAAAAACTATGATAATTTTGACATCTGCTATGAACAAGCATGACACAAATTATATATGTATATATATTTAATTAATGCTAATCATTGATCAATTCAGTATATGAACACTTTCTAAGGTATTTCATATAATACCATAGTATTCTAGAATTTTACAAGTATCTTAAAATTTTGTATAAGCTACATGTACATGTATCATTGCTGAATAGAACCGGACTGTTTGCTGATGATTTGGAAATACTGATAGTATAAATGAATGAAGAAAGGTCTAAAATAATCATCTATTCATACTTTTCTTAAATATTACCAATAATTATTTATGCAAATTATTCCATTGGTAATAAGATAGTAAGACTTACGAAGCATAATATATAGTGGGTGCAGCCTTTTTCTTCTGCGTTTTGTTAGCCTCAATCTCTGGCAGCTCCATATTTTCTGATGCTGAAATCAAGTGGCATTGCTTAAGGACAATAGTATACCAAACAAATAAAACATCAGATTGACAGATATTGGTATAAAGTGTGTAAATCGCAAGTGTGACACCCTGGACGTTAATATAGTAATTTGATCTTCATAGGCATAGCAGACGAGCCCTAATACGTTAATTTGGGGTAGGTTAATGATCTGATTGTAAACCCCCCACGAATATACCAGTGGAAAAACGTGGAAGAAAGATCCTGCTTCAATGAACATCACTTATAAATTCACCGTAAAAAAAAAAAAAAGACGGGAGTCCAGAGAATTTTTTGAACATTATTCTTTTTCCACGGCATCACTCAATTTTCCTTATTTCGAAACAGTTGAACGGCTGTGATATATTCCTAGATATCAGTAAAAATGCTAACATACGCTATCTTATTTATCTCCCTGCCTTCGTGAAAAACTATTGAAACTTAAATGATGATGACGATGAAGCATTAGTTCTTAATATAGTCAGCAGGAAATCCCTTACTCGGGGAAACCTCGTATGGAACAAATCCACCACCGTAAACAAGAGGGTCTGTCGTTGCTTCTGGAAGGGGCTTTAGGGGAGAGAGATTTGTGTAGTACTGCTGCCAAGCGAGGGAGGAACAGAGAAGCGAAAGGGACTTGCCAGTACCGGTTGGAGACTCAAGCAATGCGTGACAGTGGCCTTCTCTCTGAGCCCGGTTAAGGGTAGAGATGACTCTGCCCATAAATGCAAACTGAGAACCGTATGGCTTGTAAGGAAATTCCACTTGGAGGCCTCCGATGTGATACACATTTTTAGGGTTCTTAGCACTCATCAGTTTAGTAGAGACTATCTCTAGTTTAGAGAAGTTAGGCAGAGTACATGAGATATCAGAATCAGATACGCTTGGGATGCTAATTTGCGATGAATTGCCCTCTTCTCGGTCTTTTTGGCGGGAATCCGAACTTGTGTGAATTTGCAGAAGGCGGCAGGATTTTTGTACCTGCCGGTAGACTGCAATATATTCCATTTGTAAATTTTAGCTTTTTTTCCGTTAATAAATTAAATAATAGATTATGAAATTGATAGAAAGGCGCCACATCAAATAAGAAACATGATAATTGATAAAATCGTGAGCCATTTTCATGTCTAGGAATTTTCCCTCCGAAAAGATTGACCGAATATATATCTCTAATACGTATAAATAATTTTTACCTAACAAAAAATCGTGAGCCATTTGACGCGAAAATAGCGTTTTTTGGCCTGAAAATACTTTTATTGACATAAGGAAACATTTCTTGAAAAAGAAAGTAAATTACCTGACTAGAAGAAGTATAAAAAAATAATGACAAATACTGTGTGATTTGGATAAAATTTTAAAAACAGATTTATAGAAAAAATAATTTTTTTTTATCGGAAAATAATTTTTAAAAAAAAATTATAAAAAAAATAGTTATAAATAAATAAGTATTTAGATAGTTATTTTTAGAACAACTTTTTATATTAGTAAATTATAAAAAAAGTATGATTTAATTAAAAGTAAGAGTAAAGAAGAGAGAGGGGAGAGGGGAGAGGGGAGAGGGTGAAGAAGAGAAAGGAAATAGGAGATATGAGAGAGGAGAGAAGGTAGAAAAAAAATAAGAGAGGAGATAGATTATAAGAAAAAATATAGGTAATATAGTAATTGGATAGTCCATAAGCTCTTTTATTATTTTAAAAAATAATTTTAGTAGCTTATTCAAAACTATAATTTTACTCTAAAATACTTATAGATAAATATGACTGTTTATTTAAAAAAAAACTAAAATTTTATTTAAATTTTTTTAAAAATTATGGTTTCAAGGCTTACCAAATACCATTACTTCCTTGCCGTTAGGGGTGTCCATTTTGTCCCGTCCCGACCCGGTCCCGATGATTTCGGGACGGGTCCATCCCGTCCCGAAAAGGATCGGTCCGGGACACTATCGGGACGTGACAAAAAGAGGTCCGGGACGGGACGGGTCTCGGCTCGTCCCTCGGGAATCCCGTCCCGTCCCGAAGTATTTTTTTTTAAAAAAAATATTACATTATCCTATCTTTCTCACTCTTATATAGATATTTTTATTCTTATACAGATATTTTTATATTGATATTTTTATTCTTTCTTACTCTTATTTTTTTTATATGGGTAAGTTATTATTTTCTATTAAGGAAGAATGTTGGTATTTAGAGGAAGTTGTTATGATATTTTATATGGAATAATTTATTGAGATAATTTTATTATAATATTTAAAAAAAAAAATCGGGAATTCCCTTCCCGAACCCGTCTCGGTCCCATCGGGACCGGGACAAATTCGGGACGGGACGGGACACGGGACGCATTTTGCGTCCCGTGTACTGTATCGGGATGAGACACGGGACGAAGTTGTCCTGGTCCCGACTCGCCCCGTGAGCACCCTATTTGCCGTGACCCGTGAGAAGTACCACAGAAAGGAAAACCAGTAAATAAATAGTTTGATTAATTTTTTTTATCAATTTCCTCTCACTTTCTCAAACACGCCTATTTTTCATAACACGACCTTAGGAAAATATTTATTTTAAATTATTTTTTCACAGGACAAAAACACTAGTAAATCTTTTTTATTAAATGGTGACTATTTCTTTGTGGCTTAGCCTCAATGATTAGAAGCAGTCCCGCCAACCTGGATTTGGAAAGCCCGGTGGGGTCAATGGCGGGTGATGACATGGTTCCACCGTCTCTCTCTCTCCAACTCGATGACTATTCGCAATGAGTCAACCCTCTCTCTAGCCGATTTTTATTTATCATCTATTTTGAAGAAAGCTTTCGCGATTGCTTCTTGTTCCGTTGGTCCTTTCTAGTTTTATCAGCTGCAAGCCCTCAACCCAATCTCCCCGTCCTTCTCCAGTCTTCCAATTGCCACTATTTGCCATGGGACAGGAAGATATTTGTAGTGTGATCAACTGTCCTCCAGTATTCCATTTTGGTATTTGTGTTTAAGCGTGAAAAAAAGTAGGGTTTTCAAATTGCTACTTCTTACAAATTGGGAAAGGTACACTTCTTCGTGAGCTCGGTGTTGTTTTCAATATCAATATTAAAGTTTTCTTTCTTCTCCTCGTTCTCTGCTTCTTCTTATGGTCAGTTTTATAGTTCATCTGAGTGACTCTTCCTTTAATTCGTTACTCTGGTCGGCCATCTTCACTTCAGTATATTCTGTACTTGCTCTAAATTAGTTTTGATCTAGTCTGAATTATTTGGAATAGCACTCAGTCGTTAAGATAATTCAATTGAAAAACAAGTTGGATCGATTTGTTCATAACACTGGGAGCTTTCTAAATTACAAGACATAATTATTAGCCCTGAAGTATTGACGAATTTTTGTCTCATTTGTTATGGTCTCACTTCTCATTGTACCTCAAAAATCACGTCATTTAAATGGACTCTGACTCCATCTGGTTAACAATTCAACGATTTTTTTATTTTTTTTTTAAAACAAGCTGCTGATCTTAATTAATGACAATTTCCAATCTGTATGCTTGGTGCTATTCTATAACGAGCTCAAGATTGACATCCGTATTCTAAGCATTTCAATGGGTGGGGTCATAATTTCAAATAATTTTTCCTAGCTACTGCATGATTTTGTTGACATCAAAGTTTCTTCGTGATATTGATTTTAACACCACGATGCTCATAAACTATCACTAATTATAAGTTCCACAAATTTTCTCATGTCATCTTCTTTGTTGCAATAGGCTGCTTGATATGATGGCTTCAAGCTGGGATGGAAGTAATGACCCTGGCAGCCTGTCAGATGAGAGCTATCATTTTGAGAGGATGCATATTGAGCCTATTTATGATGCTTTTGTATGTCCACTGACAAAGCAAGTTATGCGTGATCCTGTTACGTTGGAAACTGGACAGACTTTTGAACGTGAAGCAATTGAAAAATGGTTCAAGGAATGCAAGGAGAGTGGGCGCAAACTAGTTTGCCCTCTGACCCTGAAAGAACTAAAAAGCACAGAACTAAATCCCAGTATTGCTTTACGTAACACCATTGAAGAGTGGACTGCAAGGAATGAAGCAGCACAGCTGGACATGGCTCGTAGGTCATTGAATATGGGTAGTCCTGAAAATGATACATTACAGGCATTACATTATATCCAACACATCTGCCAAAGAAGTAGGTCTAATAAGCATATTGTCCGTAGTGCGGGGCTAATACCTATGATTGTTGACATGTTGAAGAGCAGCAGCCGTAAGGTTCGTTGTACGGCTTTGGGAACCCTTAGAATTGTCGTGGAGGAAGACAATGAGAATAAGGTTGTCACAGGTTTGCTGGTTATGTTTTCTTTTTCATTTGTAGTTTTATATCATCAGTGTGATTGCCTTTGAGGCTGCTTGGTGACATCTTTTCTTTGCTCCAAAGGAATTGTTGGCTGAAGGGGACACCGTGCGTACAATAGTAAAATTCCTTTCTCATGAACTCTCCAAAGAAAGAGAGGAAGCTGTCTCTCTGCTTTATGAGCTCTCAAAATCAGAAACTCTGTGTGAGAAGATAGGTTCAATCAATGGGGCTATTCTTATATTAGTTGGAATGACAAGTAGCAAATCAGAAGATATTTTGACGGTCGAGAAGGCTGAAAAAACATTGGAGAATCTGGAAAAGTGTGAGAATAATGTGCGACAGATGGCTGAAAATGGTAGACTGCAGCCTCTTCTGACACAACTGCTTGAAGGTGTTCATGTCCCCAAGATTTTTTCTCAAATTATACCCATATTCTATGGTCAACTTATGCACCATTATTGTTATTTGTCTGCTGAACCATCACGCATTATTTTAAAGATGGTGTGCTGGAGCTTTCTTTTCTTTATAAGAATTATTTTGATGGGTATGCGCATGAATGATTATCTCTGAATGGGTATCATAATATGAATATGGTTACTATTTTTTTGATAGGTGCATGTCATGGAAGTCTCCTATTGAGGATTTATAAAGATAACTTTTCCTTGTTATGGGTCTTGCTTCCCCACTCTCCAAGGGGAACTATAGCCTAACTACAATTTTGGTATACAAACTTTAACATGACAGCATAACAGTTTGCCTCCTATGCTATCAGAACAGTAAAAACTTTACATTTTAGTTAAAAATTGTATCTTAGAAATTGGGAATTTGGAGGAAATGCAGATCAGAAAATGTATTTGAGAGAAATTGGGAAGATGATGGAGACATAAGGTAAGACAATCATGTAGCGTTTAGATGTCAATTTTGACTTATATGTAACATTTTTATTTTTAAGAATAGCTTAGGAAGGTAAAGTATTGAATTTTAAAGTTTATGTGCCAACATTATAATCAAGCTGTGGCCTATTTTGCTGCTGAAAATTAATGCATCTGTTGTAAGATTTATGATAGTTAGCATTTATTTTTCTTATGGAGCATGTATTTCCAAACAGAAAATATTATGGAATGTAGATAATGATTAACATGTGTTGTGAGGGATATTCAAGTGTATTCCAGTTAGTTTTGATTGATTATTAGCTTTATCATCCTTAAATGTTGGAGAGTAAGATTTGTCAAGTGCCGGAATAATTCTATATTCCTCGGTTAAGCATTGTGCGGTAATATGACTTTCTTGTTGGAATGTTGCAGGTCCGCCTGAAATCAAACGGGCCATGGCCGGGTACCTTGGTGAGCTGGTTTTGAATAATGATGTAAAGGTCCTTGTAGCCAAAACCGTGGGTTCATCTCTGATCAATATAATGAAAAGCGGTAATATGCAGTCTAGGGAAGCTTCGCTTAAAGCTCTTAATCAGATATCATCGTGTGACCCAAGTGCAAAGGTTTTGATAGAGGCTGGAATACTTTCACCTCTTGTCAATGACCTTTTTGCAGTGGGTCCTAATCAGCTTCCCATGCGACTAAAAGAAGTCTCTGCTACAATTCTTGCCAATGTTGTGAACTCAGGAGAGGACTTTGATTCTATCCCATATGGACCGGATCACGAGACTCTGGTTTCAGAGGACATAGTTCATAATCTGCTCCATCTTATAAGCAACACTGGTCCAGCTATTGAATGCAAACTTCTCCAGGTCCTTGTTGGACTTACTGGTTCTCCAACTACTGTTCTGAGTGTTGTCACAGCTATCAAAAGCTCTGGTGCCATTATCAGTCTTGTTCAATTTATTGAGGCTCCACAGCAAGATTTGCGTGTAGCGTCTATAAAACTCCTTCAGAATTTGTCTCCCCTCATGGGCCAGGAATTAGCTGATGCATTGCGTGGTTCAGTCGGACAACTGGGCAGTCTAATTAAAGTCATATCAGAAAATACGGGAATTAGTGAAGAGCAGGCAGCAGCTGTTGGCCTTCTAGCTGATCTGCCTGAGAGGGATTTGGGGGTCACAAGACAGATGCTAGATGAAGGTGCCTTTCAGCTGGTCTACTCGAGAGTGATTACCATTAGGCAGGGACAGATCAGTGGCAGTCGCTTTGTGACACCAGTTCTTGAAGGGCTTGTGAAGATTCTTGCAAGGCTTACATATGTATTGGCTGATGAGCCTGATGCTATATCATTCTGCCGTGAGCATAGTCTTGCTGCGCTATTTATTGAACTGCTTCAGGCCAATGGACTTGATAACGTACAGATGGTTTCTGCAATTGCTTTGGAGAATCTGTCCCAAGAATCAAAGAATTTAACAAAATTACCTGAGATGCCATCTCCTGGTTTTTGTGCCTCAATATTTCCATGCCTTAGCAAACAGCCTGTCATAACAGGATTGTGTAGGCTCCACCGAGGGTTATGTTCATTAAAAGAAACATTTTGTCTAATTGAAGGGCAGGCAGTACGCAAGTTAGTAGCCCTACTGGACCACACAAATGTGAACGTTGTTGAGGCAGCATTGGTAGCTTTATCTACTTTGTTAGACGATGGAGTTGATATTGAGCAAGGGGTGATGGTGCTTTTTGAGGCAGAGGGAATTAAGCCTATACTTGATGTGTTATTTGATAAACGAACAGAAAATCTGATGAGGAGGGCAGTTTGGGCAGTTGAGAGATTGTTGCGAACTGATGATATAGCCTATGAAGTTTCTGGTGATCAAAATGTTGGTACAGCACTTGTTGATGCTTTCCAGCATGGTGACTATCGAACTCGACAGATTGCTGAGCGTGCTCTCAAGCATGTGGACAAGATTCCAAACTTCTCAGGAATTTTTCCAAACATGGGATAGGCACAGATCCCTTCCAGTTTCCTATGCCTCTCACTTCAGAGATTTGTATGTAATTTTTACTTTTAATGTTGGGATGGGGTTGTCTTTTAACCCTGCACATGCAGTTGAAGAGAGAACAATAAGGGTGAGGACCACTCAAGTGGAACTTGCCCTTTCTTCCTCTCTTACTCTCTCTTCCCACCATTCCTCCAGGACTGCACAAGGTATAGTTTGGGAGAGGATCTGTGCCGAGCACTTTTCGAGTCTGTTGTATTATTTGTTACTAACATCGGCTTTGCCTCTTAATGCAATTGAATTTGTCTTACACGAATTACCCATTCTTTTAGAAGTTACCAAAAGATGTCTATTTGTTTGATGCTGTGTTTCTGTAGCTATTTTCAATTAGTCGCATGTATTGTGAGTGTAAGCATGTGGGAAAGATACAGGGTTTGTTATGCCATGCTCCTCTCCTTGCTTCAAGTTATGCTATTCATGAGTCGAATTATGAGGCTCGTTTCTTAAATTTTGTATAATACATGGAGGATCCTGTTGTATACGAGGGACCGCAACTTCCCTTGGGAGGGTTTGATGCCCTAGGGGTTTATTTGTCAAGGCTGATATGATGGAACTAGAACGGAAGTGGAAGTTCTAGTCGAATCAATATTTTAGCACATTTGCTACATTAGATTCACATTTTCATCAATGGGAACAAGTAAGTCTAATGACTTCTATGGAACTAGATTAAAAAGACTATTGTGTGCCATTTTCTATGGAACTACCCATGCCTTCACCATACCAACGGTGTTTTTTAAAGATCAAATCTTTTTTGGTCTTCTTGTTCCTTTTATTTTGTATACAGTTTCAGATATGCATGTTGTTGGTTTTGGTTAGTAATTTTAAATCCATATGTTGCTGTTTCATATTTATATGTCGATAGTTGGTGTTGGCAATGGTCAATGGTGATGCTTAGGGGGTTTGATCTAAATAGAGTTCCTCAGGATTTTTTTTGAAGGTATTTTGGTTTTTTTTAATGCTATAAATGCATATGTCAAATAAAAATGTACATGGGTTTCATCTCATCATCCACCACCTTTTTACAGCAAGGTGGTGACAGTTGATCAAAGGTTACAATTCCATTAACATCATTCTCTCTCTTAAAACCTACCAAAAAATTGGTATAAGAATTTGCCTTCCTATACTTCTTTCACAATCAATTTCAAAACACAAAACGGGCTATGGTCTTTTGAAAAGTCATTTCTCTATAGGTTTTATGAGAAAGTCCTCGTACGAAAGGGTAAACCAAATTTACTATAAGCACAATTTTTTAATAAGTAAAACAGTTTTAGTACTGATTTCGCGCTAATATGATCTGTTCACTGAAAAAATAAACCTACAGTTGCCATATTGCTCAAGAGAGTTTGATAAATAACCCACTGGTTACTAGAGGTGGGAAAATAGGTCAGCAAACCATAACCCACGAGTTGGTTAGTTTGTCACTTTTTTTTTAATTTTTAATATTTTAAAAAAAATATTTCTAAACTTTTAAAATATTAATAATTTTTTTTAATATTATATTAACATAACCACAAAATTGCTAATATTATACTCTTAAAAATTCTTAATTTTTATAAAAAATATTAAATTTTATAATTATAAATCTAAATAAATATTAAGATACTATTAATCAATTATAATATTTCAACACATATCAACAAATAAGTTATCATTTTTACTAATATTCGATAATAGAGTATTCAAAATAATATTTAAATAAGATAAATAATAATATTAATAATTTTTTTTTTTAAAAAAAGGGCTCACCACCCTTTTTTATATAAAATAAAGCTCAGTCCATTTTACAAGTCTACTCCCAACTTTCAAATTCTCCACACACGTAGGCACACGATAATCCCCAGGAATAATAATTTGACCCTAAAACTAATAACTCCTAAAACAACATATTCATAATTATCCCAAATAATAAAAATTATCATGTAATTAAGCTTATACTCTTACATGCATGACAATAAAAGAAAATATTTTAATATGTAAATGAGAATACACATCTCCTTTCACTCGTGATAAACTTCTGGAAATTAGCACCAACTCTAAGAAATCAAGTTTATACCCCTGCTTTGGATAAGTTTCAACAGATGCATTGACGTATTGATATTCAAGGCTATTCAGAGTAAACACGACGAAGGGTATGCAGAATGGCAAAAAAACAATCCACGATAACTACTATTCCCAGAACAGGAAAAATGGAAGTAGGGCAGGGATTCAACATTATGAATGGTGCTGTGAAACGAATTAAAAAGAAAAAGTACATGAGCAACACTGAAACCGAGACCTGACCGTATACAATTTCATGCAGGAAATGAAAAGGAGGAACTGATTATTTCGTATCCTAAAACATCTGAGGGGAAGAAATAATGTCCCACATAAATGACTTCAAAGATGTAGTACTGCCAATGATTTGGTCAAGCATGAAGAAGCATCCAGCTCATGAGTAATATGATTCCTCGAAATATGGTTCCAGTTTGCCTTATCAGACACATCGCATACAGTGAAGAAATCCAACACCTGACCAAATATTTTGAACATTTCTGCCCCAAAAATCAGGTTTTTGCTGCCCACAAAAACTGCATTCCAGTCCATTGGGGCATCTGGATGCACTGAGATTTCCGTCCAGGTGAGATACATGAGATCTAATTCCCATAATTTTCTAACAGCCTTGTTTCGCCGGCCAATTTGACCATCCCCTTCACACCAGGACACAGAGAGCACAAAAAGCCTGCCATTACACAATACAAGCTTAGGGTAGTATCCATGTACCCGAGGTGGGAAAGGAGACGTTTGAATTGCAATCCAGAAACCACGTTCTATGTTATATGCTGCAAGCTTGTCAGTCTCAGAATAGACATAAAACATTCCCCCACAAACAACTCCAGAACAAGCAATACCAAAATCTGAAGGCAATCTCTGGATTTCTGTCCATTTATTTGACCCAGAATCATAGATTTCTCCAGAATCCAAAGGCTCATCCCAAGATCCCAGACCTCCAACAGCTATCAATACAAATCTTTTACTGCCTTTTGAAATTGAATGATCGTTTCTTTGTCTAATGACCTTGTATGATTTTCGACTTGAGAAAGACAAAGCATCATTCTCATTGACATCAGTTCTACACTGACGCCTCATTGAAAGCTTATGAGGATCCTCATAGACATCTGAAACCCCACCAACCCTGGATCTTGGAATATGTCTATCCTGCCAACTTTGATGAACGTGACAAGTAGAAAAATCTATACTGACCTCAGACACTCCTAGTATAGGAATTGATCTAGCATATTTCATCGATGATATTTTATGCCATGATCTTGTCAACGGACTAAACTTCACAACCCCTTTGTGTGTCTTAAATGAGCTCCTATCCACCTTCCCAAAGTTAGTCAAACTTGAACATCCTCCAACAATGAATATGTCATCCAGTATACTGGCAACAGAAAACATGAACCTTCCCTTGAGAAAATCAGCATCTATCCTGTGCCACTGATTTAGAGACACATCCAATGCATGTATCTCACCAGAACAAAGGCCATCTTTAACAGCACCAAAAAGAAATAACCATGGATTTTGGTATGAACCCTCGCATCTCATGTGAAGGAATCTAGGAGTGGTCGTCAAGGATCTCCATTTCTTGCACACAAGGCGAGCATTCATGAGACTAGTCAATGGAAGCCGGACCAAGCACATTTCAAGAATGTCATCCGGAAGAAAGATATGCATTCTACTATTACTGACAGAATCCCCAAGTCCACAATTCTTTTTGTTGTGTTTCCTCCAAAACTTCTCCTTCACCCCATATGAGAAGCAATCTACAGTAGTTTCTTCGGGACCACAAATTGGTCTGTATCCCTTTCCTTCTTCACTGGCACTAGACCTCCTTCCACTGTTTGAATCTCCAAATTCGTCACTAGTATCAGCACCTACCTTGCAGGCCCCACCTCGACTATACAGAGTAAGACATCTGAAAGAGACTCCCTTTCTAGTATCATCTTCTTCCCCTCCCCCTTTGTTATTTTTTTTCCTCAACTTCTGGCTGACACTCCTCACAAGACGCTTGGAAACGCTCAAACTCTCAAAATCTTGACAAAGAGATTCATCAGCTGCCAATCTCTCAGAAAACATTATGCTCAGCGATGATGCACAAGCAAATGCGCTAGTCCCATCATTACGTTTTAATTAGCATTTAGATTTGTTCACAAGCTCGCCTTCTATGACTCATCAAAAGAAAGAAAACACATGTTAGACTGGAGAAGCGTCGAAAGAGTATAAACATAAGCAGATTTCCAAAAGTAGGAGCAATTGACATCTCTTTTGAACCCATTGCAATGATAGAATATACTTAGGTTATAGCAAATTAACGATCCAAAGATCACTCAGATTCCCTCAACAATTCAACGGGGAGCATAAAAACATCAGGCAAGATTCCATCAACATGATTTTGAGAAAGAAAAGAAAATAACTTGGTCACGCTTCAGATACAGCTTTTTAATCAAGGGCGAAGAAATTCAGGTCTAATTGTAAAAACCTGGGAACAGTAATACATATCCCCGAATCAGAGGAAAATTTTCCAATTGACGCTTCGCACAGAAATGGAGAGTCTCTGGATTAAAGGGTCGCTTAAGAAATGAATGTACAAGTGCTCAATATCGTGTTGAACTCGCAATCATGTACTTCACGCCTCTCACACTGAGACCAAAAGATAAGCTACGGAGGAAAAACAAAAACTTACATTGCAATCAGGAATCCAGGAGCGGTACTCGAAAAATCAAGGTCGATTGAATCTGAGGCGAGAGAAACAAAGGAGAGATCTTCGATAAACAGACCTATAACTTTTGTTCGATTAAAATCTGGGCTAATAAACAACGATTCTGTGGCTTGGTTGGTCGGGGCTGGTATTTAGTAAAGCTGACTCACAGCGCTGATTAAAAAGCAACCCATCATCTTCAGGCTCCGGTTCCTTCCTACCCCTTTCGGCCCCTTCCAATTCCTTGTTTCCCATCTTTTACGTTCTAATATTTTAATTTAATTTAATTTTTCCTCCTTTTGTATTTTTTTTTCCTTAGAGAGAGGTACACTTTATTTATTTCCTTCTGAATTCTGATTTATTATATTCGAATAGCCTTATGGCTGATGGTCCTAAGCTTCATTCCTAGTGTTTAATGAGATGTTGAGCTTCTATAAAAGTAAAACCATATATATTATGTATCAAATAAAAGAAAAAGTGTTCATAAATCACAAAATAAAATAAAGAGATGCTTCAAAAAGTTCAACTTTTTATAAATAATGCAATTCGATTTATAAACAAAAATAATTAATTAAGTTTGAGTGGAATGTTTTGAGCTAATTTCCTTAATTTAGACATGCTATAGTCTTTAAATCGTATTGACGATGAACCGTGGGATTCGTTTCACTTGGCAGATCTGGAGGCCAAGCTCTGTTTCTTCAAGTGTGGGGTCGGGTCGTGGTGGGCGTCAAAGTCAATGCATTTTTTGTTTTTTGGCGCGAGAGGAGTAGAGGTTAATGCGTTGGATGGCAAGGAGTAAGAAGGCCATATCCGATAGAACTACTGAGGTAAAAAAGAAAAGGGTGTTAGAAAATAAACATCTCTAATATGAAATAATCAATCCACATTATCATATACACAAATATAAGATGCAGCGAAAACTTTAAATTACCTCTTGCTATTATTTTGTTGATCTAATCTCTGAGAGGATCTGTAATAAATCAAGGACACCTGTGAATCAATAAAGAATGTCAGATAATCAACAGGCTCTTCCAGCTGGTGATTAGGCACAGTGATGGCAACTGTGGAAACTGCTGTCACCAGTGGGGAACCCTCGAGAGGGAGCAGAGAAGTAGGTCTCGCTCTGGACTCAGAGAAAGCAGTACTGAATCAATTGTTTTGTGTTGTGTTTCCACCATCAGGAAAATAACCTTAAATAAACTGAGTCCCTAACCCACCTTGGACCGGGCCTAATGACTACGGGCCACACTCAGAAATATTTATTAATTATTCTAATTAATATCTAAATAGGTTATATAATTATAATAAATATCTTACATTCTCCCACCCGTATACTCAATATCATTGCCCTGTCTAGGTACACTGATGTCATGCTACAAGAATCATGGCGATAAGTCCCTTATGATCGAGTATTACCTTCCATGTATTACAGGTAGCACCATCACTTAATGGGTATCACAATATACATGAACTCAATGTTCATTCGGTTCCTATCTCAATGTTCATCAATTTCAATGGCACAGATGTATACAATCACAATTTGAAATGATAAACCACAAAATGTAATTTCATTGCTCATACCTCCACTAATCAAAAGTTGGACGAAGTCCCATATGAGGTACATGTGTCACAAAGACGTTCGGCTTCAATCCTTTCGTCAAAGGATCAGCCAACATATCTAATGTACTGATGCGTTCAACGGAAACCTGGCCATCCTGAACTCTTTCTCTCAAGCAAAGGAATTTAAGCTCGACAAACTTGCTTCGACTTTTATTCCTTTTGTTGTTCGCTATGGCCACCGCAGCTGCGTTATCACAGTACATTCTGATTGGCTTAGAGACTTAATCCACAATCTTAAGCCCAGCAATGAAATTCCTTATCCAAATAGCTTGTGAACTTGCTTCAAAACACGCGATATACTCAGCATCACCGGTAGAGGGAGCTGTTAGAGTCTGCTTAGCGCTTCTCCATGATACAGCTCCTTCTGCCAACAGGAAGATGTAACCAGATGTAGACTTGTTCGTATCTACGCATCCTCCAAGATCTGAATCTGAGTATCCAATCACGTCCAAACTGTCTGTTCTCCTATATGTGAGCATGTAGTGTTTAGTGCCTTGTAGGTACCTAAACACTTTCTTTGCAGCTGTCCAATGTGCTTCCCCAGGATTACTTTGGTATCTTCCCAACATACCCACAGCAAAAGCGATGTCAGGTCTTGTACAAACCTGTGCATACATCAAGCTTCCTACCGCTGAGGCATATGGGACCCTTTCCATCTGTTTCTTTTCAAGCTCGGTTTCAGGACACTGTTTTAGACTGAATTTATCTCCCTTTTCAATAGGAGCCACGTTAGATGAACAGCTCTGCATCCTGAATCGTTCAAGGATCTTGACAATGTAAGCCTCTTGAGATAAGCCTACAAGACATTGGGTTCTATCTCTATGGATCTTTATGCCAATGACATAAGATGCCTCACCCATGTCTTTCATGTCAAAACTCTTAAACAAAAACTGCTTTACCTCACGCAATAAACCCAGATCATTGGTAGCAAGTAGAATGTCATCCACATACAAAATCAAGAATACGATCTTACTCCCACTAGCCTTGTGGTATATACAGTCATCCATGATGTTCTCAACAAAACCAAATGATGTGATTACTTCATGGAACTTTAAGTACCACTGCCGCGAAACCTGTTTCAGACCATATATTGATTTCTTCAACTTGCATACCAAATGTTCTTTCTCTTCTGCAACAAATCCCTCAGGCTGTTTCATATAGACTTCTTCCTCCAGTTCACCATTGAGGAAAGCAGTCTTCACATCCATTTGGTGCAACTCCAGATCAAAATGTGCAACCAATGCCATGATGATACGGAACGAATCTTTCTTAGATACAGGTGAAAAAGTTTCACTGTAATCAATTCCTTCCACTTGAGTGAATCCCTTAGCAACCAACCTAACCTTGTATCTATCAATGTTACCTTGTGAGTCTCTCTTGGTTTTATAAACCCATTTACAGCCAATGGCTTTAGACCCACTAGGCAACTCTACAAGTTCCCAAACATGGTTGTTTGCCATGGAATTCATTTCATCAATCATAGCATCATGCCACAACTTAGAGTTCGCACTCTTCATAGCCTGAGTAAACGATAAAGGATCATTCTCAACACTTACATCACAGTCAACTTCAGCAGAATACACTACGTAGTCATCAGGTAATGCCGGTCTCCTTTCTCTAGTTGACCTCCTCAATTCAACCTCTTGGGTTGATTCGGGTTGCTGAATAAGGACATCCTCTATCACATCTTGTGGTGGTTCCACTTGTGTGATAGGTTGACCATCCGGTATGTGTCCATCTTGTTCAGCATCGTCAACTTGAGTTACAGGGTCTACATCACGTTCAATGTCAATCCTAACAGTAGGAATGTCAATCCCAATTGTAGGATGATCATTAACTGTCGATGTCCCCTCATGAATGACATCAGTGGTTCGCTCTATGTAATCATCTAGTAGACAATCACTCCCACTAATCACATCATTCTCAAGAAACTTGGCATTCCTAGACTCAACAAACCTTTTAGAAGGTGGAGGACAATAAAACTTGTAACCCTTAGACTTCTCCGCATAGCCTACAAAGTAAGCTCTAATAGACTTGGGGTCCAACTTCTTCTCTTGTGGATTATACACTCTTACTTCAGCAGGACAACCCCATACCTTAAAATGGTTTAAACTGTGTTTCCATCCTTTCCAGATTTCAAAGGGTGTCTTAGACACTGCCTTTGTTGGAACCCTGTTTAATATGTATGTGGCTGTCTTGAGTGCTTCCTTCCACAAAGAAGATGGTAGTTTGGAGCTACTCATCATGCTCCTAACCATATCCAGCAAGGTCCTATTTCTTCTTTCAGCTACACCATTCATGTCAGGTGATCCAGGCATAGTATATTGGGCTACTATACCTTGCTCTCGAAGAAAATCAGCAAATGGACCTGGCGCTTGTCCTTCACTAGTGTATCTGCCATAGTACTCACCACCACGGTCTGATCTCACGATCTTGATTGGTTTCCCAATCTGTTTTTCTACTTTCGCTTTATATTCTTTGAAAGCATCTAGTGCCTCACTTTTATTATAAAGCATGTAGACATACATGTATCGTGAGTAATCATCAATAAATGTGATAAAGTACTTTTGACCATGTGCAGTCAAATCAGGGCAACAAATATCCGTGTGTACAATTTCTAGCAATTCAGAACTTCTCTTAGCCCCTTTATGTGACTTATTGGTCTGCTTACCCCTAATGCAGTCCACACAAGAATCAAACTCCGAATGGTTCAAAGATGGAAGAATTCCTTCTTTGTTTAACCTTTTGATTCTATCAACGGAGATATGTCCTAATCTCCTATGCCACAGGCTATAAGAATTCTCATCGATGACACTTCTCTTAGTACCACGAGAAACAGTAAAAGATTGAGGCGAGTCAGAAATAATTTTAAATAAGCCATCAATCATAACTAAATTTGCAATAAAAACAGAATCCCTTTTCAAAGTCATGAGTTTCTTAGAAAGAACTAAATGATAATCAAATGGAATGAGTTTTGACATAGAAATCAAATTCCTTTTGTAAGAGGGAACATAAAACACATCATAAAGTTCCAAAACATGATTATTTGAAAAGGTTATGCGAAAAGTTCCAATGGTTTTCACAGGGTCTCCCTTCCCACTGCCTGAAAGGACAGTTTCCTCATTGGGATGTAGAGGCCTGCTTGACAGAAAGCCCTGCGTGGTAGTCGAAATGTGGATCATCGAACCAGTGTCAATCCACCAAGTGTCATCATTAACGCTAGAAAAGTTAGATTCAAAAGTAACACACGATGAAAGCATACCTCTCATCTCCATTACATGTTGCCTCACACTGCCAATACCTGTAAGCCTCTTAGCACATAATTCAGACACGATGGCACCACCCACCTGCTTGTCTATCAGCTTGAATTGCTTATCTAAGGCTTCTAGGTATCCTTTGGCTGTGTCGCTCTTAGGGACTGCTTCCCTAATGCTTCTGGTGATCCTTTGTTGCATAAACAGAAGAGATGAGCGGTTACTCCGCTCCCACATATTATACCTTTCCTTTGCCTCTCTGTCATCGGAGGCATCATCAGGTCTAGGAGGTTGTTCACACCTCAAGGCATAATCTAAGTCCAAGAAACCAAGCTGCAGCAAAACATCATCTCTCCAGTCAGCATAGTTGATGCTGCCATCTAAGATTGTTTTGTTGCTTACATCATCCATAATCCTAGAGGTAGCAATTGGATCTCTAAAAATTAGAACAGACAAATATACAAATAAGCTCACAAGTAAAAATTGAAGCAATCACAAGTCACTGTGCCATGTATGCATGCTTAACTCAAATGTAGCACGCAAGCAATATAAATACGTATCACCAATGTCTACCTGTGGGCAAAGACATTAGCATAGCATGTATTTATCTCAAGTGATGGGACTAGAACGCATTTGCAATTATCTAATACCTGTGGGCTACTTAGAAAATAACAAGGTCATTCTATCCCACCCTAATTAAATGTACAATTATGAGATATCTACCTGTGGGCAAAGATAAATCATAACTACACATTTAATTATAATTGATATCCTAAATTCATATGTGATTAATGAATGCATGCAAACAAATTCAATAAACAACGATGCTGTGGCTACTCCTCAAAGAATTACATGCTAATCACAGATATCATTCATGTGCACTGAAAATCCAAATGTGCATAATATAATAGAGCAATTAATTCTCCCCTAATTAAATGTACAATTATGAAATATCTACCTGTGGGCAAAGATAAATCAAAACTATACATTTAATTATAAGTGATATTTTAAATCCATATGTGATTAATTAATGCATGCAACAAATTCAATAAACAAGGATGCTGTGGCTAATCACAAATATCACTAACGTGCATATAAATCCAAATATGCACAACATAATGGAGTATTTAACAAATTAATTTAATCAACAAATATGACCAAATAACTTAATTTAAATTCTCCCACTATTTCATGCACCCAAAAGATGTTTAATAAATTAATTTTAATTCAAAAGGTTTTACAAAATCAAACAATTAATTTAATTGCCAAATGAGAAATTAAAATATAAAATAGGCAATTAAATAACACAGAAAAAATCAAAATTTGTAAGCACCTTTTCCGAATATTAAAATTATAGAGAAATTAATTTAAACATTTATAGTGCATGTAATAGTAATTAAAAAATTCTGAAAAAATCAAATTAAATGGCCAAAAAATAATTTTCTGAAAATAAAACCAAATGGCTCTAACTCAAAGGGTCCAAAATAGAGCCCAAAATTATTTTCCAGAAATAAAACAAAAATATCCAGGCCCAAAAACACATTTTCCAGAAATAACAAAAAAAAAATTTTTGGCCCAAGACAGGTGGCCCAGCACGCAAAGCAGAAAAGAAGCAGAAACCTTTTCTGGTGGCCCAAAATTGCGTGCACCCCAGAAACCTTTTCAAAAAATACTGGACAGCCCACAAACGTAAGCCCTAGTATGCTTCTCCAAAAAAAAAATTTACACAGCCCAAACAGCAATGGTCCAGAAAGGCTTTTCAGAAAAAACAATTGTCCCAGAATGCATCACTGCCCATTCTGCAATTTTCAAATTTTCAAAAAAAAAAATGATTGAACAGTGGATGGCCTAAAAACGTGTTACGACCCAATCTGTTAAATAAAAAATAAATAACAGATGGCCCAAAAAAGAAGTCGGCCCAATCTGTAACTTTAAAAAAAAACAGATTGCCCAAAACAGAAGCCCAGAACTGTTTTTTTTTTATAAAAAAAAACAATAAGGGAAACTGTGCGTTTCAGCGTAGACTGAAACGCACTGTTTCATTTTTTTTTTCAAAATGCGTCTGCCCAGAAAACAGGTTTTTTTTTTAAGCACAGAGGCCCAAAGAAATAGTGAAACGGTCTGCCTCTCCTGTGGTTGAGTCGGGTAGGTCAACCCGACTCAGCGACCCAGCAACCCGCGACGCAACGACCACCCACAGCCGTGACGTGTCTTCCTTCGCTGCAGCAACGCCGGCAACCTGCTACAGGCGATTACCGGTGGCTTTTGACAGCAACTGCAAAGGCGACACACATGACGACTCGCAGGGGGCTGTCCGATAGCGTCTTTGCAGCGACTGTGCACAGAGTCTCACGGTGGTTCCTCTTCCAGAAATGGCGACACCAGCGACCTTTGGCGACACTCACGGCTGTTTTCCGGCGGTTCTGGGGCTCCTGCACGACGACGCTCACAGCGACTCGTCTGGCGACTTGTGGCTCTCACGGCGAATCTCTTGTCGCTAGCCTCCGGCATCTCTCAGCGACAGGAATTCTCTCAAGGTAATCAGAGAACAAAATGGTCACGGGTAAGGGAAAATAAAAATTATGATTCCTGGATCCCATATTCTTTTCCCAGATCCTTACTCATAAAAATAAAGATCAATAAGCAAGGCAAGGTGATCTTAAATCAGGCTCTGATGCCACATGTTAGAAAATAAACATCTCTAATATGAAATAATCAATCCAGATTATCATATACACAAATATAAGATGCAGCGGAAACTTTAAATTACCTCTTGCCATTATTTTGTTGATGTAATCTCTGAGAGGATCTGTAATAAATCAAGGACACCTGTGAATCAATAAAGAATGTCAGATAATCAACAGGCTCTTCCAGCTGGTGATTAGGCACAGTGATGGCAACTGTGGAAACTGCCGTCACCAGTGGGGAACCCTCGAGAGGGAGCAGAGAAGTAGGTCTCGCTCTGGACTCAGAGAAAGCAGTACTGAATCAATTGTTTTGTGTTGTGTTTCCACCATCAGGAAAACAACCTTAAATAAACTGAGTCCCTAACCCACCTTAGACCGGGCCTAATGACTACGGGCCACACTCAAAAATATTTATTAATTATCCTAATTAATATCTAAATAAGTTATATAATTATAATAAATATCTTACAAAGGGAGGAAGTGGGGATTGAAATGTAGGAAAATATGGCGATCAAAAGGATAAATGCTTGAGAATCATGTGTAGAAAGAAACAGAAAACTAATTATACAGCATATATTATTTTATTATTCAGCTTCAACTTCAGGCTTCATAGACTTTGCATTCCTCATCGGCGGGGTTTGTCTTGCAGAAATCTTCCAAGGGGTCGGCGCCTGGCCACTTGGCCCCCACGAGATGCGCCAAATCCACAACTCTCTGGCTGTAGCCCCACTCGTTGTCGTACCAAGCCACCACCTTCACCATATCATCGCCCATCACCATGGTTAGCGATGAATCTATGGTCGACGAAACATCTGTGCAGCTGAAGTCCACTGACACCAGCGGCACATCACACACCTCCAATATCCCTTTCTGAGGCCCCTCCGCTGCTCTCCTGAACGCCCCCCCCATTCACGTCGTCCGCAGTTAACCCCTTCTTCTCCACGTTCACCACCAGGTCCACCACCGACACGTTCGGCGTCGGCACCCTCAGCGCTATTCCGCTCAGCTTCCCCTTCAGCTTTCGCAGCACCAGCGAAACCGCCTTCGCTGCCCCAGTGCTCGTCGGCACTATGTTCAGTGCCGCCGCCCTTGCTCTTCTCAGGTCCCTGTGCGATGCGTCCAGCAGCCTCTGGTCCCCCGTGTACGAGTGAGTCGTCGTCATGGTTCCCTTCACTATGCCTGCATTGCCAACACGAGTCAATCATGTCTCCATTTCATTTCATCCCACAAATACAAATTCATCATTCTTTGTCATTAATTAGCTCACCAAACTCCTCGTCCAAGACCTTCACGAAAGGAGCAAGACAGTTGGTGGTGCAGGAAGCGTTGCGGCATTACAGAAACAAGATGAATGACAACCGATCGAGGACTACAGCCTGAAGATGAGCAGAAGCGAGACCGACCTTACGATGTCAGAAACATCGTGAGAGTAATCCTGTTCATTGACCCCGACCCCATAAGTGGGAATATCGGCCCCTTTCGCAGGAGCGGTGATGATAACTTTCTTGGCCCCGAACATGCCCGTTCCCTGCAAGTGCAAACCCCAAGATTGAACACATTCCAGGTCCAGGCATTAATTTTGGGAGGTTGAGGAGCTACGCTATCGCTATACCTCAATAACAATGTCAATTCCAAGCTCGGCCCAAGGAAGCTTGAGAGGATCCCTGTTGGACACAACCTTGATGGGCTTCCCATCCACGGTGATGGTTTCGTCGTTGAGTATTTTCACATCTGCTTTAAATGTTCCCTGCATTGAATCATACTTGAGCAAATGCGAAGCCTGCACGCGCCCGCGCCCGCGCGCACACACATATATGCATACATGGTGAATATAACAAAACTCAATTCATTCCAAGCGTGACAATAACCAACAACAGCTTACATTCTTGACACCACCGCTGTCGTTGACCACGATGACATCGAGGGTGAGTCTTTCCGGCCATGCCAGCAGCGGAGGAAGTTCCTCCCAATGCGTCCAAAACCATTGATTGCCACCTTCAATTTCTCCACTGTTTCTGCCCTTCCCCCACTTGGTTCCCTCCTCTGCTCTTTCAATTCCCCAATTCAACCACTTATGACTCATCAATTCATATAAACCATCGTCCAAGCAAGAAAATGAAAAGGAAAGAGAGAAAATCACCTGGGGAGTGAGTTGAGCAGCGACCACATCAAAAAAGGAAGAGGGAGGGGCATTGCTGGCAAAGGCGAGGCATGAGGCGGATCTAAGGCCAGAGAATTCGGCCACTTCAAGTCTCTGCACCAACAAAAGAGCCAGGTGAGAGGGTTGTGCGCGGAAGGAAGGCGAGTCATAGTAGTCACAGTCACCTTGGGGGCGCACTGAGAAGCCAAAGAGTGAGAGGCCTTGGATGGAAGAAGCCCTGCGGTTGTGGGGATTCTGGCTGAAGCAAGAGCTGAGTTAATGGCCATGGCTGCAACCATACCTTCCCAACAGCCTCCTATATAAATAATCAGCAATTACTTTTCCCACTTTCCTTTATCAAAACTATGGTTGCTGCTCACTTCCGCGAATGAGTGGTGAATAAGTTGAATCGGCATCTATCAGATAAGATCACGTTTGGACAGACGAGTCCCAATTCACAATTTGAGCCACAGATTTGTATTTCCCAACACCGTCCCTTTTTACTTTTATATTCAAAATATTCCAATAATAATAATAATTGTAAAATCTTCCACCCACAAATTTTGACACTACGAATGTTCCATCCCTCGCATATTTACTATGCTTTCGTCTCGATTAATAGATGAATTTTCAAGGGATTCTGCACACCATCGCACGTAAAATATAAAAAGTTAAATTATTTATTAGTCAGATGAATATATCTATTCATGTAATTTCTATTTTCCATATACTTTATTAGGCTCAAGTAAAATGCATATATTCAGTTGTTGACAACACAAATTCAAATAAAAAAAACCTTAAAAGCGTAGAGATACATTCAGTAAATAAAAAAAAACTAGACTTTTACAAACTCTAAATGGAATAACTTAAAAGAATTACGTAATTTATATAAATGTTTAATTCTTATTTTGGGTCTCAAAAGTCCTTTTAGCCTCTTCGGATTATTTCTATTCGGGCCTATTGTATATTAAATTATTTGTATATCTCCTTCGCCACCTGAAGAATAGTGATGCTTCTTTTCATTGCACATACGCTAACCTGAATATATACGTAAAATTAGATGTAATATATGATATTATGGAAAATCCCAAAATAAATACAATCCATTATTTATAGAATCCAAATTCATTATACTGATACATTTGCTGGTTCATATATATAATATAATCAGCTCATCAGGACAACTTAACAAAATAACAACCGAAATCCCGAAAGCAGTCATGCTCTGTACATTGATCTCCAGAAGAAATGCCCCAGGCATGTGAAGGGCAAGACTGTTTTACCCAAGCCACGAGCTGCCAATAGAAGATTAAAAATAACTGCTAAATTTAACACTGACAAGAAATTAAAAGATATCACAATAAATTCTGATACATTTTTTCAAGAGAGCGGTAGCCAAAGGCACCATAGCAGCCTCATGTAGCAGTTTCAATTTCAGAGTTCACAGCTACTCCATTTGGGGCCTCCTCTGACCGTAGCTGAGAAGAAACATCATCGATGGCATCGTTCAGTTGTGCAATTTTCTCAGCCAGTACTTTTCGAGTTTTCTGTAACTCAAGTAAACATTTATAACACAATGAGCCTCAAAGTAGCAAGAACTAGAAACTTTTCATTAAACTTTTGTCAACAAAATTCAAAATATAGAAGTCAGTATGTAGATAAAATACAAGTTTTCAGATGACAGGCATTATGCTAGTCTATGAGAATTTAGTAACTATCCTTAAACGATCAACTAAGACGTGTGCTCTTAACCGCCTTCAGAGTTCAGACAAAGATGAAGGATGGAATCAGGAGAAACTAGTAACGACTTACCTCTAAAGCCTTTTCTTCATCATATATGAATTTCGGCAATTTTCTCATTAATTCCTTTCGGTCAGCACCTGCAAGTGCTTTGCTGATCTGTGAAAGAGAAAAATATTAAATAAAAATCCATCCACAGAATAAAAATTTAAAATAAAATGATAAATTCTGCTATATTAAAAATTTTAAAGGTCAATACAGCCAATAACTTATATTTGTACTGCAGATTTTTTATTTCTATTGACTTGATAGTAAGAGGGGATAAGCAATTACAATTCAAATATATAGGCATCAGGTTGATGACTTTATGAGTAAAATCTTCAACAGCATCCTATTGGATAACAACATCTAGCAGTTGGAGCAGTATCACAGTACTCCCTCCGTAACTTAAAGGTCCTAATTTTTCAAAACACGCATATCAAGGAAATACTAAAATTTAGGTGGTGTAAAAATTTGATTTTTCTTTCCATTCCTACCCTCATTAAATGTCATAATGTTTTAAATATGCAAGAGTGGGATGATGATTTAATTACACCTAGAAATCTGTATTGAGACAGTGAGACTTGTATTTAGGAACAAAACAAATCAAAAAATTGAGACCTATAATAAGGGACAAAGGGAGTAACGAATACTACCTGAGGAGCATACACACAGCCCAGTGTGCCGACAATGAGTCCTCCCAAGATAAATCCACCAACGAAAATGCTAGCACTGCTTGGCCTTCCATCACTACTAATTACAGAACAGGAAGTGACCCAGGTTAATAATAAACCTACACATTTAGTTGAGAACATTAGGAACCACCATAGTGACTATTCTTCAAATTAACGATTCCTTTGTTGTTCTGTGTTTTATTTCCTCGTGTTCCTCAGCATATAATTATTTTATATTGATAATTCAAATGCAGCATGCCAGCATGCTTTTGAAACCTAACATGCATGTGTCACGGCTGAAATAATAAAACACCACGATCAATTCCCTAATTACAAATCAACATAAAAGTAAAAAAATAAAACCAAATATGCAATGGGCACCATTGTTAGACATATAACACATTGGAGTTGTTTCTTCACCATTTTTTCATCTTTATGCCCCTCCAACTTCATTGATACTTTATGCATCTAGGAATGGAAGTTGAGACCAAAGAAGCACATGGACTTCGTGACATGATATATATAGTGCCCAGATGGAATTTGAAGTAGGGTCATTTTGATAAGTGTCGGACATATATTAGACACAATTCTACTACACTTTTCAAATACCAATACTTCGTGTGTTGAGACACAATAATGAATGCCCCGATGATTGCATAAAATATTAAATAAATAATTAAGATTTTAGACCCTTATCAGCTATCAATACATTCTCACTTTACAACAATGCAAACAAACTACAAAGCGCTGAACCATATGAGTCAAACCAGAGAGAATACCTATAAGCAGCTTGAATTTTCAGAGGCCTTCTGGTTGATGATAGTTGCAGCCTCCTGGGATGATTTAGATTCAGAGACAATCTGGAAGGTTTTATCCTTTCTCGACAGTAATCCAGTCCATTTAAGTGTGATTCTAGCAAAAGTTTTTGCCAATAGTAGAAAAAGTTAGCAGACAACAAGCTTTCTGGATAAAAGGAAAGAACCAAAAAGAGAAGGAAAAAGGAAGGGGGTGAAACTTGACAAAGAGCTATTCATAATTTCATATGACGGCATTGATTTAAATAAACACCCAGACCCCCAACTTTTTTGCTTTTAAGGAGGAAAACCTTTTTAACTGGAGAAAATTAGTTATCTGGTTGGTCATATAGGAAATATTTACTTGCCCAAAAGGTGGTGCTCTATTCAATCTAAAACACATAGATTAACTTGAAGGGAACGAGATACTCTGACTTGAAAAATTTAAGTTAACTATAATCGGATGATGATAAAACCACTGTTAATCTTTTATGATTATGACATACTGACACTCAATTGGTATTTAATAGTTAACAGCTCCACAAACTTCTAGTCTGTAGACTCTATGCTCAATTGTGGCTCACGACTTTATTTTACTAAGAAATTTGCTAAACTTCGTTCGTTGGGACGTTAAAAAGGCCAAAAATCAGGTCGACTTGAGTGTCTTCACCCATACCCTCCCTGGACCCTTCGCGTATGAAACCGAATGAGCAGGAACAAGACATACACTTATCATACAACCTCAGACAGTATTTAAAAGAATGTTTGGAAACCAAACCTTTTCTGATCTGAACAGAAAAAGAGTAGATGTTCCTAGAAAAGAGAAGAACACTTTTCCGATCTGAACAGTGTTCCTAAAAGGAATAAACATTTTTGAGCAACTTTTAATGTTAACAACTCGAACTCAGCATACATCGGGAGAGGGATGGCGGAGAGTTTTCAAATGCATAATTCTTTCGTAATTTTGCCGAGTAAAAATATCGATGTTCTTAGTCGGTTCAAGTAGCTACGAAATCAGGGTAATGCACCCGAAATAAAAAGTTTTCATCATCCAATTAAGCCATCAAAACAGCAGATAGGAGAAGGGGAAAGCGCATGGAAATGAAATCCTCGAGCAAGTAAAAATTGTAAGAGATGTTACCGAATGGCAGATGAATTGGAGAACTTTTTCTTAGAAGCACAGAACCCGAAACAGAAGCCATGGTGGAAGCTGGAAAAGTGAAAGGCGAAGGAAATTAAGGATAGGGTGCTAGACGATTAGCACCTGAGAGGCAGACAAAGTAAACAGCGGCTAAGATTTTTTGTATTTTGTATCGATGAAACCTAAGTGGCAATTGCAACAGTAACAGTGCGTAGGTGATAGGGGTGTTCATAAAGCTCGCGGTATGCCCACCCGAACCCGCGAAAAAATAGCCCAACCCAGTCTGATAAATATAGGGCAGGGCTGGGCATCGGGCTGCAAAATGCAGCCCATACTTTTTTCAGGCTGGGCACCGGGCAGAAGAGTTGCCCTGCCCTGCCCTGCCTATGAGCACCCCTTTTTTTATTTTTTTTATTTTTTTCGTAAATACTACACTTAGAAGGGAGAATATGATAGTTACTGATAACTAAAGGGTCATTTTAAAAATATAAGTAGTTAAGTACGTAAGTTGTATCTTTTAATATTTATAACTACATTAATTTTTTTAACTTTATTAATCATAATATGAGTACATTACAAATTATAATTATTTATTTTATTTTTTTAGATACTTCATCCTTGTCAATATTTAGGAAATTGATGTAAAGTTGTAATTATAAACTACTTAGATTTCAAGGTTTTTTTATATGCAATGAATTTCAAGACTTTAATTATTATCTTTTTGTAACCTTATTTTTAGTGGATTATAAATATTATTTAACTTTTGAAAATATATGAATATGATATTATTTTAGAAATTTATAATTGCAGATTTTTTTCACAATATGAGCATAGCATTACAACTTGGGCATACCCAGCCCGCCCACGCCTAGCCCGTCCATGCCCAGCCTAAAATGGTTAGGGCTTTTACCGGGTAGAACTGGACATCGAGTTATAAAATACAGCCTATATTTTTTCTGGGTAGAACACCGGACAGAAAGGTCCCTCTGTCTATGAACACCCATAGTAGGTGACGGATGTGCCCAATCGCGCAGCTTAGCTTACACTTTTTTGTGGGGGAACACGTCGTCAGCTTTCTTCTATGGTCCTATTCTATGACTGCCGTTGGTCGTTAGAAACAAATTGCGCGCGGATCGATGATTTATTATAGTGAGTGTTTGGTTAAGTGTAAACCTAAAATTTTAACTAAGATTTTTTACTTTAAATTTTAAGTTACAAAATTTTAAAATAAATAATTATATTTATCTAAAAAAATTAGATAATTTAAAACTAAATTCTTACATAAGCTACTAAAAATAGTTTTAAAAACAGTAAAAAAATTTATAAATTATTTAATTATTATTTTACCATTATTTCTTTTTACCACTCTCTTATCTCCCTTCTTTTTCTTCCACCATCTCTCTTTTCTCTCTCTTATCTTTTCTTTTCTCTTTCCTATTTTTAATAAAATTATACCATTTCTAATAATTTCTCAATAACAAAAATTTTTCTAGTAATAACTATCAAAATACTTATTTGTTCATAATTATTTTTTTTATAAGTTTTTTTTCCTAAACTATTTTTTAAAAATTATCTAAAATTATTTTTTTATAAATATTTTTTTAAAAGTCTATCTAAATAAGTTATAGATTAATTTTTTGCCAGGTCTATCATTATATAATATACGATATTATTAAAATATTTTGACAAGAAGTTATTGTAGCATGTTTTCAGGTTGACCATGGCATGTTGTTAAAAGTATCTATTAATTTGATCAGATTACTGAAGCCACACCCCACGTACTGCATCCTCACCCACGACCCTGAGTTGATTAATGTCACTTCGAAATTGGTTGTTTATTTTTGGGAATGCATGTTGCTAAATATTTGGGAGAAAGAAAATAAGGGGGGGAAATAGTCAATCGGGGGAGGTCATGCCCTGATTTAACGCCCTCATGTAATAATGCCATGTAATTTTAAGAGAAAATTAAGAGAAATACGATTATCTTGGCATTAACATTAATATTTATTAGTAGTATGTCTTAATCACAGGGTAACGTGTAAAAACATTTAATTCAAAATTCACACAGTCAAAGTCATATTGTCAACATTAATAAATCATTCTCCAAAGAGAGAAAGTCCGCCAAAGCCGTGCCGGCGCTAACATACAAGCACCAAAAACTACTCTAATGCATCGTTTAGTACGAATGATATGGGAGAAAAAAAGAGGAGGAAAGGTCCTATTATTTGAGTATTTAAAATTTTTAGAAAAGAAAAAAAAATTAAGCTTAACCTCCTCCAAAAATTAAAGAGAATTTAAAGAAGAGAGATAATATTTTTAGTTTACATATTAATATATCTATAATTTTTTTAATATCTTAATATTATCTATATATTATATTTTATTAAAATATTCTATAAAATAATATAAGGATAAATTTATCTATATAAAAATATTTTTTTTTTCTTTCTTAAATTAAATAAAATAATATTATTTTTTTTATTTTTTTTAATATTAATCTAAATAAGATAATAATAAATTTTTTTATAATTTTATTTTTCTAAAACCCCTCCCCTCGTCTCTTTTCTATTTAGCCAAACATACTATAAAGTAATTTTTTTTGAAGAAAGGATGGACTTTTGCATATCAAACTGATCCTCTCTTTAGTATAAAAAAAAAAACTGATCCTCTCTTCTCCCTGTCTCTCTCTCCTCGGTCAATCCTACTAGAGGAACCTAATTCCGAAACTTCGTTACCGTCTCAAAATTCGATTTCTACTGTCTGGGTCTACTTTCAAATTTCCTGTACGGTGTTTTAAACTGAAATGAGGAGTCCGTTTACCACCATCGCGCGGCTTTTGTTGGATTTTCATACTGACTTACTAGTTACTAGTGAGTTTCATGGTCATGGCTAGGCGTCATGGATGCGAGCTGCCTTTACAAACTTTCCAGGTACTTTAGTCCACATTCCATTCTATCCAATCTTCCCTACTCTTTACACATCGTTACTCGTTCAATTATTTCATGTGGGGCTTTTCACCTTTGGTTTTATTGCATTTCGTCGTCTACTCTTTTGGCTTTCTCCTCCCATCCCCGTACAAATGTACGTTTCTTAGTCTTAGCGCTTTGCATCAAGTTCCTTTTTTCAAAAACAAAAATTAATTCCCCCCTCAATATGGTCTGATTTAGTATTCTCTTCTTTTCTTTTTGGTAATCCACTTAGTATGTTTTTTGATGTCATATACTTGCTTTCCCGATGAGTCATTAACAGGCTTCCGGATTTTGGCTGAATCACTGACATCTTTACACCTCTTTATGCTTTTCCTATGAGTTTCTGGGCGACCGGATATCTGAACTCCAACAATCAACTGCAAAATAAGGCTACCGTTTCTTTTAAAAACGACGCGTCGTTTTCCTTAACTTTTATTTCGCATACCATAATTCAGTGAGTTTGGATTTCAAACAAATTGATTTATGTGAAAATGCTATCTCTTCTTTTCTTTTCAATTAAAGGGGAAAGAATCTTGACATAGCTAAGTGAACAATAAGTTATAAGCATGTTCTTTGGATATATGTTATCTTATTTGATATAAATGAAACCCAATCATGCGGCTAATAGGTTTTAACCAAGCTTCGTGATATGTAATAGCAATTAGCAGACGGCTAATAGGTTTTTCTCCCAATTAACTTGACCATCATACTTGCTTAGAATATCTGTAGTACGTAGTAGCAATTAGCAAACGATATTGGATAATTAATATTCTATTATGATTTGTGTATTATATTGCAGAACCAAACAAGATAGGACTATAGGTTGAAGGTATGTCTGGCCAGCATGATTCAAATAGGCTTCCAAAACTTGGCTGCTTCTTCTGTGGTTTTCTTGTAAGTGAAGATTGCTGCAGTAATGAAGATATTCTACAGCAGCAATCTGGAGATGAGGGCACTCTGTTCTGTACATTGTGCACTTCAGAGGTACTCAATTCTTGAAAATAAGAAAATAAAATAAAAGAAAAGGCTCGTTTTGTTTCTCCTCATGACTCACCCAAAGAAGGCCAAAACAAAGTATATGGACTGAGAAAAGGGATGTTTGGGTAGAACGTAGCTCAATTTGCTTCTATGTAGATGGATTCGAATATGGCTTCCCAAAACTTATATGCATAAAGACAGATTGGAAACCTAATGCCTCTTTGATGCTTTATGTTTTGCTGTAGATAAAAATTCATGCATTACTCCCGTCATTCTTCCTGGTGCTCTATGTTATAATTTTTTGTCGAAGAGTCCTCTTTTCATTTACTTCCCTCACAGCAAATGAAATGTCATTATGTGGCCACAACTTACTGGTTATAACCTGCAGGTCCAGAAGTTCAGTTAGCATTGTAGAAGTTGTGCCAAATGTGGTGATGGATTTTATCACCATTGCCGGGTAATCCCCCCTGGCAACCTGCTCTGACTCATTTGCTTAAGTTTGAATGCTCATTATTGTGTTAATTTTGCACTACTTTGCATTAATTCTGGATAGTCTACTTTTAAAATGGTATTAATGTAGGATAACATGACTATTTTGATTATTTTATTTTTTGTTATGATTATGATTTTGATTTGTAATTAATTTTATTGGGGTAATTTAATATTAGGTCGGAGTTATCAGTTTTGGTGTTTTACATAGGGGAATTATCCCTTTATGTTATTTTATCAGATTAAGGTTTCTCATGTTTGCTGTCTATGAATAGGTATTTCGTTAGTTATAGTTGTAACCTTTTCTAGTTGATCAACAATTTTGAGGTCTTGAGTTATTTATAATGTGCTCTGCAAATTTTCCTATTGGTTTTACACCATACTGGTTTCATAGCATAACCTTAGTCCACCTATGTGTTCATTATTTCTTGGAATTTTCTTCCCCTATGGTTCTGCATCATTCTCTTTGCTGTTCTGTCTCCATAAACAACTCAAACTTCAGTGTTGTTGAAGTTACTCAGAAACGAAAAAAAGACAACTCTCATGAAATGTTAGCTTGTAGCTATCTAATGTTCAATGGCACTATACCAACACCTCTCTTCTTTATAAAGTACTGATTTGTGGCATCTAAGCTTTTCCTGTTATTATTGTGATGCACCAACAGTCAGCTGCCAGACAGTTGGCATATCACATTTCGATATTTGTGCCAGGAAATCCTTTTCCTTTTCCAGCCATGATACAAAACATGGCCTAGAAGTGAACCTGATTATACTTTTTAGATGCTGACAAATTGAGATTATGTGTGCTCTGCACACTTTTGTCTTCCCTGGCTTATATCAATTAGTTATTCAACTTTTAGTATATTGACTCAAGATTCTTAGGAAAGTATCATACATGTTCATGCTTTTTTCAGTGGTTGAACAATGTGTGGGACGGAAGAATTATGTCACATTTGTGTGCATCATGGCAGCGAGCCTTGTTTGGGTAAGATTAAAAATACCGAAAAAAAGAAAAGGAAAACAAGATAATTCTTAATATTTTTTTTTCCTGTCATTTTCACTTAAGAAATACCTTCTGCATTGTTATGACTTAATATGCAAGTGCATGTATGTTGCAGCTTATAGTTGAATTTGGAGTTGGGATCCCTGTGCTCGTCTGATGCTTTGTTTTTTTTTTTTATAAAGGAAAAATTTGGGTAAGTTCGGCACCGATCCAAATGAGATCACTTACCAAATGAGTCATTACGACGGTAGCGGGAATCGAACTCACTTCCTTATAGAAGACGAGCCCATTCCTTACCATATACAGAGATTGCTGAAAAACTTGGGGTTGGATTCTCTCAGGCCCTTTTTGCTACAATAGTGGTACATTCACTCTCTGTGGCCCATCTTTTTAATTCTTCATTTCTGGTTTGAATTTTAAAATCCTTGTTATTGGAGGACATTAGACATAGTACCAGTATGTTTGTCATGTACATCACGGCATTACAAAATGCTGAAATGTTGAGCAGGTAATATGTACGGCTGTTTGCTTGCTGGCAACTATACGTTTGGGAGAATTATTTTTTGTCCCTATGATCCTGATTCGAAAGGTGTATCTTCAGTTCTTCATAAACTTTACCGCCTGCTGCAAATGTATATATCTTGTAAGCAAACATTTCCTTTGCCAGGTATCAACATATGAGTATGTCGTTGCCATGAGAGACCATTTTAGTCCCATGTACGAGCAATCACCATGGTCAGCTAAAGAAAGGGAAGGAATTCATGTTGTCATGAGAAACAACAGCTTGGCCATGGCAGAAGGGTTTTGGGATCAAGAAGCCGGGCGATTCGTGTCTTCATCAGGCCAGAGCAGCACAGAGTTAGTGTACACGGGGCGTTCTATATTCTATGGAAGCCCCGTGGTGAATGAACAGCCAAATGTGAGTCGTAGGGATAGAGGTGAGCGGCTGCCTCCCGGTTATTCCCGGCAAAACAAGCTCCCTTGTAGATAACACTATTCTGCGCGGATATGTTGCATTTTGGATTCCTGAGGCCCTACATCTACGTGCATTTATAATGAATTCAATATTCCATCCTGATTACATTGGTCGCCTAGAAAGAAGGGAAATTTTATCCTATATTTAGATAGTGAGTGAGTTTAAATCATTTTCTAAAATTTTTTATAATAAAAGAAAATCCATCTTCATAAACAGCATCCTAATCTTCCGTTTTCCAAATGCGTTCCTGCTTTACTTACACAACATATCTACTTTTGCCTTTACAGCACATCCAATAATTATATAATCAATATAATCAAATGACTTGTAATTCACTCCCTTCTACCCCTATCCCTCATTATAAGTTTTTGTTTTCAACATTTTCATGCGTTTTTGTAAACAGTTATCATACTGTTTTACCTCTACCTCTATTAAAAGATCTTTTCCACAATTTTTTAGGAGATTTATTGATTATTGATTGATAGAATTAGAGATTAATATATCCACCTTAAAGAGTGGCGTTACATAACTATATAAGTATTTCTATAAATGTTATGTCTTCACTTTGGTAACTTCTGACATCTAAATCATCCGAACTTTTTTATAATAAAGATAGGAGGAGGTGTAAATTTAACTGTGATTAATTCTCCAAACAAAAGGAAGGAGATAAAGTAGTGGGATGGTAGTCGTATGATTAGAAGTTAAACGTTCACACGTTGTTGAAAAAATAGAGTAGTGGGAGAGGATTATTGGGATGGGAGGGGAGGGGAGGATGAATGAATTGAAGAAAAAGAAAATAAAGGCGTAAATGAAAGAGAAAGATAATGTGAGGAAATGGATGGTTGTGGGCGTCCATGAAGAGCGATCGAGGAGATGAGCATGGCGACTTGGTGCTGCTCCTGCAGTTGCAGCTTCTCCATAATAAAAAGCGCCCACTCTGAATCTGGACTCCTCCCCAAAGCCTCTCACCAATTCTCCAGAAGATCCTCCACCGCGCTCCTCATTTCCGCCCTCCCTCTCTCCTCCTCCTCTCCTCGCTCGTGAACGACGCTTCAACTCCACCGCCATCCCCCTTCAAGACTACCTTACTTCCCGCAATCCATTACTTAGCCCCCCCCCCCCCTCCCTTTTTATCTTATCTGCTTTTCTTTTCCGCTAATGTTGTCATGTTTGATTCAGTTGATGGATTGAAATACTATGATTTGGATGAGGGAAAGGGTCCCATAGCGGAGAAAGGATCCACTGTTCTGGTCAGGATGGGGAACATGTTGTGGTAATCTTGGTTCTCTTTTTTTGCCTCTTAATTTACTCTAGGCTCCTCCTCACAGGTACACTTTGACTGCATATATCGTGGAATTACAGCTGTATCCAGCAGAGAATCTAAACTTCTTGCAGGAAATCGTATTATAGCTCATGTTCCGTGCTTTAACTTGGTGTTGCCGGTTTCAGTGTGGCGAGCCAAATTCGCTAACGCGTTCTTTGTGCTATTTAGAAGCCTTATGAGTTCACGGTGGGATCTCCGCCCGGAAAGGAATGGAAACGCGAGTTTGTTGACAACCCAAATGGTCCGTTCTATGCACAAGCAGCACCGAAGCCTCCATCTGCCCTGTATTCCGTAACGGAAGGGATGCGAACGGGCGGAAAGGTGTTGCGGACGATCCTTAATTATCTTGTTGCCACCGATACGCTTGTCAATTATATTTGAACGTGTTCTGTTTGAATGCTTGCAGAGAACTGTGATTGTTACTCCCGACAAGGGATACGACCAAAAGGGAATGAATGAGATTCCGGTGAAGCCTCATTTCCCTATGGACCTTGTGTTCCTGTTTAACTTATTCTTGTGACATCAACCTTTGCTAATATTTGTTACTGTTCTTGCAGCCCGGAGCTAACTTTCAGCTCAATATTG
The DNA here is from genome assembly GCA_037074615.1 of Leucaena leucocephala. Taxonomy (NCBI): domain Eukaryota; kingdom Viridiplantae; phylum Streptophyta; class Magnoliopsida; order Fabales; family Fabaceae; genus Leucaena; species Leucaena leucocephala. The sequence continues at coordinate 24,681,285 of CM073541.1, forward strand.
AACTTTTGCAAGTAGTGCCGACTGAAAAGTGATATCTATTTGATTCCTGAAAATAACTTTGATGGGCATCGTGATTAGTCTTACCCCTGAGGGAAGGGGATCGGTTAGAATAGCTGAGAGCGTGAAGATTCATTCTTTGGGATCACGATTGTAATTGCAATTGTTGTTTACCATTTGTCCTTGGCCCATGCCAGCATCTTTCAGAGTATTGCCAAGACGGCGATATCATATTTTCAAAGAGCCATCATATTTATAGTGTTGCTATTGTGATTCAGAATGAGGCATCTTTATTGACTGCATAATTAAGAGATCATCTTGGTTTGGGAAATACGGGCAACGACTATTCCTTTTATTTATAACTATTATGTAAGCGTTTGGATATGTGTAAAACTGTAGTTTTATGATTGTTTTTGGCACAAACTATAATTTTATAAATTTGCAAAATTTTAATATAAGCAGTTATTTTTATTTATAAATATTTTTAAGTTAAATCATAATTTTAGATAAATTCTTAAAAATAATTTCTAAATAAAAAATAAGAGTTTATAAATATAAAAAACTATTTTATTCTTATTTTTTTCACTCCTCCCTCTACGTACAGTCACATCTTTTGACTCTAGTCTGCCATTCACATTTTGCTTCAGTCTCTCTCTTCCTTCCTTCGCTGCACTTATCGTCCGTGAAGCCATGCTTGCAACGCGTTATCCAATAAGCTCTAGTCTCCATCCGTCCATGTCGTCGATCTAAGAGAGTAGCATATTCAGAACTCGTTGTCCGTCATTCTCATTGTCAGCTTCTTCAGAACTCGCGACTGGAGATGGGAGCAACGTCGCTGGACTGTGGAGGCGATGGGAGCAGTGTCGTCAACAAGAAAGAAAGAGGAAGAAGATGAACAATAGATATTATTTTTTTTAGTATTTTACCCTTTCTAGAATAGTAGAAGAAGATGAAAAGAGGCAAAACGTGAACAGAGGAAGAAGATGATTGGCCTGGAATCCGTTGACTCAAGCTTTTTTACCCTTTCATTATTTTTTTTTTCAATATGCTACTTGATAATTTATAAATCATAAAAATTATTATGATAATAATTATCTAAATATTATTTATTTATAATTATTTTTTTTATAAATTTTTCTTTTGGAGAGTTTATCTAAAAATATTTTAAATTTTTTTATAAATTTTTTTCTAAAAATTAATCTAAATAGGCCTTATACTTGATTTGTCAAATTTTATTATGACTTATTGATGATAATTATATATTATATATTAATAATTTGTAAATTTTGTGCAGCATCAAAAGCTTTATTTCTTTTTTTTAACTAATTAGTATCTTTCTATTAAAAATAATTATATTTGACATAACTAAATATAAATACCTCTCATAATTAATATTCGAAATTTAGTTAGCTATATTAGTGGAACTAACTCATTCTCCTTCCGCTAACTCAGCTCTCATTGGTCAAAACTTTATTTCTCATGGAAACTTAAAAAAAGCGGGCTTTTCTTGTGTTATAAGAGCGAGATCACGGGAATTGATTTGAATAGTAAGTGATTCGGTATCGCTTAAACGAGGTATCGAGTTTGAGCCTTGACGTATGCAGAAAATTCCTGTTGGGAGACTCACCTATCATAGTCAGGTGCGCGACGCGGGTTGAATCCGGATGTAGTCGGGGCAAAGCTTCGATAAACCAGGTGGATAATAAAAAAAAGTCCCTCTTCCAATTTTTTGTAAATTATGAATAGTAAAACCCATTTTACCTTATGCAAATATGCCGATACGTCTTAAATGAATAATAAGAGATTTTTTTTTTTTGTGGCTGGGAATAATAAGAGATACTTTAATGAGTTAATCATATATTAATGTCACGTAAATGAATGTTAATTAATAAATAAAAAGACGTGGTCTCATTGTTGGGCTTATGAGGAGGCCCATACATCCGACGGGAGACAAGGTAGATGGGCAACGGAAGGAGAGAGGTAGATACAGATATGGATAGGCGTAGCAATCACTCTCAACTGCAAGAAACATGTAACCAAAAAAAAAAAAAAAACCCTGCAAGCAACAGCCAGCAAAAGTGCTTCTTCTCCTGTTAGGGTTATCTATTCATCCATCGCATATATCGGAGGGGCCGGATCCTTCGCTTCGACCATGGAGACTTCTCTCAGATGTGGGGCTGATTCCAAAGCCTTAAGAATCCGTGCCAAGCAAACTTTCCCCATTGACTCCAATACCCACTTGCAGGTTTCGCTTTCGTCTCCTCTCTACTTCCCTCATATTTGCCCACTTTTTCGAATATAGAAATGGACACTTTTTAGTTACATGTAACAGGACTTTGCTCCAAAGTGTATGCAATTCTCTGCCTTACCCGGTGGCTTTCATTCCCTTTTATTCAGGTGCATGGAGAGCTGGATACTAAGTTCGGACGTCCGTGTTATTTTAGTGCCTGGATAAGACATTTGTATCCAGATGTATGTCTGAATTTTATTGGTTATATGTTTGTTTACATTAGTACATATGGCTCCTTTTTTTCTTCGTCATCCTTTTCCACTGATACTTGTGACAATCAATTGTAGTTATCAGCAACCCTTGGTGTAGGATTGCAATATGATAAATATGACAAGCTGTGGTATAGTGCACGTGGAAAGAAAACGTTCCCTGTGACAAATGATGGATTCCTGACCTTTAAGATTAAGGGACGATCAGATGTTGATAAACAGTTTAAAGAGGTATGTGGTTTCATATTTTGAGCAAAAATGCTTCAATGTAATTTAAGTTGACTTGAGGAGCAAAGCTTCCTTAATTTGTTTGCAGAGGAAGTCCAGAGGAGCCGCTGAGTTTTCGTGGAGCATATTCAATTTTCAGAAGGATCAAGATGTTAGACTTAGAGTTGGCTACGAGGTCCTTGAGCAGGTATGAGCCCTTGCCTTAACCAGTTACCAAATTATTTAAATCTTTATCTGTTTTCGGGTGGAGACATTAATTAATTAAATTCGTGGGACTTGTTTTAAAAGTGAAGTCTTACTGAATTAGTCAAGAGGCCGATCCCCTTTCTACCTCACTTGTTAATCATGATAAGTTGGAGTCGGTCGAGGTTTGTTTATAAGATTTGTTGGAGAAGGTTGCTGAAGCCGTTTTGATTGTTTAGTCAGTTGAGAACCGTTTTGTTCCTTCAAGTTTCCTTCCTCTCGATGCTTCACATTGTGTGTCTTCAAAAATATTGCACCAGGTTCCTTATATGCAGATCAGGGAGAACAACTGGGCTATTAACGTCGACTATAAAGGTAGATGGAACGTGAGATTTGATTTGTGAGAAGGGCAGAGAGCATTTTGGTGGAGAGCTGGTATTCATTCCTTATACCTTCTAAATTCGATAGAGAGTGAATCCAATTCCAAGCCTTTCGGTCTTAGTTGAATAAGAATTTGTTAAACGGTTAAAATTTGAAGAATCACTCGGCTGAGGTGGTGTTGTTTTTTTGTTGGTACATAAATTTTTAAAAAAGAGTTAGGCTCACCCACGATCTAAGAGTAGGGGAAGTCTCCCTTCCTCCTAGGCGAGCCGTCTATTACTCTTAGGCTTAAAACTAGGCATTTAGGAGTTAAGATGCCTCCTCAAGCGCCGCGACTGAAACCACAACAAAATAGTATTTTTCAGGGATCGAACACGTTTTAAATGGTCGCATGTCTCATTTTTTTACTAGTTGAATCTACGGACGATAGATATCTGATTGCATACAATTACAAGCGAGTCCAATCTGACACATTGTTGCTCAATGTGGGCTCTTTCTCCATTGCTTGGTCTTGTGTGGCTTTGTGGGATGGTGTCCTTCAACTTCCAACTCTATTCGAACAAGACCAAGTAATGACTATTAGCAAAAGTAGCCAGCCATGGTAATGACTCACTTCCGACTAAACACGTCCTAACTAAAGTTTTACATTCATCCAGGATTTTCTAAAGGCCTCATTAATTTTTCGCTCCAATTTGAATTAATTAACAGCATCAAATATCAGTTCCTGGGATAAAAAGAATGTCACATGTGGCCGGAATATTTTCATAAATATATATAATGATTATTACTGAACATTGCAGCAAAGATAAAATATAAGTATCACCTATATTAGTATAAGAGATAAAAAAGATAAGAGAAAGAAGCAAAGACGAAAAGCACGTTTGTGTTTAAACAAGATTCATATAATTTTATTCCGCCTAACATTAATATTACAGAAAAGTATTAGTTAAGAGAAAGAAATACTTTATCTTTGGATCAGTCTAACATTTTTCTACAAATTTTGTATAAAAAAAAATCACGACTTTCCCCGGAGATTTCTCAGCGAGCGACCCTCCTCCTCCAACTCAACGCCCCATTACCAATCCCTCGACTTCGATTTCGTCCTTATCCTCGCCGCCCTCCTATGCGCTCTTATCTGCGTTTTAGGCCTCCTCGCCGTCGCCCGCTGCGCTTGCTTCCGCCCCTCCCCTCCTCCTCCCGCAAGACTCTCCGCTCTCTTCCAAAGCTCACCATCACTACGGAATCAGCTGTTACTTACACCGATTGCGCTATTTGCCTCAGCGACCTCAACGGTGGTGACGAAATCCGAGTGCATCCTCAGTGGCCATGGCTTTCATGTCTCCTACATCGATAGATGGCTCGCATCCAACTCATCCTGCCCTTCCTGTCGTCGGATTCTGTCAGTTAGTAGGTGTCACAAGTGTGGTGGATTCCAGGGCGATTCTAGCACGCCGGCTGAATTGGAGGTTAGAATGGACGGTGTCAATAGTTTTCTCCCATAGCCTTCTGGGTTAATGGGTTGCGTGTAGATTTTTAGAAGTTTATAATTACAATAGTTTATAATACCAGAAATAGGGTTTGATGTCGGTATGATATTTCATTAGTTAGTAGATCTTTCCAGTGAATTCAGGATCTTTTTCCTCAATCGTTAGATACTTTGACTGATCCCCTCCAAAGCGAATCTGACGCCGGAAAAAGAATGCAGAGTTGAAGCAATGAAAGCGAAAATCATCATGGAAATCTCAACATGCTCCGCACACTCAATCTCATCACCAGTTTTCTCTTCTTTATGGGTTAATCAAGAAATTTCGACAGATGCAAGTAGAAGATGAAGCAATTTCTAATGACAAAGAATTCTGGGGAAGAGACGTGATGGTCGTCTCTGTGCCTCCATGATTCCATGGGGCAACCAGGAAAGAGGGGTGGTGCTTTATCTCCCCGTCCATTACCCCATATATATATTTAATAATTTAATTTTATTTATAATTTTATAATTTAATATAATTTTATATATAATATTATTTAGGGAAAAAGACATAAAAAGCCCATTTGAATTTTAAAATGACAATTTGGGCATCTGAATATCTAAAAGGACAAATTAGGCAGGAGGCCCAATCTGTCTTTTACAAATTTAGATAAAAATACTAAATTACCCCTTAATAAATGAAGAGCACATGAATGTGGAGAAGAAACCTTTCTTCCTTTACTCTTTTCTCTGACGGAACCACCTGGACATAGAGCTCCCAAATCTCAACAACACTGGTGGGTGAAAAGCATAGCGACGATCAGCCTTCGCAAGGGTAACACTCGGCTACCGCCAAAGGTGAACCGCGTTCTCTACTGGTGGAGGAATTAAAAATCTTGATCCGCATGTTTCCAATTTAGGTTATTGGAATTGTTTTCTTTGCTGTTTATGCTCAGATGTCAACAATGTTTATGGAATAAGGAACAATGATAGACAAAAGTGTCAATTCATTCACCATTCCTGCTGCCTCCCTCTCAACTTTTGATGTCTTAAGTGTTATTTTCTGGGTCCCCGTCTACGACAGGATGATCGTTCCAATCACGAGAAAATTTGCTGGCAAGGAAAGGGGCTTCTCAGAGTTGCAAAGGATAGGAGTTGGTCTCTTTATATCAATTCTGTGCATGTTATTTGCTGCTGAAATTAGTCTCTTAAATTTGTTGATTTACTTAGTCTGTGCCATATGGTACAAGTAGAAGAAGGCTTTTGAGGTTTATGTCATTTGTATTGTACAGAGATCTTGTTATATATATGTTAATAAAGATATAGCAGATTAGGATTAGAAGTGTATTTCTGAATTCTGGTAAGTTTCTGTGATGGTTATATGATTTGTATGTTTGTAAGTTCAAGAGGAATGCTCAACAATTGTGTTGAAGCTTAGCAGTTGCTTGTTGATAAGTAAATATTGTAGGTAGTATATTCTGCAGGTGTTCCATTTTATATAAAGCATCAGCAACTGGGCACATTTATGGGGTATATGATCCAACACCTTTTGGGGTATATGAAGCTAATGTATATTACAATTGAATATATGTAATTGCTGTCATGAGCAATATTTTTTGCTGTCATGGGCAGGATGTTTTTTTTACATTGCTGTCATGTAATTTCTGCGAAGTAAAGCTATGACTATTTATAATGTGCAAATTCGATCACTTGGAAATAATTCAATTAAATCATCCAAGTAAAAGAACAAAGTATTGACTTATAATCACATTTTTTCCTGGAGTAGTAAATGTTTTAAGGGAAGTTGTAAAATCTATTGATCATGTTGCAAATATCATTGCATGAGTTATAAATCCAAACACTATTACTCGCAGGTACATTGTTACATAGAGTTGTTAATGCCTTAGGGAAAGTTACAAATACCGTTACTCATGTTGCAAATATCATTGCAGGAGTTGCAAACCCCAAAGCCATTAGTTGCAAGTTGGTTGATAGGTACAGTTGTTAATGTCTTAGGGGAATTTGTAAATATCATTACTCATGTTTATAAATATCATTGCTCATGTTTGGTGAAGAGGGGAAAGAAAGGTTGGGTTTCAGAAACTGAAGAATTGACATAGTTTAATGATTGACCATCTTCTCCCTCTGAAAGACTCTATTTTTCTACGTCATTATTGAAGTTGCAAATCTCATTGTTGAAGCTGAAAATCCCATTACAGGAGTTGTAAATCTCATTAGCAATAGGTTGCAATTTTATTTGTAAACGTCATTGCAAGAGTTGTAAATGCCATTAGACGAGTTGCAAATTCCATTATAGGAGTTGTAAATCCCATTAGCAATAGGTTACAATTTCAGTTGTAAATATCATTGTTGAAGTTGCAAATCCCATTACAAGAGTTGTAAATCCCATTAGCAATAGGTTACAATTTTATTTGTAAACGTCATTGCAGGAGTTGTAAATGCTATTAGATGAGTTGTAAATTCCATTACAGAAGTTGTAAATCTCATAAGCAATAAGTTACAATTTCAGTTATAAATGTCACTATTGAAGTTGCAAATCCCATTGTTGAAATTATAAATACCATTACAGGAGTTGTAAATCCCATTAGCAATAGGTTACAATTTTAATTGTAAATGTCATTGCAGGAGTTGCAAATCCCATTGTTCAACTTGCAAATATTATTAGACGAGTTGCAAATGTCATTACAGGAGTTGCAAATTCTATTAGTAATAGGTTATAATTTCAGTTGTAAATGTCATTGTTGAAGTTAAATCACATTGTTGAAGTTACAAATACTATTACAGGAGTTATAAATCCCATTAGCAAAACATGGTTTCAGTTAAATATTTTTGTGAATGTTTTTCTCGAATTAACCTTTATATCAAATGGAAGACCTGCAGAATATACTACATACAATATTTACTTATCAACAAGCAACTGCTAAGCTTCAACAATAGGATTTGCAACTTCAACAATGACGTAGAAAAATAGAGTCTTTCATAGGGAGAAGATGGTCAATCATTAAACTATGTCAATTCTTCAGTTTCTAAAACCCAACCTTTCTTTCCCCTCTTCACCAAACATGAGCAATGATATTACAAACATGAGTAATGATATTTACAAATTCCCCTAAGACATTAACAGCTATACCTATCAATCAACTTGCAACTAATGGCTTTAAGGTTTGCAACTCCTGCAATAATATTTGCAACATGAGTAACGGTATTTGCAACTTTCCCTAAGGCATTAACAACTCTCTGTAACAATGTACCTACGAGTAATAGTGTTTGGATTTACAACTAATGCAATGCTATTTGCAACATGATCAATAGATTTTACAACTTCCCTTAAAACATTTACTACTCCAGGAAAAAATGTGATTGGAAGTCAATGCTTTGTTCTTTTACTTGGATGATTTAATTGGATTATTTCCAAGTGATCGAATTTGCACATTATAAATAGTCATAGCTTTACTTCGCATAAATTACATGACAGCAATGTAAAAAAAAATATCCTGCCCATAACAGCAAAAAATATTGCTCATGACAGCAATTACATATATTCAATGTAATATACATTAGCTTCATATACCCCAAAAGGTGTTGGATCATATACCCCATAAATGTGCCCAGTTGCTGATGCTTTATATCAAATGGAACACCTGCAGAATATACTACCTACAATATTTACTTATCAACAAGTAACTTCTAAGCTTCAAACAATTGTTGAGCATTTCTCTTGAACTCACAAACATACCAATCATATAACCATCACAAAAACTTACCAGAATTCAGAAATACACTTCTAATCCTAATCTGCCATATCTTTATTAACATATATATAACAAGATCTCTGTACAATACAAATGACATAAATCTCAAAAAGCCTTCTTTTACTTGTACCATATGGCACAGACTAAGTAAATCAACAAATTTAAGAGACTAATTTTAGCAGCAAATAACATGTACAGAATTGATATAAAGAGGCCAACTCCTATCCTTTGCAACTCTGAGAAGCCCTTTTCCTTGCCAGCAAATTTTCTCGCTATTGGAACGATCATCCTGTCGTAGACGAGGACCCAGAAAAAAATACTTAAGACATCAAAAGTTGAGAGGGAGGCAGCAGGAATGGTGAATGAATTGACACTTTTGTCTATCATTGTTCCTTATTCCATAAACATTGTTGACATCTGAGCATAAACAGCAAAGAAAACAATTCCAATAGCCCAAATTGAAAATATGCGGATCAAGATTTTTAATTCCTCCACCAGTAGAGAACGCGGTTCACCTTTGGCGGTAGCCGAGTGTTACCCTTGCAGAGGCTGATCGTCGCTATGATTTTCACCCACCAGTGCTGTTGAGATTTGGGAGCTCTATGTCCAGGTGGTTCCGTCAGAGAAAAGAGTAAAGGAAGAAAGGTTTCTTCTCCACATTCATGTGCTCTTCATTTATTAAGGGATAATTTAGTATTTTTATCTAAATTTGTAAAAGACAGATTGGGCCTCCTGCCCAATTTATCCTTTTAGATATTCAGATGCCCAAATTATCATTTTAAAATTCAAATGGGCTTTTTATGTCTTTTTCCCTATTATTTATTACTTACTAAAAATTATATTAAATTAAAAAAATTACAGATAAAATTATATTAAATTAAAAAATTAAAATGAAATTATAATACTAAACATATATAAAAATAAAATTAAAATATTTAGTATTATATAATCTTTATTATTATTATTATTTCTAATTATTCCTTTCTTCCCGCCACATAATATTAACTGTCGAGTGCAGAAGCCCTCCCCAAAATTTGACCAAATAAAAGTACTCACCAAATTATATACCATGTGCCACATCAGTATCTTTTGGTGTGCGCATGGAATTCAAATGCCGTATTTTTAAGCTATTTGGTGAAGTGATATTATTAATACTAATAAGGTTGTTTTTTAAAAAAAAAATTGCAAGCATTTCCGGGAAGGATCGCCTGACCACCTGTCCTTTATCATAGGCCAATCCCATATGTCACAAGTTGATAGCCCACTTCCTAGTTCCTCCCTATCAATCTTCCTTTTATTATTTTAATTTCATGGACACTGCCAATATATCGTTCAGTATTTATTTTTTTTATCCACCCGGTTCACCGAAATTTTGCCCCGACTACATCCGGATCTGACCCGCGTCACGCACCTGGCTATGGTAGGTGAGTATCCTAACGAGAATTTTCTATATTCGCTAAGGCTCGAACTCGAGACTTTATTTAAACGATACCGAGCTGTTTATCATTCGGATTAACTCTCATTCAGTATTTGATTCCAACGACTCTCAACTTCTAAAGTCTTGAGGCCTTACAATTCCATTACAAGCCTTCGAGCCGTTGAATATTATTTCAAAAGTTAAAATATAACATATTTAATTAATTTAATTTAATTAAATAAATTTATTTATATAATATTTTTTAAAACATTTTAATTATATTTTTAATTTTTTATTTAATTATTGTTAAAAAAATATCAATAAAAATAATTTAAAAATTAATAAATATAAAAAATATTTCTTATATTTATAATTAAAATTAATTTTTTAATTTAAATTTATATTAAAGACTAAAAAAATATAATTTTAATCACTATATCCAGCTGATATAATAAAATAATACTAACACCATAATGTGGCGTTCTAGTTATTTCTTTCTCTTTTTTTTAGAAAAATTAATCTTTTATTCTTTTAACTTTTAATACACTTATAACCCGGTCTTTTAAGTATGACTCGGTGTGACTCAATCTTTAAATTTTTTACTTATTTAAAACTCTGTTCTTATTTTTTCAGCTTTTTTAAAAAATGATCCTTATTAATCCAACTAATAACTAAGTTATTCTAAATGTAAAAACAAGTGCTGATGTGGCTGAAAAATCACTATCTCCATCATCATCAACCTCCTTCGTCTCCGCAAGAAGCCTCCCTCCGTCGTTGAGGTCGGCCTCGAAACTGAGGGCGGATTATGTCATCTTCGAATTTAATGCCATTTAGTGTATTTTCCTGTTATTAGATCTTGTCAAATTTCAAATCCTTAAATTTGTGGAGAATTTTAAATCAAGCATGATGATCTAGGATCAGAAGAAGCACCGCCTTAAACCAGACCAAGAATTTTACCGAGGGAGAAGATCAGTCTGGGATGGATATTATATATAACTAATGGGTTTTGGTACAGGGGCATCAAGCTTCTATAATAGGAGGAGCTATAGAGTTTGTGAGGGAATTAGAGCAGCTTCTTCAGTGCTTGGAGTCAAAGAAGAGAAGGAGGTTACTGGGAGAAGCTCATTCAAGGCAAGTTGGGGATTCTTCTGCTGCAATATAGGGCCTGTTTGGGTTTACCCAAACCATAATTTTAAAAGTCTTTTTGGTAAAATTTTGGTTTAGGGAAATTTTAAAATAAACAGTCATATTTGTCTACAAATATTTTTAGGCAAAACCATGGTTTTGAATAAGCTATTAAAACTAACTTTTTAAACAGAGCTTATGGACTATTCAATTATTATCTTATCCCTACTTTTTCTTACACCCTCTCTCCTCTCTCATCTCTCTTCTTTTCTCTCTCTTTTCTACCCTCTCTCATTTACCCTATCTCCTCTCTCCTCTCTCTTATCTTTTCTCTACTTCTATCCTCTCTCTTATCTTTTCTCTACTTCTATCATCTCTCTTACTTTTAATCAAATCATATTTTTTTTGGTAATTTACCAATATAAAAAGTCATTCTAAAAATAACTATCCAAACACTTATTTATTCAAAACTATTTTTTTTTTCATAAACTTTTATCTAAGAGCCATTTTCCATAAGCTGTCCATAAGTTATTTTTTTTTCATAAGTATTTTTTTAAAATTTTATCTAAATAGGCCCATAGACGCAACAACAAGCTCCATTTTTTCCCAGCTTTGTGGCCTTGGCGAAGATGGAGGAGGGTGACGATGATGGAAGTGGTGAGTTGGTAGCCACATCAGCACTTGTTTTTTACACGTAGGATGACTCAGTTATGAGTTGGACTAATAAGGATCATTTTCTTAAAAAAAATTAAAAAAATAAAGACCAAGCTTCAAATGAATCAAAAATTTAAAGATTAAGTCATACTGAATTATATTTAAGAAATTGAATTATAAGTGGGTTAAAAGTTAAAAGATTAAATTTTTTTTTTCTTTCAACAATCTCACGTGCACCAAAAGCATTAACAAGAAAACGGGAAACACACACGTTTGTGTGAAAACGTGAAATACTAAAAACGAAGTTCATAAATTTCAGAGTTTTGGGAGTTACATCGCATATAACTGCAATTAGTGCTCACACTTTACATAAAATGTTGGCTAATAGACGGAGAAAACCATACCAGTATGATCTATAATACTTTTTCTCAGAATGTAAGCCTCAATTTCTAAAAACACATAAATCAAGGAAATACTAAAATTTATGTAATATGTAAAAAAATAGTTTTTTCCTTTTACTTTTACCTTCAATTAAATATCAAGAGTGGGATAGTTAATTTAGATTTTCGTATTTTTTTAAAAAATATGTATTGATTGCCCCTAAAAATTTGTATTAGAACTTGTATTCAATAACAAAAGAGAGTTAACAATTAGAACCTAACCCTAGGGTTAGAGTTGGAAATAGGCTAAATTAGATACTTAGCCTTACATACTTCAGGTGTTTATTCTCAATAAATTTAAGATGTTATTTTTATATATATATATATTATTATTTCTTCTCTAACAAGCTCTTATTATTAATATTTTAAAATTTAGTTGTTCTAATTTAATTGGACAAAAATATATTAAGTATATAAGGTTAAATACATAGTTCTTCTCCTATTAATATCCTCTCTCTATTTTATAATAATCGTCAATTGTCATATTAAACATACGAATCAAAAGATTTGAGAATTATTGAATAATCTACATCATAATAAAATTTCGATGATAGTTTATTAAATTATATATCTGATATAGGTCCTCTATTAAAAGTCATTTGATGCTAATTTAGATGACAAAGGTTGGGTATAGATAGCAATCAAGAATTTAAGCGCCCCTAATATGATATAAACGACACTTTATTATACACTACGCACCTCCGGTTGCTTTTTATAAAATGTTGGGTATAATATGTTCTCCTTTTATAAAGGGATGTTTGGAAAACAGTTTAAAAAATAGTTTATAAAAAAAATAATTTTGGACAGCTTTTAGAAAAAAGATTTTTGGAAAAAAGCTTATAGAAAAAAAATTGTTCTGAATAAATAAGTGTTTGGATAGTTATTATCAGAAGGATTTTAGTAATTAGAAAATTACTAGAAGGGATATGATTTTATTAAAAAGAGGAGAGAGAAGAGATGAGAGAGGAGAGAGAGTAGAGAGGAGAGATGATGTAAGAAAAAATAAAAATAAAATAGTAATTGGGTAGTCTATAAATTTTTTACTGTTCTAGAAGTTAATCTCAATAGTTTATCCAAAACCTTAGTTAAATCATAATTTGGTCCAAAAGCCCTTTTAGACAAATATTATTTTTTTGTTTTAAAATTTTCTCAAATCAAAGTTTAGGCTAAAAATATTTTTAAAACCATGGTTTCCCAAAGCCCCCGAGAACATCTTAGTATATTTTTCTGTTGATTTCTATTTTACTCTTATTAAATTATTTATATTACCTATATTATTTTATTTCATTCTCACACTCTCTCAACCACACATTACCTCTCTTCTACAAAAATGAGGATATTGTTGGCAGGAAAATTATATTTTTTTTTTATATTTTTATCCTTTTAATTAATTTTAATTAACTTGTTGAACAATATAATTCAGTTAATTATATCATATAAAAAAGAACGAGTGAAGTATATTATATTAGATTGTGATATTAATGAAGGGTAAAATAGTAACGAACTAGATAATATTCCCCTAAAATTCTAAAGCAACAAATATTTTTAAAATAGAAATAAATAAAATGATAATTATTTAAGACTCACAAAATATAAAAATTTCAACACATCACACTTGAAAAAACATTATTTGTTCTATATAATTGCCCAATGACTTTCCATGGCATGTAGTTTTGTTTGTTTTAATTATTAAAGGTGAATTCGGTATATTCAATGTCTCACCGTACCCTTCGTTTGGGTTTTGGACATATCAACCTCCCCAACCCCATCTTTTGTATGACACACGTTCCAAATTTTATCTTTATAATTAAATTTACTCATCTAAAAAATTCCCTTCCATTATACTATTTCTTCTCTAATCTTGAACATGTCGTGGAAGTTACAGTTTTTTTAACACAACTCAATCTCTATAAGATCGCATTCTGTCCCGAAAACGCCTTACCCTGAAACTTATTAATGTACATACGGCAACTAGCAAACAAGACAACATCGCAGAGAAATTTAAATGCTGGATGAGGAGATATGAAAAAGGATGGTAAACGAACGTTGCGATGGCTGGAGATGCGAGCAAAACCAACTACAATGTAACTGTTGGATATAATAAATAAAATATATAGCAACTAGTAATTAAACACCGCCAAGGAATATGATTTTATGCTTTAATATAAAGGCAGGCAAAAGAACCTGCCTTAAAGTGTCAACAATCCGCACAAACTTTTCTTTAAAGCGACGTCCTAAACATAACCTATATAAAGCACCTCTCCCTCATCCCATTATTCCTCATCTCTCCTCCTTTCTTTCTCATCGTATCCATTGTCCAATTCTCTGCCATGGCCTTCCCCAAGACACTCGCCATTCTCTGCTCCATCTGCGTATGCGCGTCCCTGGCTTTGGGCCGTGACTTTTCCATCGTTGGCTACTCTCCCCAGGACTTGAAGTCCATGGATAAGCTGATTGAGCTGTTTGAATCCTGGATGTCAAAACACGGCAAGATTTATGAGAGCATCGAGGAAAAGTTACGCAGATTCGATATTTTCAAAGATAACTTGAAGCATATTGACGAGAGAAACAAGGTGGTGAGCAACTACTGGCTGGGGCTAAATGAATTTGCTGATTTGAGCCACCAAGAGTTCAAGAGCGAGTACCTAGGGCTCAAGCCCGAGTTTGCTACAAGAAAAGAGTCCACGGAAGATTTCTCTTACAGAGATGTTAATTTGCCAAAGTATGTGGATTGGAGAAAGAAAGGTGCTGTCACCCATGTCAAGAATCAAGGCTCGTGTGGTAATTAAATATATGATTGATTGTTGGCCTACATCACATACACATATTTTTGCGTGACTTATAGTTTTGTCTCACTCTGCAGGTAGTTGTTGGGCATTTTCAACTGTCGCCGCGGTGGAGAGCATAAACCAAATTGTGACAGGGAATTTGACATCTCTGTCGGAGCAACAGTTGATTGATTGCGATAGGACTTACAACAATGGGTGCAATGGTGGACTTATGGATTATGCATTCTCCTTTATAGTAGCTAATGGGGGAATCCACAAGGAGGAAGATTATCCTTACATAATGGAGGAAGGCACCTGTGAAATGACCAAGGTATGACCAAATTCATTCATTCATTCATTCATTCTTTTTTTTTTTTTTTGAGCAAAGACTGATAATGACTCACTTCATCAACAACATAATCTCTTGCCTCCATAGGGCGAATCCCAAGTTGTCACCATCAGTGGTTACCGTGACGTGCCAGAGAACAATGAACAGAGCTTATTGAAAGCACTTGCAAACCAACCTCTCAGTGTGGCCATAGAGGCTTCGGGTAGAGATTTCCAATTCTACGGCGGGGTATGTAATGCAACCTTGCTCCATCCCTTTCTTTTCTATGTCTTTAATCTGACAATGTCGCAATGCAGGGAGTCTTCGATGGGGACTGCGGAAGTGAACTAGATCACGGGGTGGCTGCTGTTGGCTATGGGACATCAAAAGGGTTGGATTACATAATCGTCAAGAACTCGTGGGGGCCTAAATGGGGAGAGAAGGGGTACATCCGTATGAGGCGAAACACTGGCAAGCCCAAGGGTCTCTGTGGAATCAACAAGATGGCTTCTTATCCCACCAAGAATAAATAAATAAATTATTCCATTTACATCAACGCTGATGCTTTTCTTTCTAGCAATGTATCCATTTCTCATGTAGTCTGCTGAGCATTACAACCATTGCTCGTCTAAAAAGAACTATATTCACACAAATGGGAAGCAGCATGTATCATGAAAATTGATGGACAAACTGTTACAAGTTGATAATTTTAATCGCCATTCCTAGTTCTACCCTTCAGACATAGTCTAAGGTGAACATAGTTCTACTGAGAATGACAGTATTTCATCTCTCTCTTTAGTTCCCAATTGTTGACCACGTGCTCCCAAATGGGGCGTGCTAAATTCATTGATATCAACTGCTAGCTAGTCTTCACGAGGAGCTAACGGATATCATTCGATACATGCAAACATCACAATTACGTTACAGCTAATAATACAGGAAAACGGAATCTTA
Source organism: Leucaena leucocephala (assembly GCA_037074615.1). Lineage (NCBI taxonomy): Eukaryota > Viridiplantae > Streptophyta > Magnoliopsida > Fabales > Fabaceae > Leucaena > Leucaena leucocephala. Next base: position 24,697,497 of record CM073541.1, read on the forward strand.
GCCCTAAATACTAGAATGAGCATATCAGGCCTCCTCAAGTACCATAGGGTGCAAACCACTACAAATAGCCTACTATATGCCTGATTATGCAACCGTATCACTTCCCTTCTCGACCTAATACTTACTACACATGGCAAACGTTACATATATGTCTCTCAAACGGTAAAAGAGGCCAAGGTAGAGAGACACAAGCATCAACCCGCCCCAACTGCATAAATTAGTGAATTAATGGGAAGATATATATGAATCTTTGTCTTTTTTATTTCCACGGCATGCATGAACTGCCTTGTAGTTTACTGCTATTGCAGGCTTCTCCTGTGCTTGGGTAAAGTGGGCTCCAGGTCATCTTTACGATTCAGTTTGAGCCGTTTAGATACACTTTCAAAAAGTACTTTTGAATACCTTTTAAAAAATGATTTTTAAAAAAAAATTATAAATAAATAAATGTTTAAATAGTTATTTTTTTATAATTAGTAAATTATTATAAGATATGAGCTAAAAAAAATAAAATAATAAATTATGATAATAACTGTTCATCATCCTCTCCTTTTTCTTTCTCACTCTCCCTCCATTGAGCGCGAACCAAACATCATTGTCTGCTCACCTCTCTTCCCCCCCCCCCTCCAACTCTTTTTCTTTATTTTCTTTTCCCGTAATTACTTGTTTTGTTTTTCGTTTTCAACCTTTTGAATTTTTTTTCCTGCTACTAACCAACGAGTAATGATGATAGATTGTTCTACGGTGACTGTGACTTTTGCTATTTCTGGTTTTTGATTCGGTGTTGTAGGGAGTATACCTCCAAGATGAGGTCTATTGACGTGTTGAAATGCTGGCATTTTAGTATAACTAGCTCCAGTGAAATCTCTAAGGAAGATTTGAAGTCCTGTCTTCCTCCCATGACTGTTCCCAAGTTCCTGCAGTGGTCCGACGAGCTAGAAACCGTGAGATCCGATCAAGATGATCATACAAAAGGAGAGAGAGACAGCGGACGGCAACCAGCGATGCTCGATGGAAGATCCACTGACGGACTATTAAGGAAATTATATGGTAGTTATTGTGAGCTTATCCTTATTAAGGAAATTATATAATAATTATTGTGTGCTTATCCTTAACTTAATTAGATGATTGTATAGGAGTATAATTAGGTTTGTAATTGCCATTCTTGTAGCTAAAGTTTAGGAGTTGATGATATCAACCTTTTGTATATATACACACTATATTGATTCAATGAGATTATCAATCCAATTACAATCAAATCTCTTATTCTTGTGATGGTACCAGAGCAACGATCCTAGTGCTCTTGATTATCACCTTTCCATACTTTCTACAATTCCTACACAGCCATGGCAGACGACACCAAAGTTTCTGGATCGAACACCATTACCATCGATCCATCACATCCTAATGCGACAGAATCTCAAGATGTTTCTATTTCTTCTGGCACAGTACCAGGATTTACTGCAGAGCAGATTCAACAATTGGCACAAGCAATTAGTGCCTTAAATCTCACTAATTCTGGTAATACTGACGCATATGCTAATGCCTCAGGTTTGATTCTGTCAACTCTTGTATCTGTTAATTATAGTAATACAAGTTCTTGGATTTTGGATTCAGGCGCTACGGATCACATCGTTTTCCACCTATCTCTCTTAACCAAGCCCAAATCTTCAAATAACAGAAATGTCAATTTACCCAATGGTGCTATAGCACCAATCACACACACCGGCAATGTATTTTTTAATTCCAACTTAGTATTAAAAAATATACTATGCGTCCCATCCTTTAACTTGAATTTAATTTCAGCCAGTAAATTAGCAAAAGATCTTAATTGTTGTATCTTACTCTTTCCTGACTATTGTATTTTGCAGGACTTGGTTTCAGGGAAGATGATTGGCTCGGGTAGACAGCGTGGTGGTCTATACTACATGCATCCATTAGAAAATAAATCAACTGCTTTCCATGTTTCTCACTCGTCCGATCTATGGCATTTACGCCTGGGTCATCCCTCAATTTCTCGTTTTAACTTACTCTCCCATTTACTTCCTCATGGTCATAAAGAATTAGGGAACAATTGCACTATTTGTCCAAAGGTAAAGCAGACACGTTTACCTTTTTCAAAAAGTTTAATAACAACAAAATTCCCTTTTTCACTTTTACATTGCGATGTCTGGGGTCCTCATAAAGTCCCTACTCACACTGGTTTACGCTATTTTCTCACCATTGTAGACGATTTCACACGTTGTACATGGATTTTTCTCATGCATCATAAATCAGAGACACAAACTTTATTAACCAATTTTGTGCAATTTGTCAAAACTCAATTTCAAACAAGTGTTCAAACCATCAGAGTGGATAATGGTACAGAGTTTATTCCCATTCGCACTTTTCTTCAAAATAAAGGTATTGAACTCCAACATTCTTGCATTTATACTCCGCAACAAAACGGAGTTGTAGAACGAAAATATCGACATATTTTAAATGTTGCCCGTTCTCTCATGTTTCAATCAAATGTTCCACTTGAATTCTGTGGGGAATGTGTTTTAACAGCAATTTACCTAATAAATAGAATTCCCACACCTTTGCTATCCAACAAGTCGCCCTTCGAGGTACTATATAACCGACCTCCTTCCCTTGCGCATTTGCGCGTCTTTGGTTGCGAATGTTATGCGACCAATACTCATCCTAAACAAAAATTTGATCCTAGAGCCTCTATTTGCGTTTTCATTGGGTACCCACATGGACAAAAGGGGTATAAAATTTTTGACTTAGCCACCAAGAAAGTCTCCGTTAGCCGAGATGTTTATTTTAGGGAACATATATTTCTATTTCATTCTCAAGCAATTCCCAATTCATCAACTCTGCCTATATCTCCACATGTTTCCTTTGATAGCCTTCCCCAGTCGATATTATCTCCAATTAATTCCCCAAATCTTTCTCCCAATCCCACATTTCTACCAAATCCTGATTCCTCACCACCTTTCCCATTATCACCTCCACCAAATCATGACTCATCCTTATCATATCAGAATATTCCCGATTCGTCCTCATCCCCTACCTCATTCGAGTCCTCACCTACAACACCTCCAGTTTCTCCATCACCTTCCGCCACCTTACACGACTCCTCTCCATCACCAGTACCTCCCGTCAATGAGCCCCTTCGTCGTTCCACTCGACAGATTCAACCACCCGCATGGCACAAGGACTACGACATGTCTTCCCACGCTAATCACTCTTCGACGAAACCAGGTTCTCGCCAAGGTACAAGGTATCCACTGTCCTCTCATTTATCTATTTCCCGTTTCTCTCCCAATCACCGTGCTTTTTTAGCCCTCTTAACAGCATAAACAGAACCTGCCTCTTTTGAGCAAGCCGATCGTGATCCACTTTGGCGCCAAACCATGTTCGCCGAACTTGCGGCACTAGAACGTAACAACACATGGCAGTTGGTCCCTCTTCCTCCCGGGCACAAACCCATTGGCTGCCGTTGGGTCTATAAGATCAAGTATCATTCTGATGGCACAATTGAGCGCTATAAAGCGTGTTTGGTTGCGAAGGGTTATACCCAAATTGAAGGTATCGATTATCAAGAGACTTTTTCTCCCACTGCCAAACTCACCACTCTCCGTTGTTTGTTGACAGTCGCAGCTTCACGTAATTGGTACTTACACCAGCTTGATGTTCACAATGCGTTCCTTCATGAAATCCTCCAAGAAGAGGTGTATATGACTCCACCTCCTCGCCTTTGCCGACAGGGGGAGAATCTGGTATGTCGACTTCAAAAGTCAATCTATGGTTTGAAACAGGCGTCTCGCAATTGGTTTTCGACTTTTGCAGCCACTGTTAAGTCAGCTAGTTACATACAGTCAAAAGCAGATTACTCACTTTTTACTAAATCTCAAGGTAAAAAGTTCACTGCCATTCTTATTTACGTTGATGATATCCTATTGACTGGAAATGACTTACATGAGATCAAGCTGCTAAAAAATTATTTGCTCAAACATTTTCTGATTAAAGACCTTGGTGAATTGAAATACTTTCTGGGCATTGAATTTTCTCGTTCCAAAAAGGGTGTCTTTATGTCTCAAATAAAATATGCTTTAGACATTTTACAAGACGCAGGGTTGTCAGGTGTGAAACTAGAAAATTTCCCAATGGAACAGAATTTAAAATTGACAGATGAAGATGGTGAAGTTCTTCATGATTCGAGAAAGTACCGGAGACTGGTTGGCAGACTAATATACTTGACAGTAACCAGGCCGGACATAGTGTATTCAGTACGTACACTAAGTCAGTTCATGAACACGCCTCAGAAGCCGCACTGGGAAGCAACATTGCGAGTCCTCTGTTACATTAAAAAGGCGCTAGGTCAAGGATTGTTTTTACCATCTGAAAATAATTTAACACTTAGTGCTTATTGTGATTCAGATTGGGGTGGATGCCGTACTACCAGGCGTTCTGTTTCTGGTTATTGTATTTTTCTCGGATCATCACTTATATCTTGGAAGTCGAAGAAACAGACAAATGTTTCACGTTCATCAGCAGAAGCGGAATACAGAGCAATGGCCAACACTTGTCTAGAGTTGACGTGGCTTAGATATATACTTCGAGATTTAAAGGTTGATCTACAAGAGCCGGCTTCATTGTTTTGTGATAATCAAGCAGCCTTACATATTGCGGCTAATCCAGTTTTTCACGAACGTACAAAACATATTGAGATTGATTGTCATATTGTTCGAGAAAAATTACAGGCTGGGGTGATTCGTCCTTGTTATATTTCTACAAAGATGCAGTTGGCAGATATTTTTACAAAAGCTCTTGGCAGAGAGCAGTCCGAGTACTTGTGTAGCAAGTTGAGAGTTTGTAATTTACACTCTCCAACTTGAGGGGGAGTATTAAGGAAATTATATGGTAGTTATTGTGAGCTTATCCTTATTAAGGAAATTATATGGTAATTATTGTGTGCTTATCCTTGACTTAATTAGATGATTGTATAGGAGTATAATTAGGTTTATAATTGCCATTCTTGTAGCTAAAGTTTAGGAGTTGATGAGATCAACCTTTTGTATATATACACACTATATTGATTCAATGAGATTATCAATCCAATTACAATCAAATCTCTTATTCTTGTGACGGACCAACAGTGACGCTCCACCCTACCGTCGAACCACTAGCGATGGACCAGCACACTAGCGACGGATCTAGAATGACTGACGAGGAAAGAGGAAAGAAGAAACAGGAAGGAGGAAAGAGAGGAGAGGAGACACAGTTAAAATAGTTATTAATTATTAGATAGTTAATAAATTTTTTTCTTATTTTAAAAATTATTTTTATAAAATTATTTAAAATTATAATTTTAAAATTATTCAAATCTATAAATTATCTTAAATAAGTAAAATTATTTATTTTAAAATTTATCTGTAGTCTTTTAAAATTTTGGTTTTAAAACCCAAACACACACTATGAGTGCCCTGTGATGGGGAGCTGCTCTGCCTCACTGGACCGCTGCTTGGGGCCAACTTTCGTGGGGCAGATAATATTTCCAATTGGTTTGCAGACTTTGATGCCTTCCCACGATCTGCAATGAAGCTCCCTACAACAACCTACCATCAACCGCCCATATTGTAACCCCAAATTGCAATGACATCGCATGGAAGGAAATGAGCTTGTAACCTCAAATTGTGAGAGAACAAAATGACAACTCTAGTCTTCCCCAAAAATTCCCAAGACACGGTGGCATGAATATCAATCAATTCCCTCAAGCAAATATTTCAAAACATCAAATTGTGAGAGAACAAAATGACACCTGAAGTCTTCCCAAAACTCCCGAGGCACGATGCAGGAATATAAATTCCCTCATGCAAAATTTCAAAACATGCTGATTAGATATAGATCTAGAGGTGGAAAAAAGAATCTAACTCAAGAAATCAATCCGCCACGCAAATTCAGAAAAATATGTACCTGCACAGGTGAAGCAGCTGTCAAAAGTCCAGCAACTCCCCCACCTAAAACACGGCCATATGGTCCAGACAAGGATACACTTGATCCACCAGCTCCTACTACGTTCAGATAGAAGAAAAGAACCAGATAGTGATAGGATCTCAAACCGTCCCTAGAAAACCTATCCCAAAAGAGTTCGATCACATAATAAGGCTAGATACATTCGGCCACTAATAACGTGTACAACCTTATTAATCCAATATGAGCGCACATTCTCACTCGTGATATTAAATGAATGTTGCAAAATCAATAAAATAATAATATAATATGGGCCCTCTTTACCTGGGCCATAATTTAATTACCTTGAAGAACAATGGAAAACTTTGTTTTAGAACCATTCGGTATCCAGTACTATTCATTAATCTAGATTTGAGTCGCATTGGGTCCCAAATGGGAAAAACTATCCTAAATGGTTTTTTTTTTCCATTCACAGTATGTGAACTTGAAACTTAGCTTAAGGAACATCGAGTCCCCTTCACTCAAACTAGCTGCCATTGGTAAAAAGCAAATTATTTACTTCCTGATATTAAGCCGTACATTAAAACAACGGGCAAAGACTAATGGACGTAGATATATAGAGTAAGAAAAACAGAATCAATGGGACTAATGGAAAGCGGACAACTTGATTTTGGATTGATGATAAGTTTATGGGAAGGCAGGGATGAAAAAGTTAAGTTGCAAGGACATCTATGAACCTCATAAGTCACAGTTCCACCAGATGTGGCAGCTTGACGAAGCGTCACATTAGATATGGCTCCATTTGCTGATAGGATGCATACAGCCCTTGGACCATGCTGAGAAAAGGACATAATTTTTGGTGACACGTCCTGAATATCAAATTATAAAAGCCACCAAACTTTAGTCTCAAAGAAACTATGCAACATAGCTGGAAATTATTTGTAACTAACTAATGCGCCCCTTTTTTCCAAAAAATGAAAGAAAAGCAGACAACTCTGAATGTAAGAGTAACGTCTCAAATTAACAGAAATCTAATAGAATAATAAATGAGGGATAATGAAGGAGTTGCTTGGTTCAATTACCCCACTTTCTGGGAAGTTGACTTCCGAGGAAGTTGATATTCGGGGTATTCATGGGTAAGGCTGGGCAGGGCAACCCCCTACTTGGCGCCCTACCTGAAAAAAGTATGGGCTGCATTTTGCAGCCCGATGCTCGGCCATACTCGATAAAAACTCTAACCATTTTGGTCTGAGCATGGGCGGGCTGAGCGTACCCAAGTTGTGATGCCATGCTCATGTTGTGGAAAAAATCTGCAATTATAAACTTCTAAAATAATATCATATTCATATGTCTTCAAGAGTTAAATAATATCTATAATCCACTAAAAATAAGGTAACAAAAAGATAATAATTAAAGTCTTAAAATTCATTGCATATAAAAAAATATTGAAGTCTAAATAGTTTATAATTACAACTTTACATCAATTTTTCAAATGTTGACAATGATGAAGTATCTAAAAAAAATAAAATAAATAATTATAATTTATAATGTAATCATATTATGATTAGTAAAGTTAAGAAAAATTAATATAGTTATAAATATTAAAAGATACAACTTACGTAGTTAACTACTTATATTTCTAAAATGACCCTTTACTCACCAGTAATTATCATATTCTCACTTCTAAGTATAGTATCTAGGGAGGAAATTAAAAAAAATAAAAAAAAATGGGTGCTCATGGGCAGGGCAACCCCCTGCCCGGTGTCCAGCTCGAAAAAAGCATGGGCTGTATTTTGCAGCCCGATGCCTAGCCCTGCCCTATATTTATCGGGTTGGGCAGGGCTTTTTTTTTGCGGGTTCAGGTGGGTATACCAGGCCGCGGGCTTTATGAACACCCCTAGTTGACATATAAGAAAGTTGAAAATATTTTATAAATAAACATATTATTTTGTAATGTGAAAGACAAAAAGTCCTAGTCCTTTGAGTAAAATCCCTTACCTACCTCCAACCAAGCAACCCTGAAGCTTTTATGTCCAAGAAATTCTCACAGTCTAAATTATCCATGGTTCTAATGAGTGCAATCATCCTCAGCACTCAAAAATGCTGCACATCTCGCTGAAGTCTTAAGCTTGCAGAAAGTTGGCTGGGAAAATGAGAGAAATGAGATTACAGCTGTTCAAACTCTTTGATGAAGGAGAACCATGAACTTCAGAAAAGCCTTCCTGATGCTCATTACTCAATGAGACTATCATGATTTAATAGCTAAGATTGAATGATCAAACCAGATGTTGGCACTGTTTAAGAATACTGCTGTACTTGTGTGCTAAAATAAAAATGATTAGGCGTAAAAGAAGTGGTTTCCATTGAGAACAGTCTTGAGGAAGAATCGGTGCCATATGCTGAAGAACTGGATACAAAAAAAAAAATTCTCATTCAGAAACAAGGGTGGAAGCGACGAAGCTACAATCAGACACCCTCAAAATATGTGGGAGATAGAAGGTGAAAAGGTTGGCAGAGGAGCGATTATCATGGAAATCAGGGGAACTTAATCCCTTGTCTCTTGTAAATAAGAGTAATAATAGGATTAGATATCTTTAATTATCAGGTTTGAATCTCTAATTTTAAAAGATCAGAACTATACCCTTCTGCTATTCTAGAGTTACCCTCTTTCTGTCAAAAAAGGGGAAAGGAAGAAAGAAACACTGTTTTTTCTGTGTCATTTCAGCTCTCACGGATGAAATTCTGTGTTCCCTCAAACTTTCTAGTTTTTCCATTTCAGTCCAAATATCCGAGTATATCTTCCCCAGAGAAGAAAACCACTGTACAATCCCAGGTGATGGCTTAAGAGCTGCATATGCTGCTAGAGGATGATGCAGCAAGAGAAAGGTTTCAGACTTCGGCGAGAAATGCATGTGCGGAACCATGAATGCTTCAGACAGTCAGGACTTAGGGGGCATAACAGTTTCATTTTCCCACATTTATGGGAGAGAAACTGGACGCCAAAAATGTTAGGTCAGCATATGAATGTAAATACCCAAACTTGCACTCAGCATAATTAATGAATTTTCTACCGTTTTTGTGTGCTCAATGCATGCAAGAAATCAGTCTAGATATATCTTCCAGTTCTTAATTTCCTATTAAGTTTCAGAGGTGAAATTTTTCATTAACATGATGATCCCATTTTAGGGTTCAAGGAATATTTGAAAAACTTGCTCGTTAGAAGATGATCCTCCATCCCCCAAACAAAACAAAACCCTGCAGGGGTGGGGGGCTTAGGCTCAAACACCAGTTACATAAACAAAACTGGTAAAATATTAATTGTACACAAAATGAAAGGAATCCAAGAGTGAAAGAATCAGAGGACAACAAGCTTGTACAGGTAAACAAAAAAGTTCCAGCATTTCGCATTCACTCCAAGATAAATCATCTAAGTATTTTGGTTAGTTTAAAAACGGATCAATCAATATATTGGGCCTCTAGCCCCACTGGATTACCATAAACATTAAAAAAAAAAAGAAACTAAAAGGGAGAAGTAACCGAAAAGTGTGAATCAAATAATAACTAGTACAAAAAAGGTATAGAAGGTATATTTAAAAAATTATTACTAAAAGATAAAATTAATCTCAAGAAATCAAACAACCATTCCCAATGAATTGTTCAGTGAATGCATCTGAAAATTCTATTTGATAAGCAAATACCTCTCCAGCTTTCACAGTAATAACGTGTAAATCCAACTCCAGCTGATCCTGGAGAAAAACCTTCTTGTGAAAATCACCATCCGATAGAAAATTACAGCAGTAGAAGCTACATGAGCTTTGATTAAACAAAAAACTGCAATGGACCCCCTCATTTTTCAGAATGCTTTTTTAAAAAATAACGTATTTCAGCATACATCAGACTCCATGCGCAAGTTTCAAAGTAAGAGATCCAAGCTTTCTAATCTACAACGTCTCTCGCAGATGTAATGTACCTTGTATTCCTAATTAAAATTGAGGAAAAACATGGTATATCCTGTCAGAAAACCGCCATACGAGAGATCCAAACGGCATCAGGAATCAAAATGTTATAAAATTGACCAGGTCATCAAATTAAACCAGAGAACAAGCAAAAGCTGCTTAAAAATTACAACCCTGCCAACGAGACAGTTGAATATAAAAGAAAAGAAATAAAATCATACATTAATATAATACACGTTCGTGAAAGGCAAAAAAAGAAAATAAGTTTCCTAGAGCCTCCAACTGTTGCTTCTTGCTGGAACCGGGGGGTCTGCCTCTGACTTTCTTCAAGGACGTGGAAGTGGGTGAAGCAGAAAAGCAGAAAATGGAAGAGACAATAAGCAATCCATTTTGAAACTCATAATGACCTTTTTAGTTCAGTCTGGAATTGTCATTTCCCCCTTTTCTGATGTCTTCCTCTTGGCAATTTCTATAAGGTCATCTTTCGAGCCCTTTTTGTTTAGACGATTTTAGTATGTTTTCGATAACTGAACTCAACATTAATAAACGACCATAAAGTTAATTTGAAAAAGATTTAATCCGCGAAGAGAAGGGAGATCCTACCGAGTTTGTTTTGGGGCCGATATTAGGGCAGAAAACTGAGATAGGAGGGATTTAGATGTGCTGCCAGCCAGGGAAGCATTTTGAGAATCAGAAATTAAAATTAGAAGCGCAATGGGTAGTAGCTGGAGAAGAACTTTGGGTACTGCGAGGTCCTTCGTGAGCAATTCCATGGGCAGTGTTCGAGAAGGAACCAACCACGCTTCTTGGCTTGTCGCCGGAACCCTAGCTTACTTCCTCTGGGTCAAGCCCTCTCGAGATATTCACCGCCAACAACAGGTTTATCTTTCTCTACCTCCCTCACTCGCCGTCCTTTCCACTTTTCACCTAATTCACTATCCATCCTTCTTAGGACAAGGCTGCTCTTGCTGCTTTGGATCCTCATCGCTATGTTGAGAAACGAAAACCCGTCCCTGACCCTCAGGTTGTCCTACCGCTTTCTTTAACTTTTCACCATGCTCTTCAGTTCTGGTTTTTAATTCATAGACGTTTCTTTGCCAGGAAACAGGGTTGATATATGGGAACAAGGGCAAGGACGAAGCTAGTAGAAAGTAAGCCAAAGGGCCGACACTCTTCGTCTTCGGCATCAACTGCCTGTACTTGTAGTAAGTTTGCTGAGTTCCTCTGTTGTTTGGCGACTTACCGCTCAAGTATTCTCGAATTTATAAGAGTTGTTGACCCCTATAGTTCTCTAACTTTTTTCGGAATACGTAATCGACGTACTTTTATATAATGCAATAAAGAATTGCGTGAGTTGAGGTTTTTGGTATGCCTATGTCTCGTCTCCTTCAAATAATATAACTGAAGATGTCTCTCGTGGTGTGCTTGTGCGAAAACTGAATCCTTTCTTCTGGCTTCCACAATCCATCTTCATATCCTAAATATATCATGCATGGTGTGAGCCCCATGACAGCAAATTTAACACAGTAGTTTGGAGATATGATGTATCTTATCACGTTCTTAGCTGCCTTTTCGGACTGGAACTATGTGGATTTATTGATATTGTTTTGGAATTTATTGATACATGTAAAAATGAGAGGTATGAAAAGTGGGGGCTGACAAGTGACCATAGCAGTAAACCAGAATCGTGTGTAATGTTTGGTCACAGGACAGTTCCAGTCCACCGCTCTACCTTAGTTCTTTTATTTGAAACTCAGCTGAATAAATCCTTTGTTTTGTTAATGCTACTCGCAGTATTTATATTATTGGCTCGGTAAATTAGGTTGTCTCTGAGTTGGTCTTTTACGCACTGCATGATATTCGTTTTTGAGAGACAAGGTATAGAAGGAACGAAATACGGTATGATAATATTTCTTTGGAATACTGAGCGCAATCATACGTCATTTGTTTATGATATTCGTATTCTCTCGCTTGACAGAACAAACATCATCTTATCTCTCCGTTGGGCAGTCCATAAAATGGGTGCCTTTCGTTTAGCCCTATCTCCTGCGTCTTGTACCATCAGCGAAAATGCTGTCATCTCCATGGGGATCACAAGTCCTTGTTTACTTGTAAAATAGACAAGCTTTGATTCTTAAATTTATGGAAAAAAATCATACATAAATTTCGAAGATGTTAAAAGTAATTTAAATCCTGGGAGTTATAATTGATTATGTTTACATATTATATTAGTACATAATACATATAGCCAGTCCTTATAGGTCCTTGAAGATAAGGAATTTTGTCATGTCGCAAGCTGTTTTCGGTTGTTGCTTTAGTTCAGTGCCTTCTGATTATCTTGTGACTTAGACTCCTGATTCAGCTAGGACTGCACCTACTCCGTTTACGCGTCTAAATAATATGAATATCCATGGGTATAGAGGTGGTGTCATAAATTTTAAATTGGGGAGGTACAACGAAATTTTGGGACCAACTAAGGTGTACAACCACAATTTAGAACTTCACAATTTTAAAATATCATTTAAGGGCCTTTTCGTTTGACCAGCAAATATCATTTAAGGACCTTGGTTCTTTAACATTTTTCAACGGGTACAAAACTCAATTGACCGAAATGTTTCAAGACTTTTAACATTGTTTCCAAAATTTTCAGGTTACTTTCCGGAGTTCCAACTTGTATGTGAATTGGGGTATTTTGGTCAATTAATTTTTAAAAATGTCCATAAAGGACTATATCCGTAATTTACATTTAAAAAAAAAATACATTTCAAAATTTTGCCCAATCAGCTTTCCGTCTGTCAAATAAGACTTTAATCTCCAAACTTTCATAGAAGTCTGAGCATGGACCCTTCGCTCATCATTGCCTCTCTCAGTCGACCCTCTACCATCGTCCTTGCCCTATATTGTCGATCATTCTTACGTACGAGATCGTTGCAATAAATTATTCAGGGTATTCCAGGCGTTAAACCTACAAAAAGATACTCTCTTTTTTTTTATGTCATTAATATAAAATTTAATTTATAATATAATTTATATTATATATTTTATCTTATATTAAAAATAAAAAGTTATAGTGTTTACTAGTCCATTTAATTTTTAATCAAAAGAAAAATAACTATTTGATTAAAAGAGAGAAATAAAATAAAATAGCGAAGAAGAATTAACTCAAAGATGATTCAATCACTTTAAGCACTATAGGATTGGGGTTCACCTTATAAGATTGCTAGACTTTACCTCTTGATTTGATTTTTTTATAATTATAGTGACAACTGTTCCCTAAGCATTTTAATCACCTTTCAGATAATTTGTTCATTTTTAGTTAGTGCTGAGTTTGTTTTAATGATACTCATATACAACTAATTAAATCATGAAACTATAACTTAAGTTACCACAAATTCCTATGGCTATCTTTAACCTTAATTATCTGTATCTATCTTTCTATATTAGGTCTGTTCTTCACCTCTTAAGTCCATCAAACTCACTCATAAATTCATAGGGTAAGTGGCTGAAATGATGCTAAATATGTGTGTTCTATGGTGTCAAATATGCATGGAAATGCATTAAGATGTGTGCAAGTAAAGTAATGATGAACCTCAATATTAAGGAATGAATCCTTGTTGGAGATGTTAAATATGAAATTAATAGAAATATTATACATGAAGAATTTAAGAGCAAGAATGAAAATCCAATTCTATAAAGGGACATCTTATAGCATGAGTATGGCATAAATGATGGTAAAAATGAGCTATATGCGATAAACTATGGAAGTAAATGACTTGAAATGCCTTAAATTTCATATTTTTTTGGTAAAAAAAATTAAAAGAAATGCCTTAAACTCTGATGTGGACCTAGAAGGAGTAAGTGAAAGGTTTGAGGTTGCAATCTAGCATACCATTGTGTAATGATGTCTAGAAGGTGCATATTATTAGGATTGAAGTGTTTATATAAAGTGAATGATATTAAGCTAAAGTGTTAAAAGTGTTTATATTGACAAAACTTAATTTTAATTTATTTTCTTAGTACAGATTCGTTTGGCCCTTAACCGCTAGCACAGATCATCCCCGTATGTATCAGGCAACAAAAAAGTGAATGAACTCCAAGTCAACTTCGGGGACATTTGGATTCCCAAGCGGATTGTGACTAGAAATGTGACTATATTTTGGAACATTGGATTACATTTGAATGAATTATAGCTACTAAGTTTCGAGGAGTCCGCAATCCAATGAGAACAGTAATAGAGAGGGAACTCCAAGTCAAACTATATCTTTTCTTGCATACCAGGGGAAAAAAGACAAGGCGGAATTAACCGGGAAAGAAATCAATCATCCTAAAATAGATGTTAGGTGACCATGGGCGTGCTTGAGGAAAGCAAGTAAAACGGCAGCTCTAATCAGCCTAAAGATACTTCTTGTCCAGTTCATCGAAGTAAGGGTGTTCCATAGCTTTCTTTGCAGAAATCCGTTTTGAAGGCTCATATTGCAGCATTTGCTGGGAATAAGAACAATGAAAAAGATATCAATTAAGCGGAAAAAAAAGAAAGATCGAAGGCAGCAGAAGGTAGTAAGAGGCAACTTACAGAGAGCAGATCCAATCCAGTCTCGTCCAAATTAGGGACAGCAGTTAACAGATTTTGAGGGCTCCACTGGGGGTATTCATGCCAGTTCATCAGTTTACTAACTCCTGGCCAAATCTCCTCATTTGGAGTACCCAACAGCCTGCACAAAATCGTACAATGAGAAAAGACGTTGTATGCAGGAGCTGAACAAAAAATGCTGAACATGTCACCTGAATATATGCAGGAGCTGTTGCAGCTCAGAATCACCAGGAAAGAGGGCTTGCTTGGTGACTAGTTCAGCTGCAATTCAAAATGAAAATAAAGAATAAGAAAATAAAACTCCTGCCAGATAAACAATTAGTCAACTGAACATTTTCGGGGATGGGAAATTATACCAAATATGCATCCTACAGACCACATATCTACCGCCATTGAGTAATGGGTTGCTCCCAAAAGGACTTCAGGAGCTCTATACCACAAGGTCAGGATCTGAAGAGAAAAAACAAAGGGAAAAAGAAATGAGCCTCTGATAATGCTACGAGGAAGCAAAGAGGGAGGGAGGGAACACGTACACCACCTCGTGTGTGTATTTCTTGATTGGCACAGTAAATGCTCGAGCCAACCCAAGATCAGCTATTTTAAGCATCATCGTTTTGCGGTCCATCAAGAGGTTATGGGGCTTCAGATCCCTTCAGACATATCAAAAGAGACTTAACATTTCCAATCTATCCAAGAGGGGAAGAGAAAAAAGGAAAGAAGGGAGAGGGTACCTATGCAAGATTCCATGACCGTGGCAAAAAGCAACGCCCTTGCAGAGTTGGTACATCAAGCTCTACAATGAAGATGCATCCAGCACGTATAAGACCTTAATAAATAAGAACTACGCTTCCACGTGAAAGAAGATGTAACACTTACTTTGACTGTTGGAGCGGGGATGTTTTCCCCAGTTTGACGGAAACTGCGAATGAATTTTTTGAGATCCGTGTCCATGTACTCAAACACCAAGTACAGCACTGTCTTTCCTTCCTTGTTCTGACCTTGTTTTACGTCCATCAGCCTGTCGGAAACAATGAAATGCTTTACTTCAGACGCGATATGTTAAAATAAGGATGGACAACCTGTGGCAGTGATAGTAACATTAAACTCTTCAGCGATACAACGATCGAAATCCTGAAGCCTCAAAAGAAAAAGGTAACAAAACAAGTTGAGCACGAGAGAAAACTGGAGTCAAGAGATAATCGGCCAATGCAACGGTAAGATAAAGATTGAAATCATAGAGATGAAGAACATGTGGATGTCAAAACCCTAAATCCCCAATTTAAGAGAGAGAGAGAGAGACAGAGAGAGAGATCGAAAGACAGAGGAAAGAGACCTGACAATATGGGGATCCCTAGAGAGCATCCGCAGAATGGAAACCTCACGGAGAGTGGTGGGAGGGACGCCTTCTTCATCCTCGTGCAGGCGAGTCTTCTTGAGAGCAACGATCTTGCCAGTTGATTTATCAATTGCTCTGTACACCTTCCCGTACGTCCCTTCTCCTACCTTCTCTAGCTTCTCGAATGCGTCCTTTGCCGATAAGGTGCTCACACTTTTCTCCATTTGTTTCTCTCAATCTTCCTCACTCTCTCTTTCTCACACACACAAATTACAACCATCGGCCTACTCAACACGAAATATATAGCCGCTAAATGGATCTTGAAATGAGTCGCTGAGCAACGGTCACATTTCTTTTTGAAATTCAAATAACATATTTGCTACGCGGTTCGCCTAGTTTCTGAGACGACACACTACTTTACCCTTATTAAGTTCTGGCCCAACAAAAAAAGCCCTTTAAGAAACAGAATACAGATGATGTGCCGTTAGGATAGATTTTTAGAGTATTTTTGTATAAGCCTTTAAGAAACAGAATACAAATGATATGAAAAAAATAAATTTTAAAATATTTTTATATAAACTTTTTAGATAAGAGTTTATAGAAAAAAATAATTTTAAATAAATAAGTATTTATATAGTTATTATAAAAAAATAAAAAATATGAGATAAAATTATTTATCACTGTATCATCACATCCCATCTCATCACGAGTTACCCTTCAAAAACTGCTGGATTCATAGCTTACATTTTTCTTTAAATTCTTTGTAGAACTAGCTGCTTGCATTCTTTGCATTTTTTTAGCCCATCATCATCATCTTCATAGTCTTCTTTATCTTCTCCATTGTCTCCATACAGCTCATCATCTTCTTCAGAACTAAAAATTGAGGAGCTTAAAGTCCTTTCTATAGTCATTTCTTCCTATCCCAACGACGATACTGACCGCCTCTAGCCCATTTCCTCTATTCCATAGCCCTTTTCCTCCATTCTGTAGCCCATTTGCTTGCCGTCCCTATCACTCGTTGTCGCCGTCACTATCGCCATCTCTCCAAAACCATACGATGATGAGAACAGCGAGACAATGAAGGAGAGTGAAGACGGAGTTGGACAAGAAGCTTGATGGAGTTGGAGAAGGAGATGAAGCAGAAGAGAAAGAAGATGGAATACTAAAAAAAAAATATATAAAATAGTAATCGGGTAATTTATAAATTCTTTTTTTATTCTAGAAGAATCATAATTTAGTTTATAAATTATTTTAAATAAATATGACTATTTTTTTTAAATTAAAATTTACGCTAGAAATTTTTCTAAAATTTTAGTCAATGATTACCTAAACACACACGGTTAACTTAGGGACAAAAAAAAAGTACATATCTCCGAGCGTTAGGCACAATTTTTATTTCTTAATTTTATAAAAAAATAAGTTTAGGAGTAGCATATAATAAATTATTTAAATATTCATTTTTTTTACAATCAATTTTTTTATAGAAATCAATGAACTATCTAAACACTAATTTATATTAAGAATATATAAAATAATGGTTTTAGTATAAGTTAAGAGGAATAACTTCTAACTATGTTTAGATTGATTGTTGGAGAATAGATTTTTGAAGGAGAATATATTTTGAGTAGAATATATTTTGTCAAAAATCTATTTTTATCGGTGTATTTGTATTAACTTTTAAAGAATAGATTTTACACAAAAATTGATTGTTAGAAATGGTCCCTTTAACTTCTTTAAAACTATAGCTTTGAGAAAAAATAGATTGTGAAAAAAAATTAGTGTTTGGATAGTTTATTAGTTTTCATAAAAAATTAATTGTAAAAAAAATTAATGTTTAGATGATTTATTAGTTTTTGTAAAAAATTGATTGTGAAAAATGTGAGGTGTTTGAATTATTTAATTTAAAATTATGGTTTAGATTAAAAAATAATTTTTTATAAAAATATATTCTACTCATAATCTATACTTCTAAAATCTATTATACCCAAAATATATTCTTCTAAAATATATTTTTTAGAATATATTTTATCAAAAATTTATTATTCTAAAATATATTTTATCTAAAATCTATTCTCGGTAATATAATCCAAACACACCATATAATTGTTGCAAAAAAATAACTTTTTTAAACAAAATAATTATTACTCTAAATCATTAAATTATTAATTAGTAATATTATTTAATAAATTATATCAAAAAAATATTAATTAATTCTATATCAAAAAAATATTAATATTATTTAATCAATATTTAACATCCATCCATCCAATTTTCTTCATATTCTTTTTAGCTCTTTCACACTAAAACACTATTAAAAATTGAAGATTAGAAATATTTGCCAAAAACAATTAAACAACTAAATTGTTAAAAACGCTTACTAAATAGTTAAATACTGAATAATCAAATAATTTCACTAAATGCAAATTACCTTTTTCGATTACTTTTTGTGAAAGTATGAATAGACCCTTATTTTTTATGGGCAGTTATTTTCTAACCGTCAATATAATAAATTATTGATTCTTATTTTTTATGTTCCCCTTACTGTCAGATATTTCACTCCTTAAAGTTGCCAATGTTAAAAGTATCACTCCCCATACTTTAGATGATGTGATCCAAAAATTGCTGATAGATTTGCACCCTCTTCACAACGAAGTATACATCTTATGTCATTTTATATGGCATTTCTTACTTGCATTGTAATTCAGTTTAAATTATACTCAAAATCAATTTTATAAATTAATTTTAAAAATCAATTACAACTAAATCAGTTTTACTTGTAGTCAGAAACGTATGTTTATTTTCTTCTGTAATACCTTGAGTAAACTGGGTGGCTCTAATGCATACTTAACAGAGTTCAATCCAGGAATAGAAAGAAAATCACAAGGAAAGGATCTTCTGCTCTTTGCAAACGACTGCAGCACCACAAAATAAGCCAAGATCTCATTTCTTGCCCCTTGTAAAGCCACCCTTCTTAGGCCTTGGGGTTCCATGTTTGCCAGTGGCATTAAATAGGGGACCAAGAGGAGATTGTGTTGGCAGATGATGCCCATGAACCCCAGCAGGGAACCCAGCAGCAGGGATTCTGTCAAACGATAATACCATCCATAAATGACGATCAATTAAGGCTGAATTTCAAGTTCCACATAAAAACAATGGCCGCAGAATAAAAGCTCCAGGATCAATCAATCAAGTGCCTAAATTTTGGAATGATTGTTTGTCCATATTTTAATCACATTTGTAGCCCTAAAAGCAATTCTTCTTGTTTAAGTTGCTTCGCCCCTCCCAAAAATATTTTCAGATCCAGGTGTAAGCGCAAAAACTAATGAAATTCGGTAGACAAGTGCTCTTGATTCTACCAAAAATAAATCCGCCCTAACTAGATACACTTATACACTATCACTTCTTTGGTGGGTTAAAAAGACGAAATTGGAATTTTTTTTTGGTGTGGGGGCGGGGAAGAAATCCAAAGTAACTCAAGCTAACAACAATTCTGATCTCTGTCACCCTCTCCCCCACCCCGCGCAACACACAAACACACTAATATATATATATATATATATATATATATATATATATATATATATTGGGAATGATAATCTACGAAACCTAAAAAAAAAATTTTAAAAACCAAACATGCATACTAGTATGGCATTCTGCAATTTAAATTAAAAACAATATGGCTTTGACTAATGGTCCAATAATATCCAAAGACGGGAGAGGAAAATAATGATTCATGTTAAACAACAAAAATTATTGAATGATATTTCATCCGTAAGCCTTACCCAACAAGAGCACGGCAGACTCCAGCGTGGCCACATAAGCACCAAATGCAGTATTTAATTGTAAATAAAGACGTAAGGCATGATTCTCAGCATAGCAGCACTGAAGTAAATACCCCAGCTTTCTGCATTCCCCCTCAAGATACTTGGATTTCATCTCAAGATTTTTCAAATACAACCTTTTCCTTTCCCTGTATTTGAAAGGACACAATCCCCTTTCAAAACTGAAATGAGAACACAATCCTTAGAAGTCTAAGGATACCAGATCAAAACAGGCCCCATGCACATTTGGTTTACACCGATATATTTATACAAAGAATAAGTAAAGAAAACCAAACAAAAAAGAAGAAAATGTTCGATCGGTAAATTTAACAACAAATAACTGTTTGATGTTAAACTTGTTATATCATAAATCCTTTTATTGACTTACGCACCAATAATCAAGCTTATTGAATTAACTTTTTACACATTATGATGAGACAAGATAGCCAGTCTAGGTTGAAAAAAATTATTCATCAAACAAGTAGTAGATAGAGGGAAACACAAATTGCAGCTAGTAAGTAAAACCTAGAAAGGACATTAATCCCCTTTCAAAACTGAAATGAGAAGGGGGTATGGAAGTGCAAGTGTCGGGTGAAAAAACATCTGACATGCACAACCTTCATGCAAATTGTTTATTACAAATTCACAATTACACCTAACATCGGAAAAAGAACATTATCACCATGCAAAATGCAAAGTAAGGCCTTGAATAAAAAAAAAACAACTTTTAACAAACGAAAGAGAGAAGATAATGGCGGTAAAGTTTGACCCATATACTCCTTCCAGTTTGAACAAAAAAATGTCAAAGAGCAGGTAATTCCACTAAAATGATGCACAATGTGATCACATGCACCTTAACTGAAGTTGTAGCGTTGGGGCATGAAAGAAAGCAAATGACAAATAGGCTCTTCAATTGTTTATTTAGCAACAGCACTCATCCATACGTATACAAGAAAACTATGGTTTTAGGGTGCCTATGTTTACAAATTTACAGGGGACTTATTTCCCAGAATATGGGTATTCATCCACTTGAGAAGGTGCCTTATTTCTCACTCAGCTGATTTCTCCACTGTCTCTCCCAGTTCCTATTCTCTCTCCGCCAGATTCAAACCAGTACGTTTCTTTTTCCCTCTGTTTTATTTTCTAACGAAAACAAACCCCTTAGAGACGTGCATGTGATTGCAAGATACCTGGTAGGTCGTCCACTTGCCAGGGATTGCATGATTTTCTTTATTCCTTTCAGCTCGAGCTCCAAGCGTGTGCAAAGAGTACAACTCTCTTTGACAAGTCTGGCTGTTGAGGACAGTTGTCATCAGCGGCAGTTGAATCTTTATAAATAGTAAAGGCAACTGCTCCAGTCCTACAAAAATGTGACAAGAAAATATATTAGGATCTGGAAATAAGATCATGCATTCCGATATTCCGCATCACCCTACAGGACTTTTACCAACCCCGAATCTCTAACTTACAAATGCTCCAAACTTTATTGTTTCGTTTGGAAATGCTATTCGGTTCATATACTCTACTTGTGGTTGTGGAGTTGATTCAGGGCTTTTATGCATAGATCTAACGGGTGTCGATCGGAAAAGGAAAATAAAGAGAGAAATGAGAGAGGACAGCAAAACAAAGAACTGAAAAAACTTTGACTGCCTAAGTGGGTAATGTACGGGATCACGCCAGCCACCAGCATATAGATTTGACACTATCAAGAATTTGAAGGATGAAATTGAAGGGAAAATACTTAATAATTCAAAGAGATCAAAATGCTCGTTAAGGTTTTTGTTTTTGGATTGAGTCCTATTTTTCTCAACAGATGTTGGTCTGCTGCGCGTTCTAAGGAGTCTGACATAGTGCATCAATATTATAGCAGGCTAATATTTTTATATTAATAGATATGTATAGATATATAGATGGTTTTACACATTTGCACAACAAATATGATTCACCCTAGAGTGAAAACAGACCGTCATTGACCATACGCGCACAATAACCAAGTAACCATTGAAACACAAACTCCCACAGCAAGGGCAGCGAAGACAGAAATATTTGCGAGATATGCACACACTAAATGTAGATATCAGACTTTTGAGTTCTCAAATTTGTATAAATCACAAGGACATAAGCATGAGCAGTTAAAAGGCACAATAACAACCCTCAGAAGTCAGGGTACCATAACTTGATATGCCAAGATCGAATATCCCGTTTGCCGCTTTGATCTTATTCTTAGATTCCATGTAGAGAGCATATGATATGTAGAATGTGGAATGCGTTCGTCCTATTCCGTTTGCATCCAGAAAACTATATATAACATCCGCATCTATGCAATTATCTGCATATTAAATATTTGCTTAGACGCTAATATCTATAACAATTAAGTTAAAAAGTGAAGCAGGATGAGAAGAACCAACATATTCCAGCCACACTTTCAAGTAGCGGAGATCATCCTTATAGCGTTCCGAATACCAAAAAGTTCGAACGCACTGTTCGTATATCACAACCAGTCGAGAGCAGTCTCCACCGGGGGGGAATGAATCCTGAACCCACTTGATACACCTTTGAAATTGAAGCTAAGATTAGTTGCAGAAATCAATTAGCATGATCCGCGTTAGCAGAATGCAAAGGGTGCTATTTCCGACTTTCAGGAAATACAACCAGTCGAGAGCAGTCTCCACCGGGGGGGAATGAATCTTAATCGCAGGAAAGGACGCACTTCTGCAAGAAAGCAGGTGCAGTCGGTCTTTAAAGAGAAGTTAAGTAATAGGATACTCACTCAAGCCACGGCAGGAGAGGATCGTCTCCTTTGTATTCATCAATGGCTTCAATCAACCTCCTGAAGCATCAATACGATCAAAAGGAAGATGATTTTCTTTTAAAAGAAAAAAATGGAATCGAAGATAAACTAGCATATAAAAGGTAAAGCAAGAAGACCTGCGATTATCAAGGAGAGATTTCTTAAGTCGATTGTGATTGTGGGTGTTGAGAGCGGTGTTCAAGAGATTAACATTTCGGCCTCTTTTTAATGGCCTTACGTTTTCTTTGAACATTTCCCACTCGTTGCCAGTCCTTTTCTTTGACATAAGCTTTAGTGACTAAGCTTTCCTCTCAATCTCATCATCCGCCACCGCATCGCCGCTTTAGTGATTAAGCTTTCCTTCGGGTTACCTTGAGATTTTTGAATCTGTGTTAGTGAGATATATAGGCAAAGCCGGAAAGACGAAAGGGTTGAGACTTGAGATTCAAATTGTTTTTGGGCTAGACTTGGATTCAATTTTTCGTTTTTTTGGGTGAGACTGATTCAAAATTTGAACTCTAATCAATTGGCTCGCTTATATGCCGTTGGAAACTGGGAATGCAGGAAGCGGATCACCTCCAGTGCGGACTACACATCCTCCGTTCGATTGATCTGAAGGTTTGAAGGACTACACATCTTTTCTTCGTAAGACAACATTGTGCCCTGGTCAATTTATCTTTTTTCAGGAAAAACGCTTTTGCCCAAGT
Source organism: Leucaena leucocephala (assembly GCA_037074615.1). Lineage (NCBI taxonomy): Eukaryota > Viridiplantae > Streptophyta > Magnoliopsida > Fabales > Fabaceae > Leucaena > Leucaena leucocephala. The sequence continues at coordinate 24,720,657 of CM073541.1, forward strand.
CCAGTACCGTATAATAAAAATAAAATTTTGGGCCTGTTTCATACGTTTCAAAGAGATTTTGATGAAAATAAAAATGAATATAAAATAAATACGCAGATCAAATCTGGATGTAGTTGGGGTAAAACTCCGGTGAATCAGGTGGATAAAAAAAATGAATATAAAATAGTATAAAAAAATGAATATAAAATTATACCCAAAAAAAATAATATAAAATAGTGATAAATTAAGAAATGAATATGGACATGGGGTTAAAAATAGATTCTTCACATATTAAAAAAGTAATATGGGTAGGAACTTGGGAGCTTAGGGATTTTTTTATTTTATTTTAATCAAGTTTGGTTTTCAAATGAGAAAGAAGATATCAAGAATAAATGCTGAAAATATTCCAGCAAAAAATATTTAAAAAATTGGCAGTATTTTCATAAAATAGCTAGTCCCTTGGATCAATCTGATGGAGGAGAACCAAGCAATTGGGAGGCAATTGAAATACTCGCACGGGAGGGATCCACTTCCTGGGAATGCATCCTTTTTTTTGTATAAAAAAGCAAAATGAACATATATAATTATGGAGTTTTACAAGTGACAGAAGAAGATAGGACTAATACAGGTATTGGTAAAATGATACAAAAAAGATGGATGTTTAGTGAGAACATCAATTTGCAGGTCTCTGATCCTTCGCAATTCGCATGGCATGACCGACTCAACTCATTTGCGTCTTGTTGGCAGTTAAAGACTACATACAAAGCTAGACATCTGAGGAAAACCGATGGATAAAGGTTTCCTTGTGAAGACTATATAGAGGAGGGGGTTGCGTATGATTACCAAATATCTCCTTATCCATTAGTTTCTTTTGTTGGCTAAGTAACGAAAAGTGACAGCAGTTTATCGTGGAAATTGGAAAAGGGGTATGCAAGAGGAGTTAAAAGTCTTACACATTAAAGATGATGGAATATCTTTCTTTTCCCTTTTGAAATATGATTTGCGCATTTCTTGGCGTTAAAATAGGATAAAGCAAAACATACAACGGGAATCACTTGCAAGACGCAAACAAATAATTGGGCATCAGTGACACTTAGTCATCAAGGGATTGAAAAAAACCTCATCTATTACAATGCTTGCGCAAAATATATTTGCTTGCCAACTAACAAAAAAAATGAGATTTGAAGGAAAAGAAGACTCTATATATTGATTATTTGAAAGAAATGGAATGCAGTTCCACATCTTTAATTCATTGCCAAAAGCTTGTAACATTAGAATTCTCATGTGTTATGTGGATGAAAAATATATAAAACCCTTGCACACAAAAGAAAGCTTGACTTTGGTGGCAACAGCATCTCTTTTTATTTCTTGCAACTCCATCTTTGGCCGATATATGAAATAATTGAGAATCAAAACCAAATATGGGGCCCTACCTAATTATTCCCATGCACAGGGAATTTTGTAGCCTAATATAATGGGCATCAATGTTAGGCAATTGAGTGCAGAGATGTCAAATAGCAGAAAGAGCATGAAGAGCGAAAAAGCAGGAGTGAAGAAGGCGACGACATTGGCGGTGAAGAAGTCGTTGGTGGCGAGAAAAGCAGGAGAGTGGAATTCCCGACATCTCCAGAAGCAATATTCGGAGAAGAAATAGTGAGCTTCAGTCGCCCACAGCACCCTCTGGTGCAGCTGGAGCAGGCTCAGCTGTATACATGCGCAGGCTTCAAGGAGTGCGGGTCGGGCAAGAGGTTCGCTTGTCAACAATGTGATTTTCAGGTGCAAGACTTCTGTGCCTTGGCTCCTCCTGCCCTCAAGGCCCATCCCTTCCACTCTCACCATCTCATCCTGTTCCATTCGAAACCAGGTGGGTATGATTAATAAGCTTAGCTAATTAATTGAATCATTTCTATCTTATTTATCAATCATCATCGATCATCGTGTTAATAAGAGAAATCGAAATGCGATGTGTTCGGGAAACAGAGCAAGGGTTACGCGTTCATATGCAGTGCGTGCGGGTTTCAGATGCATCCTTGTTGTGCTATGCTCTCCACGGAAATCGAGTTCTTGGGCCATCCTCACACCTTAAAACTCCTACCTGCCACCGCCACCTCAAACGGCGAATCAGGAGGTGTTTCCATATGAGGCGAGTGCAAGAGGAGAAGATCGGGGCGAGTGTACCACTGTACCCTGGGCGATTATCATTTGCATGCAGTGTGCGCCAAAAATATAGTGAACGGTCTGCAGGCCAATGGAATTGTTAACTTTATTAGAGAGAAATAATGAGAAGAAAGATGAAGAATCATATGTATTATTCACGAGCAACATACTCATACAATCATAGTAACCCATTTGAGTTATACACTAATCTACCCTCACTTGAGGGAGATAAACCAACCCCACTTGGAGACTTTGAGGAGAGACTCAAGTTACCCTCTCCTTCACTATGGTGAAGATTACATAATCTCACACTCAAATCTATATACTAGAGCCCTTTATATAGAATTTTAGGGTCATCTAGATACTAGTGATTAACACTAATTACCTAACTAATTCAACCTTCTAACATCCCTGTTCAAGTTGACACCCCTTAACTCTAGGTGTTCAACTTGCCAACACAGTACACAAGAAAGTAATGTGAATTAAACTAAACCATTTTTATTTTACAAAGTACAATATAAAAATTTCTTCAAAAAACTTGATGTTGACAATTTTCTAGTTTTGGCTGCTGCCACTAGGAGACATAAGAATGCTGGAATTTGAATAATGTCTGCAACCCTGCCAACTCGTTCGCACTTAGTCTGGCCTTCAAGAGCCTTCAATCCGCTAAACAATGAATCCATCACCAAAGTAGAAGTGACTTCTTTCTCTATAAAGAAGTTCTTTACAACTACTTTTAGAATTACGTCAGTCTTCTCCTTGGACATGAAACGCCTAGAATTTTGGTCAATTCCCAGCCAGAAAGCACAGAAGCTTGTCCACCAAGCTTTATCCTCTATCAACTTCCCCAGCTTGCTCCGTCTCTCTTCAACAAAACGCCGGCAAATTTGTTCTACATTTGTCAGATATACTCTAACAAGTTCTCTCCTGTACTGACAATCAAGACATCGAAAGGGCCTGTCTGCTTTCTCTCTGATGACTTGAACTTGAGCTTTTATTATCAAATTGTCAGAAGCATCAACAAAGCCATCATAAACTTTTGATAACTCCATAATTTTTTTTTCCACCCCCAGTCATGCTCCTTCTTCCAAAAACGATGCAGTGTATCAGAATATTTTGATTTCTTCGGATCTTTATTGACCACAGCAATTGTAAATTGTGCAAAATGACTCCATCCATTTGTAGCCGCCAACCTTAAATGCATTACTCCGTAGTTCCCGTTTGGTAATCTGAGAAAACTTTTCTATCTTCCGCGTATGTTTTCCATATAACTCAGAAGGTTTTGGACCGCCATTGTCATCGTCAGTATCCCAGTAAGGGGGTGAAGTAGATGGGATTCCATTTTCCACCTGCTCAGAGGAACGCCATTCTGCCAATGCTTCACCAGATTGACAGGGAAGTGATCGGTTCAGAAACAAGAACAAGAACTGTGCATTTGAAACCCCAAAATTCTGCTTGGATGTTCTGGAAGCAAAACGCGCAAGAAATAGTTCGATTAACTATCTGGAGACTCTGGAACAGTTCTTTCTTTCTTTCTTTGTAAGGCGTCCCCGGTTTCTCCTTCTTTTCTCTTCTTGGAATTAACTAACGTTGGAGTTTCGTCCCCTGGGCTTATTCTGTGCTTGCGAATGGACATCCTTAGGCTTGACAAAGAAGACGTCAAGATTTTGGTGGAGCAGAACACGCTGTATACAGGATGGATTCTATCAAAGCTGAGATGAAGAATGGAGTGCTCAAGATCAAGATTTATCCAAGAACATGGCGCCATTAATTTAAACTTGCACAAAGAATCCATTCAAGAAACCTTCAATATTAAAAGATTTCAAGAACCAAAGGGTGTGATGTTGCAGTCTTCTTAGAAAAGATGAAAGAAGTATTGAAAGGGCATTACTTCAACATTTCTGTCCTAAGGATGATAGCTTTGATACCATGTTAACTTTATTAGAGAGAAATAATGAGAAAAAAGATGAAGAATCATATGTATTATTCATGAGCAACATACTCATACAATCATAGTAATCCACTTGGGTTACACACTAATCTACCCTCACTTGAGGGAGATAAACCAACCCTATTTGAGGACTTTGAGGAGAGACCCAAGTTACCCTCTCCTTCACTATGGTGAAGATTACATAATCTCACACTCAAACCTATATACTAGAGCCCTTTATATAGAATTTTAGGGTCATCTAGACACTAGTGATTCAAACTAATCACCTAACTAATTTAACCTTCTAACAGGAATAAAGAGCCCCGAGAAGGGCAATGTGCTGGGCACAGCGGCCCGCCTCGCTTCATAGGTCGTCGTTGAGTTCATCGGAGGCTTGATTGAGGGTCTTGGCGAGGGCATGGGGAAAGTGCTCTTCCAAAATATCTCCCGAGGCCAACCTCCTCCTCCTCCGCCTCACCCAACTTCGTCTCCTCGTCATTCTTAATTTTTCCTCCTCTTTCTCTTTTAATCATTATTATGATATTTATATAAAATTGCATATCGCCGAAATCAACGTTTTCCAAAGTTTCAAAATAGATATAAACTATTTCACATCGAAAAAGAAGAGGATTGATGCCCATCTCCTCCCTTTTATATTTCCCCGACGTTATCTTTTATAATGCTTTACAAAAGTCATGGATTGAAAAATAACATGATAGTTTTTATTTATGTGAAATATTTTTATTTTTTCATAATAGTTTGGAGAGTTGCAGCGTTATATTGAATATTTATATAAAAAAATTGTAATACTGATGTGATTAAAGAAATTGTGTCTAATTTTATTTTAGTTTTTAATAAATCGTTGGTATGATGTGTTGTGTGTAAAGTTAAACAAGTGAGGGCATATTTTTTATTGGTTGCTACCCGGTTCATCGGAGTTTTACCCCGACTACATCTGGATCCGACCCGCGTCACGCACCTGGCTATGGTGGGTGAGTCTCCCAACGAGAATTTTCTGCATTCACCAAGGCTCGAACTCGAGACCTCGCTTAAGCGATACCGAGCCGCTTACTACTCGGACCATATCCTCGCTTCTGCATTCGCCAAGTGAGGGCATATTTGATACAATGGAAGTGGAAAAGTAGAAGTTGAAGTGAAATCTTTTTTTTTTGGTACAATAGAAGCCATTTTTATTTTTAATATTTTGGGCTATTTTATTTATTTTTTTTTGGTTACACATTTTGGGCTATTTTAGTTCCATAAAAAAGTTAGAAAATAAGATGATAAAAATGGAAGTAAAATATTTTAGACAATTTTACCCTAAGTTATAAAATTCTTGGATAATTTTAATCCTTCCCAAGTTATAAAAAAATATTTTAAACAATTTTACCCCAAGTTATAAAAAAAATATACATTAATTCTATATTTATTTTTATCATACCAAATAAACTTTTAAAACTCATTTCTAACTTAATTCTATTTCTATTTTCGCTTCCATCAAAAACTCTTATATTATACCAAATATACTGTAAGTGTGACTTAGTAGTTATATTACTTACTCTTTTAATCAAGTGAGGGTTCGAATCTCACATTTGGGTATTTTAAAAATATTTTATAGCCAGTTATTTATTCTTAAATGGATATCTCGTGACGAGAGGATTAATTATCTATTATGGGTATCCTATAAGATGTTATAGTGTGTATTTTTTTTATTTGTGTATAATAATTTACCTGTATTTTTGGGCCTTCACAAGAATAAAACAACTAATTTTGTAATATTAAAATTTTCAATATTTTTATTTGTATTTATATTTTATAAATTGATAATTCCCACTGATCCAGTTCAATTGCATTACAATTTAGAGTTAAGTATGTGAATTTATATGCGAATATCTATTTTTCAACTTACCTTTCATTTTAAAAAATATAATATTTTTAAAGAATATATTAATTAATAAAATTGATAAATTGATAAAATTAATTAATAAGATGAAAATATATTAAAATGTTTCTTAAGATCGAAATTAATTAAAAGTATTAATTAATAAATTTTTAAAAAATTAAGTTTGAAAATTTGAATTTTTTAAAGATAGAAATTGAAGCATTTTTTTGTTTGGAATGAAAGGTCCTAACAATTCATGCTTTTGGACCGGTTCATTAGCCCGAATAAGTATGATCAAGGATCGCAATATGAGCTTATCTACGCATTTGAATTTATTTGAGTGATCCAATAAGCCTTGCGAATTATCCGCATGGCATAGTTATTATTATTCATTGAATAGGATTGTATACAATAGCACGATATGTGCCCATGAAAAAAACACTAAAAAGCAAGTAAAGTTCTTCCCAGTGACATTATTAACTTTTTGTTTGGATAGAGAGAAAATAAGATGGAAAGAAAATAAGAAATATCAAAATAACTAAAATGCCCTTATTTCTATATCAAAATATACTATCACCGCGCTTAAAATTTTTAGCCTGAGACTTTTTCATCGATTTTTCTTTAATATATGTTCAAGACTAAAATAATTTCTTTTGAATTAAAGACTAAAATAAAATAAACCTTTGACCAATCTATATCATGGTATCTAGACCTGACCTTGCTTTCGTACTAACGATAGCAAAACTCTATCGTTCTATCACGTAACTACACTCTCCCTAAGTTGAGCGCAGACAGAAGATTATTGTGGAAAGGATCAGAGATGTGATCAAGGTTCTGCAAAGGACCTTTACCCGTCAGAGCTGCTTGAGCGTAAAATCCTAACCACGCAATCATTGCTAAGTGTCCCTTTTTAATTTCCTTAACCTTCAGCTCTTCGAAAGCTTCAGGATCTTTGGACAGATTCAGGGGATCAAACAATCCTCCTCCAGGATAATTTATGTCGCCGGGCAGATATGTTCCTAGAGGTTCCAATGCTTCAATCCCACAATATCTAGCATATTCTGGTCTAACCTGCTTAATTATATGTAATTAGTATACGTGGCACATCCATGTTGTCGATAGAAGGATAATGCGAATGCTGTCCAGAAGCAAGCCTAGCAGCTTAATTAACTTCAACTATCAACTTTTTGCTTATGCCCCCAAACATATGGTAATGACTTGAATATAAATTTTTCTATATTCTAGGTAGAGGTGGAATTAAACATTAACATGGTTAAAAATGCACTTCTCTAGAGGACACCCATGTCATGAAGGTCAGGGGCCAAGAGAATGGCCAGAAATGCTCTTGAAAAGGTTCCATCGACTATGGATTCACTCAATTCACAGACTCAATTCCAAATATAGAAGATAAGATGCAAGTGATGTTAGCAGAGCACAGAAAACAGAAAAGTCGAATGGAGTATAAAAGAATAACCATGAGGAGTGCCTGGCAAATAGCAATTACGACCACTCCTTGGCTTCCAGCTAAGTGAAGTCCTGGGATTCCAAGGTAGTCTAGAGTATCTCCCTAGTCAAAAATATTGGATAAACAAAGACAACTACGTCATTCCAGATATATTCAGTAATATACTTAACATGGGAGTGCACATAATATGCAATCAAACATTGATGGATGTGTGCATGGACAAGAGAGGGGATGAAATATGTGATGTAATTTATTCCCAAGCACTGAGCGAAAATAAATCAACCAATTTGGATCAACATAACAATGTATAATGAGGAAAAGTAAAAACAGAAAATAATTGAGCACGTGAAATAATGATCCAGAGAAGGATTTAACTGTTAGTTTAATTTGACAAACTTGTGGAAGATAAAGCTTGCCAATTATGAGTACAAAGATAGGGCATACTGATCTTGAGCTTTGAAAAGTCAACATGCCGCCGTATGGGTTCAATTCAACAAATTCTTGACACACATTTTCTTAGTGACATAATTAGCCCTTGGGTTGATCTTAAGAAATATAACCAATGACTAAGTAATGGAGAATAACTACAGGTTAAATTCTACGAACTTATGGATGATATCAGACACCTGATCTATAAGCAAGAGTTTGCAAACATACCAAGAGTGGTCACAGAGATTAGACATACTGACCTTGAGCTTTGAATAGCCAACACGCCACCAGATGGGTTCAACAAAGTGAAATGCCCCAAATAGGTCTAGTATTTCAGGAACCAGAGCACCAACAGATGCAGGCATAGCCCAACAAGCATGCAATATCTCGAAGCTCCATGATAAAAGAGATTAAACTGATCATGGACTGTTTACATTGACAAAGGCTTCATACATAACTTCTTTTATTTTTGATTTACCTATTTTTGGTAGAATAAGACAATGAAGAATAGTCACTTGCACATATGAGGAGTGAAGCTCATTTTGACATATGGCTGCTTGTCATTGGTTTAGTCTACCAACTTTTGATCGATCAGATCTAGATTATAATTTCTATCACAGTATCAAAGTGCTTTAGTAATTTATATCCTCTCTTTAGCGAGAAAGTAAGACAAACATTCAACAAAAGCCTTTTTTGACATTGAAACATAGTTAACATTGTTACATCCTCGTCAAAATTTAGCTGATGATTGATCATCTATTTACAATATATTCTTTGCATTATATTGCTGGAGAATGTCTCTACAGGACTTATTGCCCATCATATAATTTATATCTAAAACAATTTATTTTGTAACAAAGCTAAATAATGAACACAAGGATAACTGTGATGTAAAGGCCACCATCTCGTTGTAAAAGAAAATCATACTTGACAAGGAACATCACTAACACAGAAAGAACGGCATAAATGGACAGAATTCATAATATGGCGTACTTGAAGTATTTCTGCAAAGCTACAGGATCCTTGCCAAGCCCTGCAATGTGAAATCCGTAATCCCCAGGAAGTTCCCCAGTAAGATATTCTGGATAGTCATATGGAATAGGACCAAGCCAATGGGGCTGATCTTCTCCATACCAAAGGCTGTGGGAATAAGCAAAAATTTTAGACACAATACAAGAAACAGTGAGGATTATTTCGATAAAATGATAAGATATCTCAGTTTGTATCTATTTATAAACACACATTAGTGTTAGATCCAGGGGTTTATGTAATAAGTTTTGATGATGACAAATATAGAAAAAAAAGTTCGCATGGTACAAATCTTTATGTTATACCAAGTACATTCATATCATGCATATTAAGTAAAATAAGTTTAGACTAACTACATGGATTTGGAGTCAAATATTTTTATTGTAGGAATGTTCATGAAAAAGGAAAGAGAGCTTCGAAGTGGAAGAATTGGACAGTCAACATCTTGCTCAAGAAATGAAAGTCAAGTGGTCTAGAAGGAAGCTCAAGGAACTCAAGGTTAGTTTCTTAGACTTGAGGATTTAGAAATTAGTTTCTTAGACTTGAGGATTTAGAAATCTTTGTAAAAGAGTCAAATGATGAGCTTTAATGGTTTTCAATCTGATAGGTCCAAACCGATTAGCACTTACACTCGCAACGGTAGGAAAAAGGGAGAATTGGGCCAATCTGTGATCTAACAGTGATGAAAAGGGCAAATCAGGAAATGCATTTTTTTTTGGGGGGAGAGGGGGGGGGGGTGATACGAGAATAATGAATATATATCGTGTAGGAAGGTGGTGGGGGGGGGGGTGAATTTTGGAACGACTCGTTATTTGTCTGCATAAATTTTCAGAGATTGGCATTGTTAACATCAAAACGTGTTTTGGTCTACTATAACTTCAAAAGTAGACACGTCAGATCGCTCCCCAGAATAGATGAAGTTTACTTGGATTACAGGGAATTACCTCTCTTTTCTGGCCTTATGGGCCAAAGTTTTGTATATGGACGAGTTATCTAGAGCAATTTTCTTTCTCTCCTGCATTCTCCTCTGAAGCGAGCGCCCTAGTGGACTATTAGCTAAAACTTTTACAGCACTAAAAGGAATCGCCGAGAACAGTAACACTCCGGCAAGCTTTAAAAAGGAATATTAAATGAAAGAAAAAAAGTGTCAAATGAAAGGAAGGGAAAAGTGTTGGAAGCAGGGTAAGGAAGAGATTGAACCTTCTGCCACGAGGCTTTGAAGACAGAAGGGAGTTTCTGCACGATTATCAAGTTGTTTCTGGGTTTAGGGGCACAACAGAAAGAGAAGAAACTGCCGAGGAAACACGAAGAAGAAGAGGAAACAGAGGGAGGAGGAGAAACTGGGTAACGAAGCGAAACCATGCCCCTGATTCCCGTGCCTGATCAGTCCATCGAAATTATTGAATTTTACAGTCGACACAAATGTTAGATTTTGCTCCGTCCAGACGATTCTTTTATTTTTGGGTTGAATTCCATCCAGACAATTCTTGAAGACCAGGCTTGTCTGCTTGGCCCTGTGCATGGTTCAGGGTATGCGAGTTAATAATCCTGTACGCAGGGGGGATTTGACGGGTGTTAACATCCTTTATTCAATGAATGAAGAGAATGGCGGCTAAACATTAATAATAAGTTACCGATTTTATTTATTTATTATTTTATTTAAGTTATTTCTGTTTTTAATTTTAATTTAGGGTTAAGGTTTCAAGTGAAGAGTTCGGGGATTGGGTCTTAAGATTTAGGGGTTAGGGGTTAGGGGTTAGGGTTTAGGGGTTCAGGGTTCAGGGTTTCGGGTTTCGAGTTTAGGGTTTCGGGTTTCGGGGTTCGGGTTTCGGGTTTCGGGGTTGGGGGTCGGGGTTTCGGGGTTGGGGTTTGGGGTTTGGGGTTGGGGGTTTGGGGTTTGGGGTTAGGGGTTAGGGTTAGGGTTTAGGGTTTAGGGGTTAGGGTTTAGGTGTTAGGGGTTAGGGTTTAGGGGTTAGGGTTAGGGGTTAGGGGTTTAGGGGTTTGGGGTTTAGGGGTTTAGGGGTTTAGGGGTTAGGGGTCAGGGGTTAGGGGTTAGGGGTTAGGGTTTAGGGGTTAGGGTTCAGGATTCAGGGTTCAGGGTTCAGGGTTCAGGGTTTAGGGTTCAGGGTTTAGGGTTCAGGGTTGAGGGTTGAGGGTTGAGGGTTGAGGGTTCAGGGTTGAGGGTTGAGGGTTCAGGGTTCAGGGTTGAGGGTTGAGGGTTGAGGGTTCAGGGTTGAGGGTTGAGGGTTGAGGGTTGAGGGTTGAGGGTTGAGGGTTGAGGGTTCAGGGTTCAGGGTTCAGGGGTTCAGGGTTTCAGGGTTTCAGGGTTCAGGGTTTCAGGGTTTCAGGGTTTCAGGGTTTCAGGGTTTCAGGGTTCAGGGTTTCAGGGTTTCAGGGTTTCAGGGTTTCAGGGTTTCAGGGTTTCAGGGTTTCAGGGTTTAGGGTTTAGGGTTTGGGTTTAGGGTTTAGGGTTTAGGGTTTAGGGTTAGGGGTTAGGGGTTAGGGGTTAGGGTTTAGGGGTTAGGGGTTTAGGTTCAAGGGTTCCGGGTTCGGGTTCAGGGTTCGATTTCCGGTCAGGGTTCGGGGTTCCGGGTTCGGGGGTCAGGGTTCGGGGTTCGGGTTCCGGGTTCCGGGTTCGGGTTCGGGTTCGGGTTCCGGTTCGGGTTCAGGGTTTAGGGTTAGGGTTTAGGGTTTAGGGTTAGGGTTTAGGGTTTCGGGTTTCGGGTTTCGGGGTCGGGGTTTAGGGTCGGGGTTTAGGGGTCGGGGTTTAGGGGTCGGGGTTTAGGGTTCGGGGTTTAGGGTTCGGGGTTTAGGGTTCGGGTTTAGGGTTCGGGTTTAGGGTTCGGGATTTAGGGTTCGGGGTTTAGGGTGCGGGGTTTAGGGTCTGGGGTTTAGGGTCTGGGGTGTAGGGTCTCGGGTCTAGGGTCTGGGGTCGGGGGTCGGGGGTCTAGGGGTGTAGGGTCTGGGGTCGGGGGTCGGGGTTTAGGGTTTAGGGTTTAGGGCTTAGGGTTTAGGGCTTAGGGTTTAGGGCTTAGGGTTTAGGGCTTAGGGTTTAGGGCTTAGGGTTTAGGGCTTAGGGTTTAGGGCTTAGGTTTTAGGGCTTAGGTTTTAGGGTTTAGGGTGTAGGGTTTAGGGTGTAGGGTTTAGGGTGTAGGGTGTAGGGTGTAGGGTGTAGGGTGTAGGGTGTAGGGTCTAGGGTGTAGGGTCTAGGGTGTAGGGTCTAGGGTCTAGGGTGTAGGGTGTAGGGTCTAGGGTCTAGGGTGTAGGGTCTAGGGTGTAGGGTCTAGGGTCTAGGGTATAGGGTCTAGGGTCTAGGGTCTAGGGTCTAGGGTCTAGGGTCTAGGGTCTAGGGTCTAGGGTCTAGGGTCTAGGGTCTAGGGTGTAGGGTGTAGGGTCTAGGGTGTAGGGTGTAGGGTGTAGGGTGTAGGGTCTAGGGTCTAGGGTGTAGGGTGTAGGGTCTAGGGTGTAGGGTCTAGGGTGTAGGGTCTAGGGTGTAGGGTGTAGGGTGTAGGGTGTAGGGTGTAGGGTGTAGGGTGTAGGGTGTAGGGTGTAGGGTGTAGGGTGTAGGGTGTGGGTGTAGGGTGTAGGGTGTAGGGTGTAGGGTTTAGGGTGTAGGGTGTAGGGTGTAGGGTGTAGGGTTTAGGGTGTAGGGTGTAGGGTTTAGGGTTTAGGGTTTAGGGTTTAGGGTTTAGGGGTTAGGGTTTAGGGGTTAGGGTTTAGGGGTTAGGGGTTAGGGTTTAGGGGTTAGGACTCTGAGATAGCGCGT